>JAGIQG010000004.1:58192706-58318641 GCA_024679065.1 Sphyrna mokarran | reverse complement strand
TGAGGGAGAGGGTGAGACGGTGAAGGAGAGGGCGAGATGGCGAGGGAGAGGGAGAGACGGCGAGGGAGAGGGTGAAGGAGGGGAAGAGACGGCGAGGGAGAGGGCGAGACGGTGAAGGAGAGGGAGAGACGGCGAAGGAGAGGGAGAGACAGAGAGGGAGAGACAGCGAGGGAGAGGGAGAGACAGAGAGGGAGAGACAGTCAGGGAGAGGGAGAGATGGCGAGGGAGAGGGTGAAGGAGGGGGAGAGACGGCGAGGGAGAGGAGAGACGGCGAGGGAGAGGTAGAGAACGGCGAGGGAGAGACGGTGAGGGAGAGACGTGAGGGAGAGTGAAGACAGAGAGGGAGAGACGGTGAGGGAGAGGGACACACAGAGATGGAGAGACGGCGAGGAGAAGGGAGAGACAGGAGTGAGAGGGCGAGACCGAGGGAGAACGGCGAGAGAGAGACGGTGAGGGAGAGGGCGACACTAGAGGGAGAGACGGCGGGGAGAGCGAGAGGGTGAAGGGAGAGGGAGAGACGGCGAGGGAAGGGCGAGAGGGTGCGAGGAGAAGGGGGTGAGGCAGAGGGTGAGTGGTGACTGGTATGGAGGACGGTGAGGGAGAGGGGAGAGACAGAGAGGGTAGAGACCAGTGATGGAGAGGGATAGACAGAGAGGGAGAGGGCGAGACGCGAGGAGAGGAGAGACCAGAGGGGAGAGACAGAGAGGGAGAGACAGTGAGGCGAGGGATAGACGTCGAGGAGAGGGCAACCGAGAGGGAGAGGACCGGTGGAGGGAGTGGAGACAAGAGATGGCGAGGGAGAGGGCGAGAGGGTGAAGGAGAGGGAGAGACGGTGAGGGAGAGGGTGAGACGGTGAAGGAGAGGGCAAGACGGTGAGGGAGAGGGAGAGATAGAGAGGGAGAGACGGTGAGGGAGAGGGAGAGACTGCGAGGGAGAGGCGGTGAGGAGAGGGAGGAGACGGCGAGGGTGAGGGAGACACAGAGAGGGAGCGACGGCAAGGAGAGGGTGAGAGGGTGGAAGGAGAGGTAGAGCCGGTGGGAGAGGTAGAGACGGTGGGGAGAGGCGGTGAGGCGAGGGATAGACGCGAGGGAGCGGGAGAGACGGTGAGGGAGAAGGGATAGACGGCAAGGGAGGGCTAAGGCAACAAAGATTGGTTTAAAAAGGGAGGGGGTGAAGGAGAGGGAGAGTGCTGTGTGAGGAGAGAGGGAGAGACGGTTGGGGAGAGGGAGAAGCCGTGAGGGAGAGACAGTGAGGAGAGACAGTGAGGAGAGGGAGAGACGGCGAGGAGAGGGAAGAGACGGCGAGGGAGAGGGGAGACGGCGAGGGAGAGACAGTGAGGGAGAGGGAGAGACGGCGAGGAGAGGGAGAGACAGTGAGGGAGAAACATGAGGAGAGACAGTGAGGGAGAGGGAGAGACGGCGAGGGAGAGTGGCGAGGGAGAGGAGAGACAGTGAGGGGAGAGACAGTGCGGGATGAGGGAGACGGCGAGGGAGAGGGCGAGACGGCGAGGGAGAGGAGAGACGGCGAGGGAGGGAGAGACGGCAGGGAGAGGGAGAGACGCGAGGAGATGAGAGACGGCGAGGGAGGGTAGAGACGGCGAGGGAGAGGGAGAGGCGAGACGGCGAGGGAGAGGGAGAGGACGGTGAAGGGAGGCGAAGACCGCGAGGGAGAGGGAGAGAGAGTGAGGGGAGGGAGAACGGCGAGGGAGAGGGAGAGACCGGCGGAGGGAAGGGGGAACGGCAAGGGAAGGGGGAGGGGGACGGCGAGGGAGAGGGCGAGAGGGTGGAGGGAGAGGGGGAGAGGGTGAGGGAGAGGGAGAGACAGTGAGGGAGAGGCGGTGAGGGAGAGGGAGAGACAGTGAGGGAGAGATGGCGAGGGAGAGGGGGAGACGGCAAGGGAGAGACGGCGAGGGAGAGGGAGAGACAGAGGGTGAGACAGAAAGGGAGAGGGCGAGACTGACAGGGCAAGACCGAGAGGGTGATTCCGAGAGGATGAGAGAAAGATGGAGAGAAGGCAAGACTGAGAGAGAGACTGAAGACAAGATGGAGAGAGACAGAAGGCGAGACGGAGAGGAAGAGGAAGAGGGCGAGACAGTGAGATTTTGGGGGGAGGGTGCAAAACAGGGAGGGCGAGATAGAGGGAGAGGTCAGGAAGCAGAGAGTGCAAGACAGAGAGGTAGAGGGGGAGTTTAGAGTTGTACCTTTGGCATGGTCCTTATCCAGCTGGTTGGCCGTTTTTTTCCAGTCCTCAATCCTCTCCTGCAACGGGTTTATCAGACTTTCCATCAGAGCACTGGGAAAAGGAAACCGTAAAATCCTGAGACTGAGGTCGTGTCCACATTTCTGACCTTGTTATCACTTTATAAAAACACTCCACTGCCAATAAACCTTTCTGATTGGCCTTTCATCAACTCATTTTGTTTTTAAGCAGAGTAAGGATTTCTCTTTCCTCACTGACTTTCCCCAGACTGAATGGAGAAGCTCTGGCTGTGAATCAGTTCCACGGGCAGTAATCCTCTCAGGATGTTTGAGCACATTGCCTCACATTCCCATCAGCCACTATTCAACTGTGGGAGGAAATACAACACTGAGCATGATAGACACTAACACAAATCAACCGAAGACGGAGCTCAGAAAGAGGTCATCCTCACTGACACCCAATATAGCACCCACATCCTAACACCCAGCACTGACACCCAGTGTAGCACCCACATCCCCCCTAACACCCAGCACTGACACCCAATATAGCACCCACATCCTAAAACCCAGCACTGACACCCAGTGTAGCACCCACATCCGCCCTAACACCCAGCACTGACACCCAGTGTAGCACCCACATCCTAACACCCAGCACTGACACCCAGTGTAGCACCCACATCCTAACACCCAGCACTGACACCCAGTGTAGCACCCACATCCTCCCTAACACCCAGCACTGACACCCAGTGTAGCACCCACATCCTAACACCCAGCACTGACACCCAGTGTAGCACCCACATCCCCCCTAACACCCAGCACTGACACCCAGTGTAGCACCCACATCCTAACACCCAGCACTGACACCCAGTGTAGCACCCACTGATGCCCATTTGCTGATCCAATAATCAAGTTTACTTTGTCACTCAGGATGTCAATGGTCATCAAAACCCAGATTAATTGGATCATCTTTTTAAATCCATTCATGGATGGGTGGCACAGTTGTTAGCACTGCTGCTTCACAGCGCTAGGGATTCTGGTTCAATTCCAGCCTTGGGTCACTGTCTGTGTAGAGTTTGCCCGTTCTCCCTTTGTGTGTGTGTGGGTTTCCTCCAGGTGCTCAGGTTTCCTCCCACAGTCTTGAAATGTGTGTGGATTAGGTAGATTGCCAATGCTAAATTGCTCATTAGCGTCCAAAGGGGTGGCTTAGGTAAGATGGAGAGTCAGTGCAGATTCGATGGGCTAAATGGCATCCTCTGTACCGTAGAGATTCTACAATTCTATTTATTGCCCATTGCTAATTATCTTGGATGGGTACTGGTAAGCCACCTTGATGAACCTTTGCTCTATACAGTAAGGCACTCACTTGGTGAAATATCGGAGCTTGGCTTCGATGCTGCGATGTCTCATGCACATTCGAGTCAGGGCTGAGCCGATATCTCGTGTGGCACCTGGGAAAGAAGAGGATTGGATCAGCAGGGTGCAGTCTCAAACACTGACCAGCAGAGGGTGGTAATAGACCATGTCAGCACCAACCAAGCTTTAGAATAAATCAAATAAAAAAACATCTCCTGAAGTGATTCAATTAACCTGACACATAGCTCAATCCTGTCTAATTGATGGTTTCAACGTGCAGACAGTGTCTCAGTTCATACACAGTGCACATTAAAGGATTCAATGTCAAGTCTGACATCCCATCTCTCAATGGGTGAAGACATTAATAAACTTGATCTCTCTCTCACACACACACACACACACACACGAGCTCCAAGCTGCCCAGTTTATACAGAATCCGCTGATCTAAAAAGGATACATGAGCACATGAAATAGGAGCAGGAGTGGGCCACATGGCCTCTTGAGCCTGCTCCATCATTTAATATGATCTCATTGTAACTTCAATTCCACATTTCACCCCCTCATTAATCAAGGATCTATCCAGCTCTGTGTTAAAACATTTAAAAATTCTGCTTCCAGTTTTGAGGAAGAGAGTTCCAGAGACTCATGATCCTCAGACAAAAGATTTCTTCCCAGCTGTCCAAAATCTGCAATCCCTTATTTTCAAACAGTGACCCTTAGTTCTAGGTTCTCCTATAAGAGATAATACCCTCTCCATATCCACCCTGTTAAGAGTCCTCAGGATCTATTACGTTTCAATCATATCATCCCTTACTCTTCTAAGCTCCAGCAGACACAAATCCAGTCTCTCCAACTTTTCCTCATAAGACAATTTGCCCCTTCCAGCTATTAACCTCGTAAATCTTCTCTGAACTGCTTCCAACATGTTTACATCCTTCCGTAAATAAGACAACCAATACTGTACACACTGCTCTGTATGTGGTCTCACTAACGCCTGTACATCTAAAGCACAACCTCTTTACTTTTATATTCAATCCCCCTTGCAATAAACATAACATTCTACTAGTTTTCCTAGTTACTTGCTGTACCTGCAAACTAACCTCATGTGATTCATGCACTAGGACACTCAGATTCCTCTGTACTCAGAGCTGTGCAATCTCTCACCATTTAGAAAATGTGCTTCTCTTTTATTTTTCCGGCCAATTGGACCATGTCTCATTTTCCCACATCATGCTTCATTTGAAAGATCTTTGCCCACTCACTTCACTTTTCTAGCCTCCTTATGCCCTCTTCACAACTTACTTTCCAACCTATCTTTGTATCATCAGCCAATTTAGTTACTATACCTTCAATTCTTTCATCCAAGTCATTTATATAAATTGTAAAAAAGTTGAGGCCTCAGCACCGATCCCTATGGCACACCACTTGTCACAGCGTGCCAACCAGAATAACACTCATTTTGTGCTAACTCTGTTTCCTGTTAGTTAACCAATCTTCAAACCAAGCCGATACATTATCCCCTCCACCATCATCTTTTATTTTTTGCAATAGCCTCTAATTTCCCTTTCATAAAACCATGTTGACTCTACCTATGACCTTGAATGTGTTGAGCTATATAACCATTTCTAACATTTCCCCTCTGGCAGCTGTTAGCCTGTCTCGTCTGTATCTCCTTCCCTTTTTAAATAAAGGAGCTAAGTTTGCTATTTTCCAATCTAATGGAACCTTCCCCGAATCCAGGCAAGTTTGGAAACTTAAAACCAGTGCATCAGCTTTTTCACTAGCCACTCTTTTTAAGACTCAATGATGAAATCCATCCAGACTTGGGGACTTGTTAATCCATGGCTCCAATAATTCACTCAATACCACTTCCCAGTGATTATAAGTTTCCAACTTCCTACCCCACTTCCGTTTCCTGATTTAGGGGTGTTTCTGGTACATTACAATCCTCTGTAGTAAAGACCGATGCATAATGCCTACTTAATTCATTTGGCACATCCTTATTTTCCCATATTAATTCCCCAGCCTCACAATCTAAATGATCAAAGCTCACTTGTCTTTCTTTTCTTTTGAAAATATTTATAGAAACTCTTACTATCTATCTTTACACATCTAGCTAACTTTCTCTCCTACTCTCATTTTTCCTTCCCTCTTAATCTTTGCTGCTTTTAATATTCTGTCCAATTTACTAACCTGCCACCTGCCTTTGCAGAATTATATGTTTTTCCTTTGGTTTGATGTATCCTTAACTTTTTAAATTAGTCACAGATGGTGGGTCCTCCACTTGGATGTTTTCCTTCATGATGTAATGTATCTATCTATGTATTCTGAAATATCCCCTTAAACGTCTGTCCCTGCATCTCTATCGATCCATACCTTAATCTCATTTGCCAGTTCACTTTAGCCAATCCTGCTTCCATGAAATCACTATTGCCCTGTCACAGCACAAAAACAGGCATTTGGCCTCATTCTGGCATTTTTATTCTGCTCAGGCTTCCTCTCATCATTTTTCAACCAAATCTACCATGGTAACTCTCGATTCCTTCTCCCTCAAATACTTGTCTCATTTCCTTTTCATTGTATCGATATGTTTCAACAAGAAACATATATTTATGTAGTGCCTTTAACACAATGAAACCAAGCTGCTTCAGAGGAGCACTATCAAATACTGAGTCACACAAGAGATATTTGGTTATTTGGGGATGAAATCGAAAGGGTTGAGAACTTCAAGTTTTTAGGTCTCCAGATCTCCAACAACCTGTCCTGGTACCCCCATGCCAAACACTATAGTTAAGAAAATCCACCAATGCCTCTACGTTCTCAGAAGATTAAGGAAATTTGGCATGTCAGCTACGACTCTCACCAACTTTTACAGATGCACCGTAGAAAGCTTTCTTTCTGGTTGTATCACAGCTTGGTACAGCTCCTGCTCTGTCCAAGACTGCAAGAAACTAAAAAGGGTTGTGAATGTAGCCCAACCCATCACACAAACCAGCCTCCCAGCCACTGGTTCTGTCTACACTTCCCTTAGCCTCGACAAAGTAGCCAACATAATTAAGGACCCCATGCACCCTGGACATTCTCTCTTCTACCTTATTCCGTCAGGCAAAGGATACAAAACTCTGAGGTCACATACCAAGCGACTCAAGAACAGCTTCTTCCCTGCTGCTGTCAGACCTTTGAATGGACCTACCTTGCATAAAGTTGATCTTTTTCTACACCATAGCTATGACTGTATCATTACATTCTGCACTCTCTCGTTTCCTTCTCTATGAATAGTATAATTCGTATGGTGTCAACAAACAATACTTTTCACTGTATACTAGTACATGAGACAATAATAAATCAACTCAAATCAAAATGAGATGCAGAAGTATTTGCTTGAGATCCACATTCTCACCACTTTCTGGGTAAAGAATTCTCTTGAATTCCCTACTGGATCTCTTGGTGACTGTTTTATATTGATGCCCTATATTAGACTCTTCCTTAGAAGAGAAAACCTTTTCTTTTTAGCCATACCATTAAAGTCTCTTAGAATTCCAAAGATTCAATCAGGTCACCCCCTCAGCCTTCTATCTTTCTCATGAGAGAAAGGAGACCTAGCCTGTCCATCACAGCCAAGGTGACTGTTGGATATCCCAGCCAATGTTGAATGACCTTAGCTTCCTGAGGGAAGAATCAGCCAATGCCCTTGTCCAGTCACCTCAACCAGTTAAATATTCGGTAAATTAACAAGAGTGAACAAGGCCTCAGTTTAATGATCCCATGAAATACAGTATCAATGATATATGAATTATGCTGTTAAAATACACAAGTGAAGGGGCATTGTTTAATTCTGTAAAAGACATATAAAGACAGACTGTGCTCCATTAAGAGATTGTCAACTTGTTTAAATTAATTTGTTAATTTTCCCATTTGTTTAATTGTTGTATTCAAATGAATATAAAGAGAGACTGCTGGGAAGCTGCAATAGGTAGAAGGCAGACATATGCAATGCTGTAAATAAACCTATTACCCAGTGTCTACTTTCATACTAACTAGCCTAACTGACTGACCTAACAGAAAGCATCTCTGATACAGCAGCACTCCCTTGGTGCACCGCACCAGAGTGTCATTCTGGGTAACTTACTCAAGTGGCCGGGGTGCGACTCAGATTGATTCAGGCATTGAGAGAAATGCTCACTGGATCACAGTTAACATCAGTAGCCGTTGTGTGAAAGTTGCAGAGGAACGCACAGTGACAATAATGTCACCATTAAACAGTGGGAAAAGAAATGTCCTAGATACCACGTGTGTGAATATCCCGCACCCTTAATGTCTAGGCTTATATTCAAATGAACTGGTCTACCAATTGCATGAAGGAAGTGTAGTACATATTCACGAACAATACAAAAAGAGAAATATTAAATTAACAAATCTACCTCATGAAGGATATATTCTTAGTACAGTTACATCAAAGCATTTTAAAAGATCAAGAAAGAGATAACAGAGGCACTATTACACATACTTAATATTTCATTAGGAAAAGATATAATGTCAGAGGACTGGCAAATGGTTAATGTTACACCCATGTTGTAGAACATATCCAGTAAACTATAGACCAGTTTACCATTGCCCCTACTTCCAGCCTGGTGCATCATCAAATACATCTTCTCCTGCCCTCCCTGTTTGTCTGGGTGAGTGGGGTCCTTGATTATGCCTGCTGCTTCTTTGAGGCAGCAGAAAGTGTAGACAGAATCTATAGTAGATGAATGGGAGGCTGGTTTGCATGATGGACGGTCTTTGTTCATGACCCTTTGTAGTATCTTGTAGTCTTGGGTAGAGCAAGAGCCATGCCAAGTTATGATACAACCAGAAAGAATGCTTTCTATGCTGCAAATTAAAAGTTGATGAGAGTCATAGCTAACATGTCAAATTTCCTTAGCCTTCTGAAAAAGTAGAGGCGTTGGTGGGCTTTCTTAACTACATTATCGGCTATAGTTTTAACTACAGCAGAGGCACTGGACAGGGTACGCAGATGTTTTATGAAGATGCTGTCAGTAATGTGAGATTGGGTCCATCGAGTAAGGATGAAAGGACTGAGGTTGCTTTCCTCAGGGATGCAGAGGAGGTGACCAAAGTGAGGTTTCTAAAATGCAGAAAAATTTGATTAAGTGGGTGCTGAGAAATGTTTCTTCTTGTAGGGATGAGTATAATGAGAGTCTGGCGTCAAATAAGGTAGTTCCCAAGAAATTCAAGGCTGAGGTACTCAATTTTTCTAAATTAAAGGGTGGTGAGAATGTAAAACTTGCTGCCATGGAGAATGCTAAAATAAATTATATAAATGTATTATATAGAACATAGAACAATACGGCACAGGGACAATCCTTCGCCTACGATGTTGTGCCAAACATGATGCCAAATTTAACTAATCCCTTCTGCTTGCCCTAGGTCCATATCCCTCTAATTCTTGCATATTCACGTGTTCATCCAAAAGTCCTTTAAATACCCCTATTGTATCTGCTTCCAACACCACCCTAGGCAGCACATTCCAGACACTACCATCCTCTCGTTAAAAAAAACTTGCCCCTTACATCAGTGGAAGAGAAAAATGAAAAAGCCAATGAGGGAAAAGGGGATAGAGGCTTTTTTAATGTTTTTTTTACATGGGATCTGTGTGTTGTTGTCTAGGCCAGCATTTATTGCCAATCCCTAATTGGTTTTAGAAGGTGGTGGCAAGTTGCCTTCCTGAACTGCTGAAGTCGCTGTAGTGTATGTACATCTACAGTGCTGTTACAGAGGGAGTTCCAAGATTTTGACCCTGCGACTGTGAATGAATGGTGATATATTTCCAAGTTAGGATGGGAAGTGACTTAGAAGGGAACTCCACATGGTGGTGTACCAATGTGTTTGCTACCCTTGCCCCTCTAGATGACAGTGGCCATGGGTTTGGAAGGTGCTGTCTAAGAAGCCTTGGTGAGTTGCATCTCCTGCATAGTACTCACTGATGTTGTTATGTGTGGGTGGTGCTGCAGTGAACATTGAAGGTAATAGATGGGGCACCAATCAAGTGAACTGCTTCGTCCTGGATGTTGTCGAACATGTTGTAGGAGCTGCCCTCATCCAGGCAAGTGGAGAGCATTCCATCACTCTCCTGATTGTGTACAATTCCTCGAGAGATCAACAATCTGACTCAGACTTAAATATATTCAACAATGGAACATATACAATCCACAGGGGCAGAGAATTCAAACTGGAACAAAAGGAAGATAATTGGAGTTGGAACCATCTGGCCATGTTCACTCCAAAACTGGAAAATCTCACCAGAGCTCAACAGACTTTTCCATGGTCTGCCCCTTGCCCGCTACGATTCCTGTGTCAGGTGGAACAGGAAAATTCACCCCGTGGACCTTGTGTGTATGTGCATGTTGTGTGCGTGTGCATGGGTGTACATATGTGTGCATGTCTACACGTACACGTGACAATGCACACATGCACAGTATCCGTGTTTGCATCTGCTTGTGTATGCACTTGTTTGCGCATGCGTATCTGTGCGCATGTTGCATACATATGCATGTGTTTGTATATGTGAATGCATATGTACTTGTGCATTTGTGCATGTTTCATGTGTGCACTTGTGCATGAATGCACATGTCACATACGCATGTGTATTTGGGTGCATGTGTATCGTGAGATCAAACACATATGCGTGTAGAAAACCCTCTCTATAATCCTTTCTCATTCATAGTTAAAGATTTTTTAACAAATAGTCATAAATGGATATAAATTGTGAATTCTAACCTGAATCCAAACCTTTAACTGTAGTGAACTTCTCCTGCACAGTACCCACCAATCACATGAAGCCAATGGCAACAGGTCAGTGCACAGACGGCAAAGGTCAGGTGCAACTGTGACAACTTGTCTTTGATGCTAATTATCTTCTGTCAGTCACTCCTGTGCTTGACAGCTCTCCAACCTGCTGACTCTCAACCCTAATTATATCCTGTGCCCCCAACCTCCCAGAGCAGGCACTGAGGTTGTGTGTGGAGGTGGAATAAGAGTGTTTATATTGCAATGACAGCTGTATTTCTGGGTTTACAATCATTTCGATTCTCCTCGCAATGCAGGTTCCTCTGCCAAAACCTTTTCCCAAGACAATGATAAATATATAATGAAATGACAGAAATATGCTAGTTTGTGAGGAGGCCCCTCCCATTCCAAAAGCAGTCAGTAATTAACAAGTTGACAGAGCCTTGTCTGGGAAATGGTGAATGAAAATTCTGGAATTTTCTTCACGATATAAATAACCATTGCGATCCGAATTACTCCACAGGAAATCAGAAGCAGCTGTCCCCTCCATGGGTAATTGGAGTTTAGATATGCTGAGAGAGAGGGAATGAGGTCAGAAATCTGGCCATTAACAGTTTGACCAAGTCAGTCAAAGGCAGTGTGAACTTGAGACAGGTAAGGTAAGCAGCAGAGAGAACTGATTTCTGACACATTTAATACTCATCCAAGATTAAAAGTTAAATTTAATCAACACATGTCCTAATCTGCTTGTAACTCAAGTTGCTGTTTTGAACTTATCTTGCTCATTGTACCTACATCTATACCTGTCCTGGGAGTGTTCAATGAGGACAGTGTTGAATGAACCTTACTCTGTATCTAACCCCATGCTGTACCAATCCTGGGAATCTTTGATGGGAACATTATAAAGGGAGCTTTACTCTGAAGCTAACTCTGTGCTGTATCTGTCCTGGGAGGGTTTTATGGTGACAATGTAGTGGGGAGCTTTACTCTGTATCTAACCCTGTGCTGTACCTGTCCTGGGAGTATTTGACGGAAACAATATAGAGGGAACTTTACTCTGAATCTAACACTGCGCTGTATCTGTCTGGGGAGCATTTGTTCAGGATAATATAGAGGGAGTTTTATTCTATATCTAAGTCCAGGCTATACCTGTCCTGGGAATGTTTCATTGGAACAGTATAAAGGGAGCTTTACTCTGAATCTAATCCCATGCTATAGCTGCCCTGGGAGTATTTGATGTCAAAGGAACATATTCTAATTCCCAACACTACCTTGTGCACGTTGATTTGATGGTAGCATTACTTAGTATTGTAACAGTAAGACTGATTCTTTTTTATTCATTCATGGGATGTGGATTCTGCTAAGTTAGGCCAGTATTTTTTTATAATTCTAATTGCCCCTGAGAAAGCGGTGGTGAGCTGCTTTCCTGAAGACACTCCGACCTTGTGCCTTGTAGATGATGAACAGAGTTTAGGGACACAGGTTATATGACAATGGGATAAAGGCTCTATTTAGATAAATCCTGGGTGCCTATATGAACATTAAGTCCAGAGGTTCAATGTCAGTATTTGGTCTGCCTCAGTTAACATTCCCAGAGAGATCAGGCAATCTGAATGTTCGCTACTTGATCAATTAAATTGGTAGCTTTCCCACCTCAGTCAGAAGGTCAAGGGATCACGCCCCCTTCCAGAGCCTTGAACACAAAAACTCCAGGCTCACACTCCACTGAGGAAATGCTTCACTGTCAGAGGAGATGTATTTTAAATGAAACATTAAGCCAAGGCTCTGCTATGCCAATCCCGATGTGGAGATGCCGGCGTTGGACTGGGGTAAACACAGTAAGAAGTCTCACAATACCAGGTTAAAGTCCAACGGGTTTATTTGGTAGCAAACACCACTAGCTTTCAGAGTGCTGCTCCTTCGTCAGATAAGTGGGAGCTCAGATCACAAACAGGGCATATAAGGACACAAACTCAATTTACAGAATACTGATTGGAATGCGAGTCTTTGCAGATAATCAAGTCTTAATGTTACAGACAATGTGAGTGGCGAGAGCATTAAGCACAGGTTAAAGAAATGTGTATTGTCTCAAGACAGGACAGTTAGTGAGATTTTGCAAACCCAGGCAAATCATGGGGATTACAGGTAGTGTGACATGAACCCAAGATCCCAGTTGAGGCTGTCCTCATGTGTGTAACTCCCATGATTTGCCTGGACTTGCAAAATCTCACTAACTGTCCTGTCTGTATTTAACGTTCTCTTCATTCACATTATCTGTACCTTTAAGACTTGATTAGCTGTAAGGATTCACATTCCAATCAGTATTCTGTAAATTGAGTTTGTGTCTTTATATGCCTTGTTTGTGAACAGAACTTTCACTTACCTGATGAAGGAGCAGTGCTCTGAAAGCTAGTGGTGTTTGCTACCAAGTAAACCTGTTGGACTTTAACCTGGTGTTGTGAGACTTCTTACTGTGTTTACCCCAGTCCAACATCGGCATCTCCACATCATGACTACCATTGACACTGAAAACTGCTGGCTGCAAGTGGAGAGAATCTCCAAGAAGATCGCGCATATTGACACAGACATCAAGTTTCTACAAAGATGCAAGAAAGCAGACAAGAAAGGACTACAGATCACGAACCTTCTCAGGTCAACCTATAACACAGACTATGCTGAGAGACTTAGCCATTGCATCTCTCTCTCACTCCTCAACCACGTTATACACCAGCTCTACAACAAACACTGTATCCTGGAAACCAAGATAGAGTCCATATTCTCACTTGCGCTCAGGACCAGACCAGCTACAAAACTCTGCCAAGCAGATGAGACAAAGGAACTGCGCCATCAACATGCACATCAAGAACAGGAAACTTAAGAAACTCGGCATCACCAGCAGCAGCAAACAAACCTCCCCTGCACCATAGTAGAAAACAGTACCACTGCAGGGAAGTCCATTGTCAACTTATTGGACAACACACTTCAACCAGATGAAATTGAAGTTTTCAGCCAAGGGCTTAATTTCTGTCCCACCACCAAAATGGACCCCATCAGTCTCACAGCAGACACATAGGAATTCATCAGGCGAATGAGACTGCGGGAATTCTTTCATAAACCCCAAGAGGCCAATAGCGAACACAATGAGACAGCCAATGAACAGGAGCAGCCGACAGAGAGATCCGCAATGTAACAACCGAAGAGGAAAGAGTCCAAGGGAAAGGCCCCTGCCCTCAACTTGACATGTCTCCCTAAGCCGTCAGGAGATGTGTCAACTCCAGCTTCATCAGCCACATTCGCAAAACAGTCCCGGACATCACCCAAGCACAACACAACACCTTCCATGCTCTCAAGACAAACTGCAATATTGTCATCAAAGCAGTAGGGGCCATCGTCATGCTGAACAGAACAGATTACTGCAAAGAAGTCTACCGACAACTAAACAATGAGGAATACCACAGACAATTATCTGCAGATCCGACCAAAGAACACACTTATCAATTCAACAGACTGATCAAGACCTTTGATCTGGACCTTCGGAGCACCCTTCATGCTCTCATCCCATGTACTCTCTGCGATGAAGATCTCTACTGCCTCCCAAAGACACACAAGATAAACATACTTGGCCATCCCATCATATAAGGCAATGGGACCCTTTGCGAGAACCTCTCCAGCTATGTTAAGGGCATCCTGAAACCCACTGTACAAAGAACCCCCAGCCTTTGTTGCAACACTATGGACTTCTGACAGAAACTCAGCACTTGGAACAGTTGAACCAGGAGCACTCCTTGTCACAATGAATATCTCAGCACTCTACACCAACAACCCCTACAATGATGGCATTGCTGCAACTGCTTCAGTACTCAATACCAATAGCTGTCAGTTTCCACCTGCAATTTTACAACTTATCTGCTTCATCCTGAACCACAATGTCTTCACTTTCAACAGCCAGTTCTTCATCCAGACACACGGAACAGCCATGGGAACCAAATTCATAACTCAATATGCCAATATCTTCATGCACACGTTCAAACAGGATTTCTTCACTGTACAGGACCTTCAACCGATGCTGTACACTAGATACATCGATGACATTTTCGTTCTTTGAACTCATGGTGAACAATCACTGAAACATATGTCATCATATGATGACATCAACAACTTCCATCCCACCACCAGACTCTCCATGGACTATTCTCTGGAATTGGTGGCATATTTGAACACAACCATCTCCATCAAGGACAGTCACCTCAGCACCTCACTGTACCACAAGCAAACAAATAACATCATGACGCTCCACCCTAAACACATTAAAGAAGCCATCCCATATGAACAAGTCCTCCGTATACACAGGACGTGCTCAGATGAGGAGGATTGTGACAGACACCTCCAGATGCTGAAAGATACCCTCTTGGGAACAGGACATGGTGTTCGACTCATCGATCAACAGTTCCAATGCGCCACAGCCAAAAACCGCATCAACCTCCTCAGAAGACAATCACGGGACACAGTGGACAAAGTGTCCTTCGTTGTCCAGTACTTTTGCATAGCACAGAAGCTACGACATTCCTCTGGAGCTGTCAACATATCATTGATGAAGACAAACATCTCGCCCGGGCCATCCCCACATCCCCACTTCTTGCCTTCAAACAACTGCACAAACTCAAACAGATCATTGTCCGCAGCAAACTACCCAGCCTTCAGGAGAACAGTGATCACGATACCACACAACCCTGCCACAGCAACATCTGCAACGCGCGGCAGATCATTGACATGGATGCCATCATCTCACGTGAGAACACCATCCACCAGTTACAGGGTACATACTCCTGCAACTTGGCCAACATTGTCTACCTGATACACTGCAAGAAAGGATGTCCCATGTACAATGGTACATTGGGGAGACCATGCAGATACTACGACAACAGATGAATGAACACTCAACAATCACCAGGCAAAACTGATCTCTTCCTGTTGAGGAACACTACAGTAGTCACGGACATAGGGCTTCTGATCTTCAGGTAAGTGTTCCCCAAGTCAGCCTTCACAACACACAACAACACAGAGTCACTGATGAGAAACTGATAGCCAAGTTCTGCACACATGAAGACAGCCTCAACCAGGATCTTGGGTTCATATCTGTAATCCCCATGACTTGCCTGGACTTGCAAAATCTACCTAAATCTCAAAATGTCCTGTCTTGAGACAATACCCATCTCTTTAACTTGTGCTCAACGGTCTCTCCATTCACATTGTCTGCACCTTTAAGACTTGATTAACTGTAAAGATTCACATTTCAATCAGTATTCTGTAAATTGAGTTTGTGTCTTTATATGCCCTGTTTGTGAACAGAGCTCCCATTTACCTGACAAAGGAGCAGCGCTCTGAAAACTAGGGGCTTTTGCTACCAAATAAACCTGTTGGACTTTAACCTGGTGTTGTGAGACTTCTTATTATAACAACCCCATGGCACTCTTTTCCAAGCAAAGCCATGAGTTCTCCACTGCCTCAGCCATTATTTATCCTTCACCTAAAAATCTGATTATCTGGGCTTTATTGCATTGCTCTGTGTGGGTGCATCTTGCACACTAATTGGTTGCCATGTTTCCTGTATTATGACAGTGATTACATGTGAATAAATATGACATAAAAGCTTGCCTTTCTTTATTGATAAGAGGAGGCATTGAGGCTGTTCATTTCTCTGTTCAGAGCTTTACATCATTTTAGTTTCTTTCAGCATCTGAATAATTTCTTCCCCACTCAGGAGATTTGTCCTTGCCACCGTAACTCAGCAAGCAATGAAGGAACCGAGGTGAATTGCTAAGAATGAGAGCGAGTAGATTATAAAGACTCTGCAGCTTAAACTCAATCCTATTTAGGTATGTTTATGACCTCCTGGTTTCACCTTTCCTCGTGATCCATGTTCCCTGGTATTCCCTAGAGCTCACACCCAGGAGCTAATGGGCACTGCATTAGCTTCATCCTAGAGATAGACAACTTTCCAATGTGGAGCACTTTACCACAACTGAAGCTTCTTGAGCTGCAAATGGACTGACCCCTCCATCTCTGCAATGTCTGACTGAGCATCAGGATGGAGAAATCAATAACATCATAGATGTTGGAGTGAGGAGAGGAGAGAAATACAGTATTATTGCAGCTGAAACCATCCATTATCAAGGATTCCATGTCCAGTTTTAACAGCAACTTAAGGCGTGAGTGAATCTATAAAGGACCACAGGAAATGTGTCACAGAGAAGACGCTTCACCAGAGAATCACATCTGGGAATTTACACTGAACTAGGAGAGAGCAAAAATCTCACTGTTATTTCCTGCTGTCACCCACATCCATTGCTTCAAAAAAGAATTCAACTCCCCAGAGAAACACCACCAACCTCAAAATACTTTGCTGAAATTTTCTGCTCAAATTTCCTCTTTACATTGTTCCTCCTTCTATTTAAACTCTTTCAGAACACAACACAATCCCTCTGAAACACACACACACACACACGCACATACTCATACACACACACACACACACACACAAGGACTGGGTGAGTATTTGGATTATGGCCTAGTTGTTTCAGGCCTGTCCAGACCACTGTCAGCCAATTCACACCTGCAGGGTTGAGAATGGCTCACACCTTCTGTGAGAGTTTTAAAAATATTTGCATTTATATAGCGCCAGTCACCAAGCACACCAGAAGCTAAGCAGACTCAGACCTGGTTAGTACTTGGATGGGAGACCACAGGGAATACCTGTTGAAGTAGGCTTACATAGTAGCAAGGTGGCACAGTGGTTAGCACTGCTGCCTCGCAACTTCAGGGACCCGGGTTCAATTCCGGCCTTGAGTGACTGTCTGTGTGCAGTTTGCATGTTCTCCTCGTGTCTGCATGGGTTTCCTCTAGATACTTGGTTTTCCTCCCACAGCCCAAAGATGTGCGGACTAGGTAGATTGGCAATGCTAAATTGCCCCTTCGTGTCAAGGCGATTAGCAGGATAAATACGTGGAGTTTTGGGAATAGGGTCTGGGTAGGATTGTTGTAGGAGTGGGCTCGATGGGCTGAATGGAATGTGCTAAGATCGTGAAAAGGGCTTTGCAAATGCAAGTGTTTCCCTATTTCTCCTTTTCAGTGGTCCCTTAGTGTCTGAACCTCAGGTGAAATGAGATCAGGCCCAACCATGCCCCCAGTGATCGAACAGCCAGCCAACACTCACTGCTCAGCCTCACACACTAATGACTTGCAACTGGGTAAAATGTCTGAGGGCTCCAGGGGAAGTGTATCCCCAGATTACTGAAGAGAGTGATGCACAGCAAGTAAAAGAAATATTAAATCTTATGCGTATATTCACTTCCATGAATCCCAGTACAAATTAGAAGATAAAAGACAAAGCTTTTTTTTTAAAATGTTGCAACAATACAAGTCAGTACAGCTTCCTGCTCACCCACTGCCCCTCCTCCCCCTACCCCATTTCTTCTTAGACCGAGCCTTAAAAATACCCGTAGCTCTGTTAGCATTAATGTTCCTTCAAATGGGATGTTGGCCCTTTAAGAAATCCGGGGCACATTAACAAAATTGCTCACTGGCCTACTTTTCAACACTTTATATCATTCTGCCCCAGCTGACTCCGTTGGGAGGACTAATTTTGCTTTAACAGCAAGCAACTAAGGGGCTGATGGGGGAGGGGCTCAGAACAGTTGTGTTAGTCAGGGTCCTATGTTGTTGAGGCTAATGGACCTGTCAGGTACTCATGCAGACTTAACATCAGTGAAATCTTGAAACAATTTGGATCCTTAGGCATCAGTTCATCACTACTGCATTGTGGCCTCACCATATTAATCCAGGCAGGTGGCAGCCTCGACCGACTAGGATATCCTACAATAGACACAAAACAGGAGGAGGCCATTCAGCCCCACATGCCTGGTCTGTCACTCAATAAGCCCTGGTTTCAAATCCAATCACCCAGTTTTGTTCCATATCTCCTCGAAACTTTGAGAATACCATCCCCCCTTCAAGAAAAAACTGATTGAAATAAAAAGGAGAAAATGCTGGAAGCATTCAACAGTTCAGGAAGCAACTGTGGAGCAGGGAACAGAGTGAACATTTCTTGCTGTTGAATCTCTCGGTTTCAATCTTAAAGTAACTCTAGTCCCTAGCAATCTGCAGTCTTTTAAACGGACAGAGTTCAGACTTCTGCTCTCTTTTTGTGTGAGGTGTTTCCTTGTCAGTTTGCCAGTTGTGATTAAATGCACTCCTGGAGGTTTCATTATGTGACTTGCCCCTACCCCGCACTCCAACTATCAGTCGGCCAAAGTCCATCCTTGTGACGCATGGCCTTCCCACGCCAATTAGATGATGATTGACCATCAGCCAAACAGCCTTGCCCCTCCCACTTTCAATACTTTTACATCTGCTAGAGAGAATTTTTCAAAGAAATGACAATAAAACCCCAATCTTTTTTTAAAAGTTTCTGATTCTTTTGGGTTGCACAAGGCTGGGTCCTGGAGATTGATCTTCGGTTTACTGGATGGTTTGGCAGCCCAGTGGCCTTGCTCAAATTTCAAAAATGACATCCCTGGTTCTGCATTTGCTCAGTAAGAAGTCTCACAACACCAGGTTAGAGTCCAACCAATATCATGACTACCATGGACATTTGCTCTCCAGAGGTTTTTCAACACAAATCTACTGAGACATTTTAAATACCTATAGATCACTGCTCAATCTTCTAAACTCAAAGGAATATAAAGCAAATGAATTTAAGGAAGCCTCTTTAATTTTGCTGGGTAGATCTTAGGTCTGTGAGATGTGCAGCCCAGCTTACTATGTGCATAAGAGGTGTTGTATGCAGCATTGACAAGGATTGTACTACAGCCTTTCCTCTCCTTTACTACTTCTGCATCTATCTTTTTTGTCAAAATTCTCTTCAGATATCCTGGTACCACCTCAATACACAAGGAATCAATCACTTTGTGAACCTCCCTGCCAAGCCCGCAGCCATGGCAACATGTGACCAAAGACCTTCACTGTGATCAGCCCAGACACACAGCAGAGCTTCCCAAGATCACAACACAATGGGCCTGATTTTACCATTTACATTCTAAATGATAAATCTGGCTGCAATGCAGATCCAACTCAGAAATCTACTTTCAGGCCCCCCCATACACACTCAGCCTGAAAAAAAATCGCGGGTCCCATTTGCACAGCGCGCAGGGCTTAGGGCACCCAAAACAATCGGAACTCTGAACTGCGCATGGGCAGTTAGAAAAAATTTGAAAAGGCACATGAATGTCAGATCACTTCCGGGCAGCAGAAAGTAGAAAGCGGCCTGGGAGCAAAAAGCGGGAACGATAGCCCCCAGAGACATCACTGTTCCTATTATCCACCCACCCCACCCCCCACCCCCGCTACCCAGACCGATTGCGACCCCCCCTGACCTCTTTCCCACCAGAAAATGATCGGGACCCCATTCCCCCAGAGATACATCTTACCTGCCTCCCCTCCCCCACCTCCAAGAATGGTCTGGCCTCACTCCCCCCCTTCTCCCCAAAGAACGATCTGGTCTCACACTCCTCACACCCTCCGCCCTTGCCAGAGACTGGTCTGGCCTCACTCATTCCTCCCCTGCCCCCTCTACCTATCTGAGAGTGGTCTGGCCTCACTCATCCCTCTGCCCAAAGAATGCTCTGACTTCACTCCCACCACCATTCCAACCCCCCCATCCCAGAGGAACATCTGATCCGCCTCCTCCTCCCTCTCCACCAGACAACGATCAGTCTTCCCATCTGCACCCCGCCACCAGATAACAATCTGGCCTCACTCCCTCTCCCCCTAACCAGACAGTGATCTGACACCTTCCTCCCACCCCCCTCCCCCCTCCCCACCCCCCCCCCCCCCTCCCCACCACCACCACCATCACCACCGATCTGAGTCAGAGAGTCATTGGTAGCTCTGAACACGCTCTTCAGAAGCTGGAACGCCCGATTCAGGCTTCTATTCAGCGGTTTAATTTGGCCTGATTCCGGATTTGAGAATGCAGTGGTAAAGGGGAAATGCTGATAAAATTGGGCAGGTAGCTCATTAATTTAATTGAAATACATGCAATATATTTAAATTACCATTGCACCCATTTCCGGGTTCCGGTAAAGTAACCATCTGTGTGGACGTGGGCACAGATTGCGGACAACGGCCTCACACCCGACTTTACCACATTTTATGCAATGGTAAAATAGGGCCCCATGGGTACAAAACTGAAAAGTTATTTTCTCTATTTTTTGTTGAAGAAGTCCATCTGAACTACTACAAAAGATTCCTCACAAGCTGAAATATTTCACGAAGGTTTCATGACAGGGGCTAGTAGTTCTAAATTTTCAAATCCCAATAAAAATCAATATTGTTGGCACCAGTAATACTGCATTCCATTTTACAGTATACAATGGGCAACTTACCATTCATCACCAAGTCTGACTGTTTTTTTCCCATGCTTCTGCCATTAATTGCCTATCAGCACATCATTTTACCCACTGCTTTAGAAACACAAACAAGTTTTAAATTCCCACTTTCAGTGTTTTTATAATTAATAATTGAAAGCAACTGAAGAAAAGACACACTTATATCGTGTTTTATAAATTACCAGCCATCTCTTTTTGGTAGTGTAGCCAGTCATATTTTGGCAACCAATTTGTGCACAGTAGGCTCCCACAAACAGCAATGCTATGATGACCAGATGGGCAGCACGGTGGCACAGTAGTTAGCACTGCTGCCTCACAGTGCCAGGGACCCGGATTTGATTCTCTGGCTTGCGTCTTTGTGCAGAGACTGCACGTTCTCCCTGTATCCGTGTATATTTCCTCTGAGTACTCTGGTTTCCTCCCACAATCCAAAGAGGTGCTAGTTAAGTGCATTGGCTATGCTAAATTCTCCCTCAGTGTACCCGAACAGATGCTAGAGTGTGGCAACTAGGGGATTCTCACAGTAGCTTCATTGCAGTATTAATGTAAGGCTACTTGTGATGAATAAATAAACTTAAGATAATCTGCTTTTGTAATACTGGTTGAGGGGTAAATATCGATCAGCCAATGGGATAATTCTTCACTGAAACAGTGCTGTGGAACCTGTTACATCTACTTGAGCAGGCAGAAAGGGTTAAAAAGATCTCATCCAAAAGAAACACCTCCATCAGTACAGCACCCTCTCAATGTCACGCAGGAGTGGGCCTTGAACCCAGAACATTATGATTCACAATGAGAAAGAAAATGCTCTTCCAAAAAAAGATAAAATATGCGTGATTTTTCTCTGGGGAAGATGTTTCCGCTTGGGATTAATGTCTGAATCCTGAAGACACCAGGACACTGCGGGGGATTGTCAACCCCAGCTGAAAATGGAGCTATTGTTACAACTAAAATGGAGTGAGTTGGCTGTCATCTGTGGTGAACTGGTGACAGGCCACCAGATAGCCAACCCCAGCCTGAGTATGTTCTCTACTGATTTCAGAATTTTGTGTGCCAACCCAAAGAAACCGAAAATACCAAGCCAATGCCATGGTAACAGCACTGGGTCTTCATAAGGCCAACTTCACAAACAGTTGATTAATATGATTCAGGTTTTAAAAAAAAATTTTCAAGAGGAGTGCCCACTGGACCAGCGTGTTTTACCAATCCCTAATTGCCCTCAAATTGTGAACAACCTTCTTGAACTGCTGCAGTTCAATTGGGAACTATGAAAATTCCTCAACTGCACTCATAACCCTTACATATTTTACACCAATTCCCTCCTGGACTGCACAGGAGATTACTTTTCCCCTGTGTGCGTTTTGCTCTAGTCTTGTCTCCCAAAAAACAGACAGCATCCGGTTACATTTTATTGATACCAGAATTAGGCAGGTTCTTTTAAACATCAACTTCAGTCACAATATACTCAGTAAACCCAAAAAATCATGAACTACTAATGTACTTCAGCCATGCCAACAGAGAGCTACCAGCATACGCACCGTCCTAACTTCAGTCACAATATAAAGCAGGACTGATCACACAGCAACAAAGAGCAGAGAGATCAACAACTAGGGGGGCGAGCAGAAAAGGAAATAGAAAAGGGCAAAGAGAGAGTGAGAAAGTGAAGGAGAAATGGGATACATGCAGAGTGATGGGAGAGAGAATGACAGGAGAGAGAGAAATAAGAGACAGAGATGAACAGAGAGAGAGAGACAGGATAGAGAGAGAGAGAGAGGAGACAGACAGGGAGAGAGAGAGATGGGACAGAAAGAGAGAGAGACATGGGACAGGGTGAGAGAGTGGAGAGAGAGAGAGACTGCACATAGAGAGAAAACATAAGAAATAGGCCATCTAGCCCATCGAGCCTGCCCCGCCATTCAACAAGATCACGGCTGATCTGAAGCGGATCAGTTCCACTTTCTTGCTTTCTCCCCATAACTCTTAATTCCCTTGTCTATCAGAAATCTATTTACTTAAAAATATTCAGCAAGGTAGCCTCCACCACTTCAATGGGTAGAGGATTCCAGAGACTCACCTGTCTTTGAGTGAAGAAGTTCCTCCTCAACTCCGATCTAAACTGCATCCGCCGCCCCGCTTATTTTGAGGCTGTGCCCTTTAGTTCTGCTATCGTTCCTAAGCAGGAAGAATCTCTCTACCTCCACCCTATCTGTCCCCTTCATTATCTTATATGTCTCTATAAGATCCCTTCTCAGCCTTCTAAACTCCAATGAGTACAGATCCAATCTACTCAATCTCTCCTCATAGGCTAATCTCCTCATCTCCGGTATCAGCCTTGTGATCCTTCTCTGCACTCCCTCCAAGACCAATATATCCTTCTGCAAATGCGGCGAGCAAAACTACATACAATACTTCAGCTGTGGTCTCACCAGTACCCTGTACAATTGCAGCAAGACCTCCCTACTTTTATATTCTATCCCCCTCACTAGAGAGAGAGAGAGAGAGAGAGACGGGACAGAGAGAGAAACAGAACAGAGAGAGAGAGAGAGACGGGACAGAGAGAGAGACGGAGTAGAGAGAGACACTGGAGAGAGAAAGAAGAGAGATGGCACAGAGAGAGAGAGAGAGACAGGACAGAGAGAGAGAGAGGGAGAGAGAGAGAGAGAGAGACGGGACAGGGAGAGAGAGAGAGAGAGAGATGGGACAGAGACAGAGTGGAGAGAGAGAGAGACAGAGAGAGAGAGAGAGACAGAGCAGAGAGAGACACTGGAAAGAGAGAGAAGAGAGATGGCACAGAGACAGAGAGACAGAGAGAAGCAGGACAGAGAGAGAGAGAGAGAGAGATGGGACAGAGAGAAATGGGACAGAGAGAGAGACGGACAAAGAAATGGGACAGAGAGAGAGATGGACAAAAAGAGAGAGATGGACAAAAAGAGAGAGAGATGGACAGATAGAGAGGGAGGGACGGATGGAGAGGGAGGGACAGATAGAGAGGGAGGGACGGATGGAGAGGGAGGGACGGATAGAGAGGGAGGGACGGATGGAGAGGGAGGGACGGATAGAGAGGGAGGGACGGACGGAGAGAGGGTCAGACAGAAAGAGAGAGGGAGAGAAAGACGTTCAGAGAGAGAGAGGGGCGGACAGAGAGGACAAGACGGACAGAGAAGGAGGGACGGACAGAGAGGGATATGGGGAGAGAGAGAGAGAGAGAGAGAGGGACAGACATGAAGAGAGAGACAGACAGAGAGATAAAGAGAGAGAGAGAGAGAGGGACAGAGAGAGAGAGAGAGAAGAGACAGAGAGGGAGAGAGAGAGGACAGAGGGAGAGAGAGAGATGGACAGAGAGTCAGCAAGAGAGAGATGGGACAGAGAGAGAGAAACGGACAAAAAGAGAGAAACAGACAGAGAGAGAGATGGACAAAGAGAGAGAGAGGGACAGACAGAGAGGGAGGGACGGACAGAGAGGGAAGAACAGACAGAGAGGGAGAGACGGAGAGAGAGAGAGAGAGAGGGACA
This sequence comes from Sphyrna mokarran, assembly GCA_024679065.1. Lineage (NCBI taxonomy): Eukaryota > Metazoa > Chordata > Chondrichthyes > Carcharhiniformes > Carcharhinidae > Sphyrna > Sphyrna mokarran. Next base: position 58,294,343 of record JAGIQG010000004.1, on the reverse strand, counting down.
GACAGAAAGGGAGGGACGGACAGAGAGGGAAGAACAGACAGAGAGGGAGAGACGGAGAGAGAGAGAGAGAGAGGGACAGACAGAAAGAGAGAGACTGACAGAGAGAGAGAGAGACGGGACAGAGAGAAAGACATTCAGAGAGAGAGGGGTGGACAGAGAGGACGAGACGGACAGAGAGGGACAGATAGAAAGAGAGAGACAGAGAGAGAGAGAGAGAAAGAGACAGGAGAGAGAGAGAGACGGGACAGAGAGAGAGAGACGGGACAGAGAGAGGAGTGATGTAAGAGAGCGAGATAAGGATGAAAAAGAGAGTCAAGAAATGGTAGCTAATCTACAAACAGCTGTAGAATTCGAGTGAACTTAATCATTCGCCCTCCATTTTTGGGCACGATGGCTAAAGTGGAAAACTCAGGAGACCTTAGTGAGAATTTGTGTTTTAAATTACTTCTTTTTAAAGATACCTATCTCAAACGTGAAGTCTGCAATTTCCTATCAATTAACTTTAATGGACAGGAACACAGAGTTCTACGTTTACATTCTGCTCTCCAGGAGTGCTGCAGATGAGGCCATGATGGAATTTTCACCTCAAATTCATAATTTGCATTATTCTTGAAGTTGTGTTTCTTGATAAGCTTAATTAGAAATTGATGCAATGTTGAACAGTAAGAACTCTCTGTCAGATCCCTGTGAAGCTCACTGAAGAACTACCTTAAAACAAACAGAATTATGGTCACTGGTCCCAAAGTCATCTCTCACTAATACTTCTGTCACCTGGCCTTCCTTATTTCACAAGAGGCACAGAGAGAGAGAGAGACCAGTCAGAGAAAGAGAGAGAAAGAGAAAGAAAGAGACGTGACAGAGAGAGAGAGAGAGAGCACATGAGAGAGAGAGAGAGACAGACAGAGCAGAGAGAGAGAAGGGACAGAGACAGATGGGACACAAAGAGAGGGATAAGAGACTGAGGGGGGACAGAGAGAGAGGGGGGGGAAACACAGATATACAGAGAGAGAGAGAGAGAGATGGGACAGAGAGGAGAAGTGGGATGGGACAGAGAGAGAGAGGTCACATTTTGCCCCCTCTCTGGTCAGGCCATCTACATACTGAATGAAAAATTCCTTCTGAATACACTCAAAAGATTTCTCTCCATCCAACCCTCTAATTCTATGGCTGTCCCAGTCAATGTTGGGAAAGTTAAAATCTTCGACTATTACCACCCTTTTTTTCTTGGTGCTACCTGTAATCTCCTTACATATTTGTTCCTCAATTTCCTGCTGACTATTTGGGGGTCTGTAGAATAATCCTATCAAAGTGATTTCCCCCTTCTTATTTTTGAGTTCTACCCATATAAAATCAGTGGCTGAACCCACTGAGCTACGTTCATAGCTCCTTGAAAGTGGAGTCACAGATGGACAGAGTGATGAAGAAGGCATTCGGCAGGCTTGGTTTCATCAGTCAGAACATTGAATACAGGAATTGGGATGTGTTTTTGAAGTTGTACAAGACATTGGTAAGGCCATACTTGGAATACTGTGCGCAATTCTGATCACCCTATTATAGAAAGGATATTATTAAACTAGAAAGAGTACAGAAAAGATTTACTAAGATGCTACCAGGATTGAGTTATAACGAGAGGTTGGATAGACTGAGACATTTTTTCTGGAGCATAGGAATCTGAGGGGTGATCTTATAGAGGTTCATAAAACAATGAGGGGCACAGATCAACTTTACAATCAATATCTTTTCCCAAAGGTAGGGGAGTCTAAAACTAGAGGACATAGGTTTAAGGTGAGAGGCGAGAGGTACAAAAACGTCCAGAGGGGCAATTTTTTCACACAGAGCGTTGTGAGTGTCTGGAACAAGCTGCCAGAGGTAGTAGTAGAGGCGGGTACAATTTTGTCTTTTAAAAAGCATTTAGAAGTTACATGGGGATGATGGGCATAGAGGGATATGGGCAAATGCAGGCAATTAGGGTTAGCTTAGGGCTTTAAAAAAAAGAAGGCAAAGACAAGTTGGGCTGAAGGGCTTGTTTCCATGCTGTAAACCTCTATGACTCTGTAACTACCTCTACATTGCTGTATTGTGGAGACACAGGAAAAGGCCTGTTACCAGGGAAACCGGCACAGCCTTTCCATAAAGACCTCCCACTGTCAGCAGGATGTTGCTCTGGTTTAAGTGGGCCTAATGGTAAACGATAACAGTGTTTTAATTACAGGCTGGCAATTAAGATATCCCTAGACGGGCTGTAATTGGTGTTTAAGTGCAGGCAGCAGACATAAGTCAACCTCAAAGTTCCTTATACCCCACTTCCTTCATTAATGATAAGACAACTCACACACAATTCAATCAGGCCATTCAAATGGTCTGAACTTTGTACAGAAGCCTGTACCAAATAGCCTCCAGGGGGTATCATTTAAAATGTTCATATGTTATGAAATCTGATTCAGACTTCCCCATTAATGAGCAACAACATATATTGTTGAGCTATATTAATACATCCTACAGGACAGATCAATGCTGGTGTTTATAAACCATTTCAACCTCCTCCTACTCTAATTACCTGCTGCGTATCACTTCCTTTCCTCCAGCCACATGCACACAACATGCCTCCCATAAATGAGTTGATACCATCTTCTCCAGCCACTCTGCAGGAGAGTGCGATCCACATTTGCACTATTTGTAAGTTTGAACCGCTCAATATCTACTCATTGCTCCAGACTCCAGCCACAAGTGGAAATATCCTTCACATTCAATCTACTGAATTTCCTCATTTTAAAGATCTATCCGAGTCAAAGAATCCTCCTCAATGATTCCTTTTCCCACTCTAGCACAACTATCTCTGGTATTCCCCAGCACCCCCCCACAGATCTATCCTTATTTCCCCCCTGTTGCTTATTTACCCGCTGCCCTTCTGAGATCACACTCGACGGCAGTGTTAGTTTTCACGTGTATGCATACAACATCTCACCATCAGCTCTACTGACTCCTGTCCTGTTGCTAAGTTGTCAGCCTGCGTATCTGACATCCAGTGCTGGAGAATTTCTCCAATTAAATATGAGGAAAATTGAAGCTATGGTTTTCAGTCATATAGTCATAGAGGTTTACAGCATGGAAACAGGCCCTTCGGCCCAACATGTTCATGCCGTTCTTTTTTTCAAAAACCCCTAAACTAATCCCAATTGCCCACATTTGGTCCATATCCCTCAATACCCATCTTACCCATGGAACTAACTAAATGTTTTTTAAAAGACAAAATTGTACCTGCCTCTACTACTATGTCTGGCAGCTTGTTCCAGACACTTTGTGTGAAAAAATTGCCCCTCTGGACACTTTTGTATCTCTCCCGTCTCACCTTAAACCTATGCCATCTAGCTTTAGACTCCCCTATCTTTGGGAAAAGATATTGACTATCTAGCTAATCTGTGCCTTTTATTATTTATAGACCTCTATAGGTCACCCCTCAGCCTCCTACACTCCAGAGAAAAATGTCCCAGTCTATTCAGCCTTTCCTTATTACTCAATCTATCAAATCCTGGGAGCATCCTAGCATCGCTGCTCCAAACCCTGTTCCCTAACAGCAGACTCTGTCCCTGGGAATCATCTGAGGTTAAACCAGTCTGCTTGCAAATGAGTCTTAGCTGCATTGTCACACATGGTCAAATGGGACAGCACAGTGGTTAGCACTGCGACCTTACAGTGCCAGAGGTCTGGGTTCAATTTCTGGTTCAGGTCACTATCTGTGTGCAGTCTGCATGTTCTCCCTGTGTCTGCATGGGTTTCCTCGAGGTGCTCGAGTTTTCTCCCAGTTTGAAAGATATGCTGGTTAGGTTCGTAGTAAATTCTCCCTCATGTACACGAAAGGAGGCCAGAGTGTGGCAACATGGGGATTTTCACAGTGGTTACATTGCAGTGTTAATGTCAGCCTACTACTGATACTACTAAATAAGCTTTAAACTTATAGCACTTACGGAACTAACTGTGTGCTAGTGAGAGATTGGCATGCTCAGCAGTGGACGCAGAAAGGAAAGGAACGTTGTGTGTTTTGACACTGCACGTGCTCGTTTTGTCCGTAAAGCTAACTTGCCCTCGCCATTCCTCTGGGACCTATTGATGATGCTCACATTATAGTTCCATCTGCATTAACTGCTGCTCGCTCCTGACAGTAATCACTCTTAATGAAATCTCCAGGATTGCTTCAAGCAATCAGGACCAGACTACTATCCCAGAGGCTGTGGGGAGAGGCAGAATGCCGGAAAGAGGGTATCCTCATGTCTCAGATCCCCCACTGATGAGAGGGAACAGCACAAGGATCAAAACTAGCCACAAATCCTCTCCATGCAGCAAATGACAGTAATATTCCTAGATCATTCATTCGTGAAAGTTAAGTTTCTCACAGTCATTAGTTGGCCTCCCCCATTAATGAGCAAATGACTAAACTCTGCCTCAGTTAAATGTTACTTCCTAAACACAGAGAGTGTTAATCCTGGTTAAACCCTGGCATTAGTTGTTTGATTGACAGAGCACTCTGTTCATTCCGTTTAACGGAGAGGGGCCTCCCTGTTTGCACTGAGCTCACACTGAGGCATTTCCTTCAGATTCCTGGCAGCATGCCAGCTAAGTAGCTGATGAGCTGTGTGCACATCCACCCAGCTTGGCTTTCAATCTCTTCCTATTGGCATGCTGATACCCTGTCTCTGTACCGCTCTGGAATTGGAGATGAAGAGTGAGAGTGAGCTGTCGATTGTGCATAAATCAGAACCTCCCTCCATCATGTGGTCAGGAGCGGAGATGTCTGCTGACAACTGCATAATGTTCGGCACTCCTCAGATACTGAAGCATCATAGACATCAGGACTTGGACACCATCCTGGCTTGAGCTGACAGTGGCAAGTAACATTCGTGCCACACAAGTGCTAGGCATCTTCAGAAAGAGACAATGTAACCATCTCTGCTTAACATTCAATGGCATTACCATCACTGAATCCTCCACTGTCAACTTTCTGGGGGTTACCATTGACCAGGAACTGAACTGGGCTAGCCACATAAATACTACCACAAGAGCTATAAATCAGCCAGGAAGGAGCTAAAGAGGGAGTTGAGAAGAGCTAGAAGAGGACATGAGAAGACTTTGGCGGATAGGATTAAGGAGAATCCTAAAGCTTTTTACAGGTATATAAATAATAAAAGATTGGTTAGGGCAAGATTAGGGCCAGTCAGAGATAGCAGTGGGAAGTTGTGCGTGGAGCCTGAGGAGATAGGAGAGACACTGAATGAGTATTTTTCATCAGTATTCACGCAGGAGAAAGACAATGTTGTCGGGGAGAATACTGCGATACTAGGTTGTAGACTGGGCAGGATTGAGGTTCATAAGGAGGAGGTGTTAGCGAATCTTGAGGGTATGAAAATTGATAAGTCCCCTGGGCCAGATGGGATTTACCCTAGGATTCTCTGGGAGGCTAGAGAGGAGATTGCAGAGCCTTTGGCTTTGATCTTCATGTCGTCGTTAGCTACAGGTATAGTGCCGGAAGACTGGAGGATGGCAAATGTTGTCCCTTTGTTCAAAAAGGGGAGTAGGGACCATCCTGGAAATTATAGACCGGTGAGCCTGACTTCTGTTGTGGGCAAGGTCTTGGAAAGAATTATAAGGGATAGGATTTATAAGCATCTAGAGAGAAATAAATTGATTAGGGATAGTCAGCACGGTTTTGTGAAGGGTAGGTCGTGCCTCACAAACCTTATTGAGTTTTTTGAGGAGGTGACCAAAGAGGTAGATAAGGGTAAGGCAGTTGATGTAGTGTATATGGATTTTAGCAAAGCGTTTGATAAGGTTCCCCATGGTAGGCTACTGCAGAAAGTGCAGATGCATGGGATTGAAGGTGATTTAGCAGTTTGGATTAGGAATTGGCTAGCTGATAGAAGACAGAGGGTGGTGGTTGATGGGAAATATTCAACCTGGAGTGCAGTTACAAGTGGTGTACCTCAAGGATCTGTTTTAGGGCCACTGCTGTTTGTCATTTTTATAAATGACCTAGATGAGGGTGTAGAGGGTTGGATTAGTAAATTTGCTGACGATACCAAAGTGGGGGGAGTTGTAGACAGCGAGGATGGATGTTACAGTTTGCAGAGGGACATAGATACCCTCTTTACCCAAAGGGTGGTTCGGGAGTGGAATGCCCTGCCTGCAGCGGTTGTAGATGCGCCAAGTTTGGTGGCGTTTAAGAGGTTAGTTGATAAGTATATGGAAGAGAAGGGAATGGTTTAGTTTGGAGGGGCATTGCTTTTTATATTGGTCGGCGCAACATCGAAGGCCAAAGGGCCTGTTCTGTGCTGTAATGTTCTATGTTCTATAGATAGGTTGCAGAGCTGGGCCGTGAGGTGGCAAATGGAATTCAATACGGATAAGTGTGAGGTGATTCACTTTGGTAGGAATAACAGGCATATGAAATATAGGGCTAATGGAAGGACCCTTAATAGTGTTGTCGAGCAGAGGGATCTTGGGGTACAAGTACATAGCTCTTTGAAAGTTGGCACCCAGGTTGATAAAGTTGTTAAGAAGGCGTACGGTGTGTTAGCTTTTATTGGTAGAGGGATTGAATTTAGGAGCCGTGAGGTTATGTTACAACTGTACAAAACTCTGGTGCGGCCGCACTTGGAGTATTGCGTACAGTTCTGGTCGCCGCATTATAAGAAAGATGTGGAAGCATTGGAAAGGGTGCAGAGGAGGTTTACCAGGATGTTGCCTGGTATGGTGGGAAGGCCTTATGAGGAAAGGCTGAGGGACCTGAGGTTATTTTCATTAGAGAGAAGAAGGTTACGCTGTGACCTAATTGAGGCGTATAAGATAATCAAGGGATTGGATAGGGTGGATAGTGAGAGCCTTTTTCCTCGGATGGTGATGACCAACACGAGGGGACATAACTTTAAATTAAGAGGTGGTAGTTATAGGACGGATGTCAGAGGCAGGTTCTTTACACAGAGGGTGGTGAGAGCGTGGAATGCCCTGCCTGCAGCAGTTGTGGACTCGCCTACTTTGGGGGCATTCAAATGTTCGGTGGATAGGCATATGGATGATATTGGAATAGTTTAGGTTAGAGGGTCCAATGGCCGGCGCAACATCGAGGGCCGAAGGGCCTGTACTGCGCTGTAATGTTCTATGTTCTATATACTGTGGCTACAAAAATAGGTCAGAGACTAGGAATCCTGTAGTGAGTAACTCACCTCCTGGCTCTGTTGTCCATCATCTACAAGTGAGGAGTGTGATGGAATACTCCCCACTTGCCAGGAAGAGTGCAGTTTCAATAACAGTCAAGAAGCTCAACACCATTCAGAACAAAGCAGCCTCTTGATTGGCACCCCATCCACTGCAATAAACATTCGCATCCATTGCTACTGATGTACAGTGACAGCAGTGTGTTGCATCTACAAGATGCACTGCAGCAAATCAACAAAGGCTCCTTTAATAGCACTTTGCAAACTGCCACTATCATCTGGAAGGACACATGGTAATACCTGGAAGTTTTCCTTCTAGCCACATGCCATCTTGACTTGGAAATATGTTGGCCGTTCCTTCACAATCGCTGGGTCAAATCCTGAAATCTCTCCCTATGGGTATTTCTTGGATAGGCAAGGAATGCATAAATGGACTCTACAGTAGGAAATATTAGCAGGTAACTGAGCAGCTGAGGGCACTCCCCCTTTTCCCCTACCTCTCCCACACAGGCTTCTCGCAAAATGTGGTGTATGCAGGGAACGAGTACAACAAACGGACATCAAACCCTTGTGGCTTCATGGTTCCACCCTAACTGATGCGCATGTGTGCAACAAGTACAGGCCAACTCCAGTGTGAGTGTGGTGGGTTGGAAAGGCAACCCCCTTCACACTGCAATTAAAAATGATATTACCCCATTCAACCATGCTTGCTTTCACTTTAACTGTCTACAGGGGAGGAGGAGGTGGCTGTCAGAATAAGGATGATGAAATAAACAAATGGATCCATGTTAACTCAAAGTCAAGCACACGCAGAGAGAAAGGGTTAATTAGGCCTCCCATAATGGATACAATTCTTTCTTGCTGCAGTGCTGGAGGCTGTTCCTGTTCGCCAACTCTTTCATCAACAGCTCTCCAATCTCTCGCAGAGGAAGGGGAGTGGAAATATGAATAAACCCAAGATTTGCCACGGTCCATTTAACTCAGGGAAGTCACTGTGACATGTCTTAAAAAACTGCCCAGTTCCTTTCATTAGCAGAATTGTTTTTCTCTCCTTTCCTCCTGCTCATTTCCTGGCTGCCCTGTTACAGCATTCCTGGAGTTGTATTAGTCCTGGAATAGTGCAGGAGGGGGGAACAATCTGCTTATTCACCCCTCTTCATCCAGCCCAGCATTCAGCTCAACCCTGCCGTCACATTCCAGTCTCCTGCGTCAGCAGTGGTTGTTTCTGAAGTCTCAAGAAGTGAATATCACCGCACTCCAGTCAAAAAGCATCTTCTCTCTGGCCTCTCCTGCCTTTGGGGGTTCTCTCATTCAATGTGTGATATCTCAAAAGACTGGCAAGCAACAAGTTTACTAACTGAACTATTTAGTATAACAAATAAACTATGAATAGAGTATAGGAAATCTGCTACAGACTACTACAACATATCTCAGAATACCTAGGAAAGCCCATACTCAACTCTAGAATTGGCTGATCAGGACCCTCAGCTCCCTGAAACCTCACCCCAATGAGGGGATCCCTGGTACACTATCTTAACTGCTAGGTAGAAGTTAGTACTTTGCATCGATCTTTACCAAGAAAGATTCCCACAAAGCAACCAGGTTTAGGGCGGGATTTTATGGCCTCACTCAACATGAGACTGGAAAATCTTGCCTGAGATCAATCGACCTTCCCATTGTTCACCCTGCCCCCACTCGATTCCCCTGGTGAGCAGGGCGATAGAATTCCAACACAAATGTTCACACAAGACATTGCAACACAGAAATAGACCATTCAGCCTGACCAGCCTATGTGGTTGTTTATTGGCGGAGATGGTGGCATAGTGGTAATGTCATGGGATTAGTAATCAAGAGACCCAGCCTAATGCTCTGGGGAACACGGATTCAAATCTCACCATAGCAGCTGGTGGAATTTAAATTCAATTAATAAAATCTGGATTTGAAAGCTAGTTTCTGTAATGGTGATCATGACAACTATCGTTGATTCTCATAAAAACACATCTGGTTCACTACTGTCCTTCAGGGAAGGAAATCTGCCATCCTTACTTGGTCTGGCCTATATACAACTCCAGACCCACGGTAACTGCCCATAGGAATGCTCAAGCAAGCCACTCAATTCAAATGCAATTAGGGATGGTCATGCCAGTAACAAATAAAAAAATTTCAATACAACTTTCCTCCTTCTTTGCTAATCCCAACTGACACATCCACCTATTCCTTTCACCCTTGTCTGATCATCTAGCTGTAAGATTAATTTTTACTATTTACCTCAGCCACCCCCACTGGCTGCTTATTTTGACCATTCTCTGAACAGCTTTCTTCTAAATCTCTTATTGGAGTTACTTATTAGTATCTTCTACTTTATGGCCAGTAGACTTAGTCATTTCCATGAGATAGCTGTATCTTTATGTCTATCTTTCATAATTATATCAAAGCTGTTCATTCTTGGCCAGGTAGATGCAAAATAAATAAAGTTATAAACTGAAGATTGTTTGTTTTTATTTTTCAAAGAGTGGGGTTTAAAAGGAGAAGGAACGACCTGGAGGAAAATTACCCAATTGGAGGAAGGCCAATGTCATTCAGGTGTCAATGGATCTGGCTTAGATAAATTGGAATCAAAGTTTGGCAGACAAAATTCTAAGGAGGCGTTGGGCTGTGTTTGAGGAAGGAATGTCTCGGGTGTGATTGAGACACATTCCCCTGAGGGGGAAAATGTCAGAGCTTCATGGAAAATGTAAGTTAGAGTGTGAGATGAAGAAGTATGTGTATGATATCAGTCAAATGGATAATGCAGGTGAAACCATATAGAAAGCTCAAACGGTTATATAAAGGAAGTAAGAAAGGTCAAGGGAGAACATGAGACTGGCAACTCACATAAAAGTAAATTTGTAAGTTTTCTTTGAGGCATCTAAATAGCTATGAGGAGGGATGAGGTTATTTAGGGATTTAAAAAAGGGGTTCTATCTGTGATATCTCAAAAAATTGGCAACCACCCCAAGTTTAGAAACTAAGCAAACCATTTATTGTAACAAATAAACTACGTGCAGAGTGCAAGAAATCTGCGACAGATTACGTTGACTCCAATTTCAGGGTGACTGGGAAAGCCCATGCTCTGGCCCAGGATTTCAGAGCTTCACATGGTCACATGATCCCCAACCCCACCAAAATCTAATTCCTTCTACATTATGCTTGATTGAAATACTAAATTAGCACTTTGTGTCAATCTTTAAATGAAAGTAGATGCTGCCAAAGTCATAATGTTAGAGGAGATTGGGATACTAGCTAGGCTAAAATTTGATAAAAGAGGAAGTATTAGAAAGGCAAAGTGTACTAAAGTTAATAAGTTAGCTAGATGGGATATATCCAAGGATACAAAAGTAAATAAGGATGAAAATTATGGAGACATTGACTGTAATTTTCCAATCCTTTTTAGACACAGGGGTGCTACGAGAGGACAGGAGAATTGCAAATGCTCCTTGTTCAAAAAAGTTTATAAAGATCAGTTGATTGTGAGCAAACTTTTAGAAGAAGTATTTGTGGATAAAATTAACAGTTATTTGAACAAAGCTAGATTAATTAAGATTAATTCAGCACTGATTTGTTGAAGATAAATGACAGGAGATGGGAAGTGGTGGTAAATGATTGTTTTTCAGACTGGAGGAAGGTATATAGTGGAGTTTCACCATATTGGGACACTGCTTCTCCTAATCTATATCAATTACCTGATTTATATTAATAACTACAGAGCACAATTTCAAAATTTGCAATCAATGTGAATTGTGAGGAGTTTTATAGCACAGGAAGAGGCCCTTTGGTCCACCTTGTCTGCCTTTGCCAACAAGCATCTATCCCAATCCCATTTTCCACCACTTGCTCCATAGCCCTGAATACTATGCTGTTTCAAGGGCTCATCTAAATGCTGCTACATGTTGTGAGATTCCTAGAGGAATGGGCTGGTGGAATGGGTGGACATGTAGCAGAAGTTTACTGCAGAGAAGTATTGGTAGGAAAAATGAGGAGGAATAACATAAAGGTTGCAATTCTAAAGGGAGTGCAGGAGCAGCAGGACTTAGGATGGGGATGGTGTGGGAATAATAATTGAAAGTGGCAGTGCAGGTTAAAAAAAGTGGCCTACAATACTCTGGGCTGTAATACGGGGCAGAGAGTACAAAAGTCAGAAAGATAAGATGGATCATTATAAAACATTGGTTCAGCCCCAACTGGAGTACTGTCTCCAGCTTTAGGAGGGACATAAAGAGAGGGCAGGGGAATGGCACTAAATGCTTGTTGGAGAGCATGATGGGCCAAGTGGCCTCTTTCTGTCCATAACAATCCTGTGATTGAGGGTATAGAAAAGATTTACAAGAATGGTTCCAGGGATTTTAGTTTCCTGGACAGATTAAAGACATTGAGGCTGTTCTCCTTAGTGAAGGAAAGAAAGATTGAGAAGAAATGTAATACATAAGTGCAAAGGGTTTTGACAGAGAAGATGGATTAGCGGAAAGGTCCAAAAGCAGAGGCTGTGATTTAAGGTGATTTACAAAAGAAAGTCCACCAACGACATAAGGAAAACCATTTTAATGCAGCAAATGGTAAGAATCTGGAATGCACTGTCTGAGAATGTTGGAGGCAGAATCAATTGTAGCTTTCAAAAGAAAATTGGATAAACATCTGAAAATCAATTGTAAGGCTATAAGTGAGTGGAACTGGTTGAGTTACTCTTTCAGTGAGCCAGCATTGACACAATGAGCTGAATAGCTCCCTCTGTACTGTAACCATTCTATGATTCTATAAATGGTTACAGAATGTCTCTTCTAGTGAAGAAACAGGATTGGATTTCATTAGTCCTTTGGATTCATCATTCCCCTTACCGTGAATGAACTGTTGGACTTTGACTGCACTCCAGAGACTTGGGCACATTATCCAGTTCAACACCTTGACGTAGCACTGAGGGAGGACTACACTGCTAAGGCATTAAACCAAGACTCTGTCAGAGCGGATGAAAATCAGACCATTCCTACTTCGGGGATGGGCAAGTCTACAAAGGCCCTGGGCAGCAAACCAAAAATCTACCCCAGCAAATTCAGCAGAGACCAGGATGGTAAGTGGGAAAGGAAAGTGAATGAGAGTGACAAAGGCAATTCCTATCTCTACTCCCCTGACTGGCCAACTGATGCAGGACTTAAGGTAGTTGTTCCCAGGGCTGCGGAGCCCTATAGCAAATCTTCAAGAATAAAAATGATTCTTATTGTTGTGAACAGCCAAGGAAAAAAAATCATAGGGGCAATAAAAACTTCAAAATTCTTTGATCATTTCTGTTTATTAGCAATAAAAATATTAGGAAGACAGATGTTCAACTGATAGTCAAGAATTCATCTCATTGGAGAAGGAAGAGTCTGTTCACTTTCTGATTGGCCATGGGAAGGTCCTGAGGCTGGATATTTAGGGTAACCAGCGACTGGAGTTTGGAGGCTGTGTTGGGTTGGGGGCAGAAGATCACACGGTGATACTTCTAGGAATGTGTCCGACCTAGTTGGTGACGCTAATGCAGTCGTAGGACCAAGGCCCTGGCATTCCTCCCGGCATTAAATCCCAGCTAGAGCCATCTGCTAGATCAATGAGAATCAGAGTGAACAATGTCTGCCGGATCAGATTTTATACATGGAGCTCAGCAAAGCTGGGGAACAGCTGCTCTTTGACAGGTAGGCCGCAGTCTCCAGAAGGCAGCTTTGCCCAACACATGCAGGGCCCTACAGGATTAACAAAAAAAAACACACATACGATTCCTGCTTTACATTAGCTCAAATAACCAGCTTTTAGTTTCCTCTTTTACAGCATTATAAATTACAGTGGAGGCCACCTGCTCCTCATACTTGAGCGCATTTATTGCAGGCTAACTGACTTGTATGACACAGATGTTTCACGGTGTGTTTAAGACCAACTTATTTTGACATGACAAGCAAGGGAAAATGAGGGTTGAGAAAAAGCCTTTCAATGTTCTTTGCTGTCCACCTAATTTTCTGAGGGAGCGGTCTCTATAGAGGTATTCCCTAGTTCCACAAAGATTACATATCCATCTCCACTATTCACCTCTGGTATGCTACACCCTATAAAGTACAGCACAAGATTTAGGGTTGCCAACAGTGATTAAATGTATTCCTGGAGGTTTCATCACATGGCTTCTCCCCATGCTCCAGCCATTAATTAGCAACTCATCATCCTCCTCCACAAATTGAAAAGCAGAAAGACTCATTACCCATAACTGGCTATCAGACAATCAGTCTTTCCTTTCGATTGTCAAGATTCTATATCTGGTAAAGAGAAATGTCCAAAGAATGACAAAACGACATTCTTTATTATTGTCTGGAAGATTTTTCTTCAGAGTGGCTCACAGCACTGTCCTAGAGATTGGCCTTCAATTCCTGGAGACTCCAGGTTAACCCTGGAGGGTTGGCAACCCAACTCACATTCTCCACAAAGTATCGTTGTGTTCTATGGTGTTTGATCTCTTCCTCAAGGTTAACAGAGGCCTATCACCATCACTTTCTCTCATTTTCTAGTAAAATGCATGACTCTTCCACTGACTGAAGTTATGTCTCAAAATATCGAGTATGAGATTCCTCCTGCCTGTGAGAGTTCCCTCTCAATTCTTATTTTAACCAAACAATTAGCCCGTTGATTTGAAATGGGCTTACGTCCCTGTTAAAACTGCAGAGTTTAAAGAGGAGGGAATTTCATATGCACACTAGTGGTCAAAGTCATTTTGAGACTAAAGGGTTAGGCAGGCAGGAAACTGGAAGAACATAGAACATAGAACAATACAGCACAGAACAGGCCCTTCGGCCTTCGATGTTGTGCCGACCAAAATAAAAAGCAATGCCCCTCCTAACTAAACCATTCCCTTCCTCCATATACTTATCAATAACCTCTTAAACGCCACCAACTTGGCGCATCTACAACAGCTGCAGGCAGGGCATTCCACTCCCTAATCACTCTTGAGTAAGAACCTACCTCTGATATCCGTCCTATAACTCATACCCCTTAATTTAAAGCTGTGTCCCCTCGTGCTAGCTTTCTCCATCCTAGGAAAAAGGCTATCACTGTCCACCCATCTAAACCTCTAATCATCTATATGCTTCAATAAGATCCCCTCTTAGCCGCCTCCTTTCTAACGAAAACAACCTCAAATCCTTCAACCTCTCTTCATAGGACCTGCCCTCCATACCAGGCAACATCCTGGTAAACCTCCTCTGTACCCTCTCCAATGCTCCACATCTTTCTTATAATGGGGACCAGAACTGCACACAATACTCCAAGTGCGGCCGCACTAGAGTTTTGTACAGTGCAACATGAGCTGCGCTCCAAATTCAATCCCCTACCAATAAAAGCTAAGACTCCATAGCCTTCTTAACAACTTATCCACTTGACTGCCTACTTTCAGGGATCTATACACAACACCAAGATCCTCTGTTCCTCAACACTATAAGACCCTACCATTAGCCCTATACTCTACACATTTATTTTCCTGCCAAAGTGCATTACCTCACACTTTTCCACATTAAACTCCATTTGCCACCTCTCGGCCCAGCTCTGCAACTTGTCCAAGTCCTCTGAAACTAAAACACCCCTCTTCACTATCTACCACCCACCAACTTTAGTATCATCTGCAATTTACTGATCCATCCCTCAATACCCTCATCCAGATCATTTATAAAAATTACAAACAGCAGGGCCCCAAAACAGACCCCTGAGGCACACCACTGTCACCGAACTCCACGATGAATATCTCCCATCAACCACCACCCTCTGTCTTCTATCTGCCAGCCAATTCCTAATCCAATTAGCTAAATCACCCTCTATCCACACATCTGCATTTTCTGAGAAGTCTTCCATGGGCCACCTTATCAAACGCCTTACTAAAGTCCATATAACTACATCAACCGCCTTACCCCCATCCACCTCTCTGGTCACTTTCTCAAAAAACTCAATGAGGTTAGTAAGGCAGACCTACCCTTCACAAACCATGCTGACTATCCCCAATCAATTCATTTCTCTCTAAATAACTATAAATCCTATCCCTAATAATTCTCTCCAATACCTTGCCCACCACAGAAGTAAGAAGTAAGAAGTCTATGGGTTTATAAGGCAGCGAAGATATTTGGGTTCATCAGCACTGTGAGTGTTCAAAAAGATGCTAAACTGTTGGTAGACCAGACTGCAAACTCACAGAATAGTGCCACAGACCATTACAGAATCAAATCCATCTCATTCAACCAATTGATTTATTATAAATATTTTGTAATGTGGGAATGAAAGCCAAGTTGTAAACTGATCAAAGTGGTCTGCTTTGCTTAATTTTATATAAAGCAACTGTCACTGTGAGATTTGGGGAGAATTCTGAGTTCACAAGTATAAAAAGGCTAATTGTAATGAAAATAACTTCCATGTGAATGGGTGCTGGAGTTTTCCATGATCTCTCCCTCTCATTTTCTCTTGCTGGAGATGATTCATACACTGGATCAGCTTAACAAAGAAGGTGCGGATCATTTCGGAGAATGATTTCATTGAGGAAGAGGCTATTCACTCCATCATGCCTGTACTAGCTCTTTGAGAGAGCTGTCCAACTAATCCTACTTGCCCAGCTCAATGAGCAGATTATGGGAGGACCTGTAACCAAGACTTGAATTTGTACAGCACCTTAAACCCAGTGAATGCAGGACTTCATAGAATCCCTACAGTGTGGAAGGAGGCCATTCGATACATCGAGTCTGCATCGACAACAATCTTACCCAGGCCCTAACCCTGTAACCCATATATTTACTCCATTAATCCCCCTGACACCAGGGGGCAATTCAGCATGACCAATTAACTAACGCGCACATCTTAGGAGATTTGTTGTAGTGCAGATTCAGAAGTTGGCATGAAAGGGACATTAGTGTCCTCAGCTGCATCTTAAAAAGAGGAATGAGACACAAAACAATGTATAAGTGGATTTCTAGCACTAGGACTAGAGGGTACAATCTTACAGTAAAGGGTCGCTGATTTAAGAGATGAGGAGAAACTTCTTCTCTCAGTGAGTAGTGGATCAACAGAATTCTTCATTACACAGGGTTTGAGGAGGCTAGGTCATTCACAGAATTACATATAGTGCTAAAGAGATTCTTCAGCCCATCAGGTCTGCATCAACACATGGGAAACACCTGGCCTACCTATCTAATCCCATTTATCATAACCTTGAATGTTAAGATGTGTCAAGTGCTCATCCAGGTACTTTTTAAAGGAAACATCTCACCTCTACCACTCTTTCAGGCAGCACATTCCAGACTGTCACCACCCTCTGGGAAAAAAAGTTTTTCCTCACATCCCCTCTGAACCTCCTGCCCCTAATCTTGAACCTCGTGACTGATCCTTCATCTCAGGGGAATAGTTCCTCCCCGCTCACCTTGTCCATAGCCTTCATAATCTTGAGCATTTCAATCAGATTACCCCTCAGTCTCCTCTATTCCAACAAAACAACCCAAGCCTACCCAATCTTTCATAACTTAAATGCTCCATTCCAAGTGAATCTCCTCTACCTTCTCTCTACTGTAATTACATCCTTCCCATACTGTGATGACCAGAACTGCATACAGTACTCTCGCTGAGGGGTTACCAAAGTTTTATACAACTCCAATATGACCTCCCTGCTTTTGTAATCTATACCCCAATTGATAAAGGCAAATATCCAATATATCTTTTTCACCACACTACTAACATATCCTTCTGCCTTCAAAATCCATGGACTAACACGCCAAAGTCCCTTTGCTCCTCAGAACTTCCTAGATTCATGCCATTTGAATGTGTTTAAGGCTGAGTTCATCAGTGAGGGAATCAAGGGTTAAGGAGATAAATTAAGAGAGAGTAGTTGAGGGTTATCATTTCAGATCAATCATGATCTCATTGAGTGGTGGACCAGAGTGGATGGGCAAAATGGACTACTTTTGCTCTGACATCTAATGGCTCATAGGAATGGTTACAACAGTGAGCTACGCTATTGGTATTTGGAACTTATGGAGCCTACAATGCAGAGCCAGGGAAGAACAAAGTCATTCGCAGCAAGAAACTTACTTTTATCTAGGCATTTTCACAGCCTCAAGAGGTTCAAAGCCTTTTACATTCAATGAAGTATTTTTTGAACTACTATTATAATTTAGGAAACACATGATCAATTTGTACACAGCAAGATCCCAGAAGCAGTTATGTGTTAATGACCTAAATAGTTTGGTTTTCAGGTGTTGATTGGGCGATACAAGTACCCAGAACAACAGAGGAGGAAATGATGCCTCAGTTTAAAGACACCTCAGTCAATGCAGCATTCCCTTAGTACAGCATTGGAGTATTGGAGAAAACAAGGTTCAGGCATCGAGGAGTTACAAGTCCTGATGCTGAGCTGAAAGTTTCCTGCTAAATGGGGCTGATGATTTATGTTTTCCCTGACAACAGTAAAGTTACACAGTGAAGAATAAAGCAGCCTTCCTGCCATTAGAAAAGTGAGGTGCGGCAGTGTAAATGATCATTAATTGTAGCCGCCTGACCTGCCACAACCTGCATACATCAGCAGCCCTGTTTCCTATTCTGAATTTATTATTAGTCCTGGCTTAGAGCCCATTCTCTACCGATTATTTGCTTTGCTCTACACGTAGAGAATGGGACTCCCAAACAAGCTGGGCACTGCATCTGTTCATTACATCAGCGGGCTTCCTCACTTTGTAAAAGTTCCACTTCAAATCACACATGGTGCTGTTACTACAATGCGCCATTCACTGTTGCTTTAACCCTTTGATGCGTAAGGCTTTTATACATACTGATACAATCCTGGGGACAACCTGTAAATACTAAGGTACTCCTAAATGCAGTCTAAACTCACTGCCCACATTCTGGCTAATGTCAAAACTCAATTATTTTGGGCAATTCTGATTAGATAAAAGGGTCTGGAGTCACATGTAGGCTAGACCAGATAAGGACTACAGATTTCCTTCCCTAAAGGGCCAGATGGGTTTTTACAACAATCAACAACGGTTTCATGGTCACTGACTTTTCAATTGTAGATTTTTTATCAAATTCAAATTTCACCATCTACCATGGTGGGATTCAAATTCAGATCCCAGAACATCACCCTGGGTCTGTGGATTATTAGTCCAGAGACAATTCCACTAGCCTTCATCTACCTTACACATGACCTTGATTCAGTCCATGGGGACTCCTATTCAATAGCAGTCCAATGTTGGAGATTGGAGTATGATGTAGAGTGAGTTTAATCTGCTAAAGACCAGGAGGGAGATCATTACTGGGATATTCAAATTAATCTTACATATTCTGCCTACAGTAGAGACATTATCAAACTGTTGTGTTAATGGAAAACAATAAAATGTCAAGAAATGAAGAGGGTAAGAGGTGCCATGTTAAATCCATCCGGTACAAAGAATAGAGGAGGCTGAGAGTCACCCAACTGGGGTATTTAAAGAGAGTACTTTCAGGAAATGGGAGCAGTTAATAAATGAACAGGATATCTCCCAGAAATCAAAAGGGGTGGCACACCCACACGCCTTGCTAGGCACAGAAATTACACTTAGCCATCTGTATCACACTCAGAGTTTGAAAGTTTATTTGTATCACAAGTAGGCTTACATTAACACTGCAATGAAGTTACTGTGAAAATCCCCTAGTCGCCACACTCCAATGGTCAATGTGGGATGAAACCGGAGCACCTGGAGGAAAATCATGCAGAACAGGGAGAACATGCAGACAGTGACCCAAATCAGGTATCGAACCCGGATACCTGGCACTATGAGATAGCAGTAGTAACCACTGTGCCACCCTGTGCTGTCACAATCAACTTGCTTTCCTAATGCAGCTTTACTCCGTCACTTTCTGACTCAAGAACGTCACATGAACGCACAATCAATATTTACGTTGCTTGCTGACAACAAGATTGGTTTCCTCAAACACATAGAATAATATATAGCAATGCGGATAGTTTCAAATAAATGAGGTAGAAAAGGGAATGTCGTGTTCTATTGCCTATGGAAAATGGAGTCCTGAATCTCCTGTCACTAATTGATCTGTAATACCAACAGCAGCTAATCCACCCCAAGTGCGGTGGGATCTTCCGAACAGCACATATCTGTTGGCTACTGGTGATTCCCAGTAATGTTCCTGCCATGGTGTGCAGCCATGCTGCACTGGCCTTGTACACAGAGCACAGAATGACTGTGCAGCAGACATTATAACGAGTTGCAGGATAACAGCTACTTTTCAAAAGAAACATTGGTCCTCCCCAGCTTTCCTGGCAGTTCTCACAGAGTACGGAACAGATTAGGGATTACTAAACAGCATTAGGTTGGAAGCCAAAGTTAAGCAGTGAAATGGAGCACACTGGAAGAATATAGAAACGTGGCTCCAATTTCTGAAATGGCCTCCCTAGGTTTCAGTCTTGCAGAGCCAAGTTGCAAGTGACTTAATAGGTCTTAAGTAGTCACTTTTTTATAGAATGATTTGCAGCAATGCTGGCTGCTGTTACAAGCTGCCCTTCACCACATGAAAGTTCCAGTGAGATTCCAAGGAATGCATTTTCCTCCTAGTGACGAGTAGCACGAGTAAGGAGATTTTTTTTACTTCAGCCCACCTTTCTCAGGAAAAAGTGCAAACAAAGATGGAATTTTTGTTCTGGGGTGGAGGGTGATAATCAGACCATTTTCTTCAGCAACAGTTCAGAGACAGCCTCAGGTACAGCCATTCATAATGGCCTGCCACAGAGCAGTGAGACTTTCTTCCAGTTTTCAAAATGAGAGTAAGATAATAAACAAGCCTGTAACCCTCACACTCCACGTGCCCCATCCATGCCAACTCATGCCACCCCTCTTCATGGTCCCTCTCCGCCAAGCATTCCAACTCCACCCTATCTCCCATGGTCCCTTGTGCCCTCCACACCAAACTCTGCCCTTCCACCCAATGCCCATGGCACCTGATACTCTCCATGCCCAAGTTATGCTACCCATCAAGAATACATAATGAGGCTTGGCTTAGAGCCCAGGCATCTATTAGGCTGTTGAAACAACTATGCAGTAAGAAGACACACAACACCAGGTTAAAGTCCCACAGATTTATTTGGTAGCAAAAGCCACCAGCTTTTGGAGTATTGCTCCTTTGTCAGGTGAGCGGAGTTCTGTTCACAAACAGGGCATATAAAGACACAAACTCAATTTACAGAATCATGATTGGAATGCAAGTCTTTACAGCTAATCAAGTCTTAAAGGTATAGACAATGTGAGCGGAGAGAGTGTTAAGCACTGGTTAAAGAGATATATATTGTCTCCAGACAGCACAATTAGTAACATTTTGCTAATCAGGCAAGTCGTGGGGTTACGGATAGTGCGATATGAACCCAAGATCCCAGTTGAGGCCGTCCTCATGTGTGTGGAACTTGGCTTTTAGTCTCTGCTCAGTGACTCTGAGTTGTCATGTGTCGTGAAGGCCACCTTGGGGAACGCTTACCTGAAGTCAGAGGCCGAATACCCATGACCACTGAAGTGTTCCTCAACAGGAAGAGAACACTCTTGCCTGGTGATTGATCACTACCATTTATTGCCTAGTTGCTCTTGAGAAGGTGATGGTGGGCCACCTTTTTGAATTGCTGCAGTCCATGTGCTGTGGGCAGCACGGTAACGTAGTGGTTAGCACTGCTGCTTCACAGACCCAGGAGAGATGGTGTACAGTCGGGAGGGAGTTGCCCTGGGAGTCCTTAACATTAAGTCCGGATCCCATGAAATCTCAAACATGGGCAAGGAAACCTCTCACTGGCTACCACATACTGTCCTCCTTCAGTTGATGAATCAGTATTCCTCCATGTAACAACACTTGAAGGAAGCACTGAGGGTGACAAGGCCACAAAATATATTCTGAGTAGGGGATTTCAATGTCCACCACTAAGAGTGGCTCAACAGCAGCACCAATGATTGAGTTGGGTGGTTCTTAAAGGATATAACTTATAGACTGGGTTTGCAACAGATGGTGAAGGAACCAACTAGAAGGGAAAAACATACTTGACCTCATCCTTACCAATCTGTCCATGACAGTATCGGTAAGAGTAACTATTACACAGTCCTTGTGGAGATGAAATCCTGCCTTCACATTGAGAATGACCTCTATCATGTTGTGTGGCATTATCACCGTGCTAAGTGGGGTAGACTTCAAACAGATCGAGCAACTCAAGACTGAGCGTCCATAAGGCATTGTGGGCTATCAAACAGCAACGGAACTGCACTCCAGCACAATCTGCAATCTCATGGCTCAGCATATCTCCCACTCAACCATTGCCATCAAGCCAGGGGATCAACCCTGGTGCAATGGAGAGTGCAGAAGGACATGCCAGGAGCAGCACAAGGCATACTTAAAAATGAGTGTCAACTTAGTGAAGGTACCAAGTAGGACTACTTGCATGCCAAATGGCATAAACAGCAAGTGATGGAGTTAAGCAATCTCACAACCAATGGATCAGATTTAAGCTCTAAAGTCATGCCACATCTAGTCGTAAACAATTAAACAACTCACTGTGGAGGAGAAGGCCCCACAGATATCCCCATCCTTTATAATGGAGGAGCCCATTGCATCAGAGCAAAAGATAAAACTGAAGCATCTTCAGCCAGAAGTGCTGAATGGATGATCCATTTCAGCCTCCTCCAGTGATCCCCAGCATCTCAGATGCTGATCTCCAGCCAATTCAATTCACTCCACATGACTTCAAGAAAACACTATTGCGTCTACCCGGCAATGTGGAAAATTGCCAAGTACATATGTCCTGTACACAAAAAGCAGAACAAATCCAACCCAACCAATTACTGCCCGATCAGTCCACTCTCGGTCATCAGTAAAGTGATGAAAGGGGTCATCAACAGTGCTATCAAGCAGTACCTGCTCAGCAATAACCTGCTCAGTGATGCCTAGTTTGAGTTTTGTCAGGGTCACTGAACTCCTGACCTCATTACAGCCTTAGTTCAAACGTGGGCCAAAGAGCTGAATTCCAGAGGTGAGATGAGAATGACAGCCCTTGACATCAAGGCTGCATTCGACCGAGTGTGACATCAGGGAGCCCTAGCAAAACTGGAATCAATGGTATCGGGGGCAAGATCTGCTGGTTGGAGTCATACCGGGAACATAGGAAGATGATTGTGGTTGTGGATGGTCAGTCATCTCACTGCAGGACATCTCTGCAGGAATCCCTCAGTGTAGTGTGCGAGGCCCAACAATCTTCAGCTGCTTCGTCAATGACCTTCCCTTCATCATAAAGTCAGAAGTGGGCATGTTCACTGATGATTGCACAATGTTCAGCACGATTTGCAACTCCTCAGATACTGAAGCAATCTGTGTTCAAATGCAACAAGTTCTGGACAATATCCAGGCTTGGGCTGACAAGTCGCAAATAACGTTCGTGCCACACAAATGCCAGGCAATGACCATCACCAGTAATCTGGATGATTGGCAGCTTTGTAGAGATGCAGTGAACGGAGTACTTTTAAAAAAGTAGAACTTACGAACTAATTTTTTTTAAAGCTTTCTCACATATCCTATTATTACTACAGGGCTCATTGGTTCTGTAGAGTGGACAATGGATAAACAGGCATGGAAGTGGCATAGCTTGGCATAGATGGTGGAGCAGCATAGTTTGGCATGGGGGGAGCATGGCAAAACCTTTTGTACTTACTTTTCAAAAGGTTACCTCATCCAGACTCGTTTAGGACAGTTAGAGATGTCTTAAACAACAAGCTCTTTAAAAGCTGGCCCAACACCAAGAAGACTGTGGAGGACTAGGTCATATCTCTCTCCACTATGGAGTTTACCAAATTGGGAGCATTTGGGAATTGGGTGGGAATCCCAGAATAGTATCCCTGCCATCATTTTTACACCTCCACAGAATTTCTCTGAAAATCCAGCCCCAGGTCTACAAGCAACTCACACAACCTGTTGCAATATCTGGCAGCATAAGAGATTGTACCTTTCACCCGGTGTGACAAGTAGTAATGCTATTTGGTGTATTTTCAGTATTTGATGCACTGTTTATTTTTATCGTGCACAAGCAAGCTTCACACAATCATCCAATTTCTTCAGTTTTATTTTGTTTTTCTATCTGTGGCAGTGTTCAAAGCGAGCAAGAAGACAGAGATTTAGGAGGAATGGCAAGTATGAAGAAGTATGCCAAGTGAAAATCATAATGGAGAAAACATTGGAAGCAGTGAATAGGATGCATGCAGCAAGGGTAGACTGACTAAAGGGATGAGTTCAATATAGATACTGCTCAGAACCTGGAAAAATACACCAAATGCCATCTAACTTATTTGTATTGTACTGAACTGCTTTGAACCACCATTCCACCCAAACAGTTCAGTTGCTACTCAATCATATAGACAGATGGTCAAGATTCTGTCCTATTCATTCCTATTGTCCTATAATAGGCTAACCGCTTTTCTATTCATTCCTACTGTAAGGAATTCTAATGGACTAAAACCATCCTATTCATTCCCTTTGTATGAAATTCGAAAGGGCCAAATCCCTGTTCATTCACATTCAATATGTGGAACTGGGAAATGGCAAGTAATGTTTGTGTTTGCAAGTGTCAGGGAATGACCATCAAGTCATTGAGCACAGCAGAAGGACTTTCAGCCCACTAGCTCATTACTGACTCTCTGCAGAGCAATCCACTCAGTCTCATTTTCCCATTTTATCCCTGTAGTCCTGAAAGATTATTCCTTTCAAGTGCCCAGCCAATTTCCTGATTTCTCCAAATGGATTGTCTCCATTTCTGCTACCCTGGTGGACAGCAACAAGCGAGAATATAAACATCTCTCCTTCACATTCAACAACATTATCATCACAGAATTCTCCACTACCAACATCTTGGGGATTATTATTGATCAGAAAGAACTAGCCATTTAAATACTGCAGCTACCAGAACAGGTCATACCTGAAATCCTGCAGCGAGTAGCTCACTTCTTGATTGCACAAAGCCTGTTCCTCATCTACAAGGCACAAGTCAGAAGTGAGATGGAATACTTTCCACTTGCCTGGATGAGCACAGCTACAACAACACTTAAGGTGCCTGACATCATCCAGAGTAAGCCACTCCACTTGACTGGCACCACATTCGCCAACTTAAAATTTCATTCTCTTTACCATATATGAATCCTAGCTGTAATATGTACTATATACAAGATACACCACAGCAACTCATCAACCTTCTTTACAGTGCTTTCCGAATCTGTGACATCTAATGCCTAGAAGGTTAAGGGGAGCAGATACCTGGGAACACCACCATCTGCAAGTTCTTCTCAGGCTTGTCACTACCCTGCCTTGGAAATATATCAACGTTCCTTCACTGTCACTACATCAAAATCCTGGAATTCCCCTCCTAAAAGCATTGTGTTTGTAGTTATACCACATGGACTGTAGCAGTTTGAGGCAGCAGCTCACTATCACCTTCTAAGGGCCAATTAAGGATGGGCGATGATTGCTGGCCTAGCCAGCAATGCCTACATCCCACAAATAACTTAACACTTGCCCATTCAAACCCGTTGAATGAAATTCCAATTGAACAAATCTGTTCCCTCCCAACTGTATGGCATAGAATTGCAACAGGCACATCCCCTCCCATTCACTCCTATTGCATGAAGTTTTCATGGGAGTAAATTCCGTTCCATGCATTGCCACTTTTAATGGCTAAATCACTTTTCATTCACTCCCAATTAATAGAATGCAATTGATCAAAAGCCTTCTCCTTCACCCCTTGTTTCATCACCATTGTATCTTTCAATCACATCCACTGTAGAAGCTCAGTATACCAAGCCCTTTCCCATTGACTTTATCATATAGAATGTCTACGGGTTACACAATGTCCTTTTGCCTTGTGTTGTGCAGAATTACTGATCCACGCCTGCCAGCACCAAGAAACCGCCCTGCTCTTCCTTTGTAAGGCACAGCACGCCAAATAAGGTTATATTTATTGTAACTTGGGACTTCAAGGCAACTACACATTGTGGAAAACTAATCTGCTTTGTTTCAAACAGAGGTTTGTTCATTGTTTTTTAAAGGGGGGTTTGTTTAGATTGAGTCATTGAATGAATGGCAAAACGGGCTGCTGTTCAAAGATTTGCGCAGTAGCTATTTTTATCCAGAGTTTAGTGGAGCTTAATCCAAAGAATTTCTTGGCAAACAGTTGGGTACATTTATCAGAAGTCATAAGCATTGGAGACAGCAGAGATGAATTTCCAAAACAACCTCTTCTGTATATAATAACTTTGAGCAAGGCACGGTGAATTTATGTGGAGTGAGATTTAGAATGATTTGATTTTATTCTGCAGTTAGAAAGAACTTCCATTTATATAGCAACCTTTCTATAACCATCTCCATGCTCTTCACAGCCATTGATGTGCTATTTAAGTGTAATCATTGATGTAGGAAAAGCTGAAGAGAATTTGTCCACAAGCAAGCAAAGAGTTAATGACCAGAGAGATAAATGTTGGCTAAGGCCTTAAGGAGAACACCCTGTTCTTCTAAATGTGCCACTGAGCAACTTGTATCTGAGAGGGTTGATGGAGATCTGTTTAATATCTCAACTGAAAAGGACATCTCCAACAGTGCAGCACTACCTCAGTACTGTACTCAAGTGCTAGCCTCGATTTTGGACTTCAAGTTTGTAAAGCGAAGCTTTATATCTACAACCTTTTGATTCAGACCCTGTCAATCAAAGCCTATTAAAAAGAGCAGCAAGATACTACTTTATCTCAAGTCAGCCCACTGACTCACTTGAGAAGGTTTGAGCAGCATCAATCATTAGACTAATCTGGGTCTTGTATACATTTTGCTTCTGAAGATTTTCTGCTTTATGCATACTTAAAGTATCTCTTCCATTTATGTCCCTACCATAAGCCCAATTCTTCAAAACAGATGGCTAATCCCACAGGACTAGACCCACCCACAACAGTGACACTACTGTGCTCCAAGCTGCTAAATAAAATGTTTCCCTTAAATGAATTGCCACAGTTTTGTAAACTGACTCTGTCACATACAATATGTAATTTGGACTTTTCACATCCTGTCCATGAGGTTTGCTAGGTCTTGGTTGCAATGAACTGCACATGAGAAATTCGTTTGAATCCCACCAACGTTTCCTGAGGTGCAAGAGTGAGTGGCCTCATAACAATCCGGCATATTCTGCGCAGTGTAACAAATAGGTCGTGTGTAACAAAGAAAAATTAATATTCAGTCCTACTACTTTTTCAGTCTATCAGATAATATCAAGTATCATACTCCAAATTAGATTTCTATAGGTTAAACCCACTAATCAAATTTATTTACACATAAACAACACAGAAAAATAGAATTATACTTTATATTTTCAAAATAAACAGAGTTGACTTAGGGCAGCATGGTAGCACAGTGGTTAGCACTGCTGCTTCACAGCTCCCTGGGTTCAATTCCCGGCTCGGGTCACTGTCTGTGTGGAGTTTGCACATTCTCCTTGTGTCTATGTGGGTTTCCTCCGTGTGCTCCGGTTTCCTCCTACAGTCCAAAGATGTGTGGATTAGGTTGATTGACCATGCTAAGAAATTGCCCCTTAGTGTCCAGGGATGTGTAGGTTAGAGGGATTAGTGGATATAATATGTCAGGATATAGGGATAGGAACTGGGTGGGATTGTGTTCAGTGCAGACTTGAAGGGTCTCTTTCTGCACTGTAAGGTTCTATGATTCTATGAAGTGACCCTTCTCTTTTGTGAAATTAAACTATCTCTTGGAATAAGAGGATTTTACTCTTGCAGTAATTTTCAAACAAGAATATTTTTGTTAAATACATAGACCTCAGGTTCATGGGACTCTTCGCTCAAAAATCTGTTTCATAATTCAAAACAAACAGAGATTCACTTTGTTCCTTTGGAGATCAAAGAAACAATATCACATTGATGTGCAAAAACATTGCAGACTTCTTTAATAATTCTCAAAGATTATTCCATACTGCTATGAAGCATCAACAAGAAGCAAATGCACGTTGTCTGAAGTTTTTGTCTGTTCAAAGTCTGCAGCCACCTGTGACAATGCTGACATGCCCTCACTTCATAATAATGTAACAATTATATATATAATTACCCTCAGCGCGCATTACAGATTCTAACAATTGCAATCACTGTCATGGTTCAAGATACTTGCTCTTATAAAAGGTAGGGCAACTGACATTAAGAGCAAAGGGAAGAATGCAGACTCATGTTATCATGTCCAACTTCAAGGCCCACATGGGACCCAGTGTATGGTTGGAATTTGTTAAGGTAAGTGAGATGAGGCACTACAGTTTCCAAGTGGGCAAAAGGTGGGTCACCTCGCGATATTCAGTCCACACGACTGGTCAAAGGAATTCTTACATAGCAACAACTTATTGCTTGGTAGCCTAGATTGGGTGGTCTTGTGATGCATTGAGTAGTGTCCCTGCCTGTGAGCCAGATGCTCTGGGTTTAAGTTTCACAGTAAGAAGTCTGACAACGACACCAGTTTTAAATCCAACTGATTTATTTGATAATGAACTCGTTTAAGTTTCACCCCAGCACCTGATGGCCACTGAAGATGCGCACCTTCTAAAGGTTGATTATCAATTTGTAAACCCTGCAATAATCAAATGGCAGGGGGTAAGAGTGGGAGAAAGTTTTGATCAGCTGTGGAAAGTATACTGTAGCCTTTATCCTGAACATCCATTGACCCAGATTACAATGTGCAAGAAAAAGTGCATGTTACCACAGCTACTTAGAGTCACTGTAGCACTAGTTGACTGGATGACTGCTGTGGACCAGTTTAGTGCCAACAGCATGTGTTTTGATCCCTGTTCCAGCTGAGGTGGATTGGGGACCTAGTCCCTTTTCTTACCCATGGTGGAGATCATGGTGTTACTGATCAGGCCAACCAAGATGGTGATGATTGGATTGGGTGCTCAGCCTGTGCAGAGCAATATGGTTAACCTACATGCCAGCTCTCTAACTCGCTCAGTGCTGGGTTGCTAAGAAAACTCCCATCACACCTTTGAGTGAATTCCCAACTATTTATTCAATTCCATTTCTACTGTATTACAATCTCTTCCCACTTGTCATGAAGATTTCTATTGTGGAATATTATTGTTCTAACTTCTCCCCTTGTTGGTCCTGTATTGAATCTCATTCTAGTCCCTCCTTGGTATTGATTTTCCAAACATTGGAGAAGTAATGTTTTATCATTTAACCTAATATTTCAAAAACTTCTACTAGATTTCCCTCCTTTCAACTAAAACAGCCGACTTTTTCCAGTCTTTATTCATAATTATAACTTATTTTTCCTGATATAATTCCAGTCATTATTCCATGGCTTTGATACCATTCCTATAATAAAATTGCTCACACTAGTTTCACTGGGGTCTAACCAATATATTGTACAAATTTAAATTTTTCCCACTTCACTACCATTTGAGCTGTCTTTCTTTTCACTTTTTTTTTGCAAAAATGTACATCACTGCACATGCCATTTATCTGCCCACCTGCTCAGTGAGATCCTCCAGTGCAGTCCCCCCATTCCCCGAATACGGGTTTCCCTGCAGTGGAGAGTATGAACAACAGTAGTAGGACTTAGGAGACCCCAGCCCTGGCCAATGGTGGGCCACCTCTGCCACCGCAACACATGCTGTGGTGTATGGAGGAAGGAAAATCTCGTCCTATGTCCTTGGTAATAGTCTGTCACCCTTTTAAGAGCCGGGAATCCCCTCAACACTTCTGCTCAGGCAGAATAACTTCCACGAAAACTCAGTTTAAAGTGGGATTTCTAAAGGCACAGAGGCAGAGTAGATCTGCCTGCAGGAAATTCCTGACGAGTATCATTCCCCAATCTCATTCCAAATCATTTATATAACTGCATCATTGTGACATTCTCGCATTTTCCATTTCTGTTACCTGGAGGCATTTCTGACTGACACTGGCATTTCCGTGCCAATGCAGTACTAAACCTGGAACAATTTTACACTCTCCGATCATGTCCTCCAGCAACTGGACTGGAACTCTTGACGTTTTATTTCTGTCAAATGGCAGCGATTTTAATTTTGGTTTGGGGAAGCATTTTTGTTATAAATTAACTGCTTTTAAATTCAAATGATGGGTTGCCCTTCTGCATTCTTCTTAAATGTTGTTTTCCTTTTTTTTTCAGAAAGAAGGGTAGACAACAGTTAATCTGTTAACAGGAACTGACTGGATCCAGTCTGTCATCTTTTTGGATCTGACCTTGTCCAACATCTGCCAAGACAGCACTGATGAGTAGCAGGGAAAACAATTGGTCCCACTCATCCCTTGTCAGAGTCTGAGAATACAATCTAAACCATATGCCTGACTGCACTAACCAGTCAAATAATTCAACACAGCTAAAACTAAATATAGAATGTCACTGAGGTAAAACCCCTTCCTCTCTATTCACAGCATTAAAGAATATTTCAATGGTAATGGGTCACAGGGTCGTTAAACAGAAGAGGATGCAAACCTCAATCACCAATGGGATGTCACTAATGGACTGTTCTTCCTGCCTGGTCACTTCCCCTCATGCCTGGAACGTGCTGACCTGTGCCGGTAGCCATTCCCGTACCTTGTGCCCACCCCCTGTACCTCACACCTAATTCCTGGTGGATACCCTATATATCCACTCTCGAATAAACTCATTCCCACTCTCCAGAACAGTGCTGGGCAACACTGGGGTCACATACTCCTCATTAAGGTATGAAATCAGCCTAAGGAACGTTTTGTTGACCGTTGCCCACATGCAGAACTGCTACATTCTGCTGGTTTCCATCCACTTAGAGACTAAAATGATACGCAACTAAAGCAAGGACAAGAGAAGTGCATACTGATTACACACAGCATTGACTGTGAGAGCTCCCTCGTGTCTAAAGTGTAAATGTTAATTTTGTTTTTAACTGGTTGAAGTTGATGAATATTCTATTAATGGCAATATGCCCCCTTCATCAGCACCGGCGTCAGGAAGCACATATCGTGCTCAAGCCAATCCCGCTAACAGCTGGAGCAGTGCAGGCAAGAACTTCGGAGTCAGCCAAGTGGCAGCTGTTCACAGTGACAAGGAGGATCCATTGGATGCAGGGAAAGGATGAGCTACATGGGCCAAAAGGCCTCCTTCATTACACTGGTCTTTGCTATATTAGAGGGCTGAATGTCCTAGTCTTGCTCCCAAGGTGGGTGGAGTGGAATGTAAACTGTAATATCTGGGCATTCACAATGCTTTGGTGGATAATTGCCTTAATTGCTGTGGTACTGAACCCTACTGAAAAGGAAGATCCCAGTTTCTGGGCCAGGCTGAATTGGCAAAATTAAAAACATTTTTATTTCCTGTAGAAGAGTAACCAAGAATTATCCACTGAGGGCAGCCTGATATTTCACTGCTGGTTCTCAGTGATCGAGAACCTGCCCTCTCTCACTGAATTACCTCAACCAAAATAGAGATGAGGAAGTGAATGATTCCATAGGGATGTTGATCAAGAGCACCCAAGCTAGTTACTGCTCATGCCAACTGCCCAAGCCAGGCTTCTTCCAGTTTGTTCTCCAGTGCCAGCCTCTGGGAGTCCCATATAGAGCTGAGATCTGACCGGGCAGTACATTGATTGAACAACAGGTGGTCTCACAAGGTCATAAGAAAAGAATGAGCAAGAAGGAGCCAGGCTGAGTTCAGCTTCCTCCACAGGCCTTGTACAATCTACCCTATCCTGTATGAACCCGTTCCCTGAGAGAAAGGCAAAATGTTTCTTGATAACAAACCAAACTCCATGAAAAACCAAGTCCAATAAATCTACAGCTGTAGGATAACATAGTGCTTCCAGTACTGGAGTAAAAGTCCAGGCATTGGGAGTTCAATCGTACAAAGACAAATTTCAAACTGAATGCTGGAAATAATCGTGAAATCGATTGGATGGTAACAACCCAACTGGTTCCTGAATGTCCTGCCCATCTCACCATTATCTAAATTCCCTGTAATCCCATACAGAGGATGATTGGGATTTCCCTGTCCCCCATTAGCAGTGGGCATCATCCTGGACGGGATGGGAAAATTTGGAGAACGGTCAGGTTATAGAATCACGCCTGATGTGGTGACTTAAGCAAATGGGGATGTTTGCCTTGTCTGTGCTGCTCAGATCCCAGCGCAGCTAAAAAAAAAATCGAACCCTTTTAAAATTCTGATTTGTCAAAATGTTCAGGTACGTGCTGAGTATTTCTTCATTCTTTTTACAAGTACCTTTCAAAGTTATATTAATCAGAACAGGGTTAAAATAGGCAAAGTTAAAGACTTTACTATTTTGTAATGGTCACTTATTCAAATTACACAAAAGGATGTTGACATCCAAGTTCCTGCAATGCTGTTAAACTGTGACCCCCAATTGATTGTCCATCAGAGAGACTGACCAATTTTCCTCACAACATTTCTGCTTCAATCAAACTCATCACTTTGCTTCTCATAAAATCTTGCTGTCTGTGAAAGGCCTGCTGACATAACTATCGTACTAGTCTGTCCAAGCATTTTGGGATATTTCCCAGGGATGTGCTGAAATTCTAGATTTTAAAAAACCCAAGTTTAGCTTCCTACAGCCTAAGTGGATGAGTGAGCAGAGGGTATGGTGCAATGGCATTTAAGGTCAACATTGTTTACCACCTCTGACTGACTTAGATGTTGAAGAACCATAGTTCCTACTTTATGATGTGGAACCGCATGGAAAAATGGCAGAGTGATGCGGAGCACTGCCAAGTCTAACTGCTAATTTCCAGTCAGTATTCCTGGAAAAAACAAAGAAGGAGTAGGGGGATGGGAATGGAACACTGTACTTGCAACAAGAACAAAAGATGTCTGTGAATTTCAAGGCTGAGACATAGCTAGGATATTGGTGATTGTAAACTGCATGTAGCTCACTCAGTGCTCCAAGAACCTCTCAGATAACAACAACTGCCACTGAAGTAACATCAAGCTGCTTCACAGAGGGAAAATAAAACAGGATGGACCACAATGGGAGAAATGGGGAGATGGCCAAAAGTTTAGTTGAATTATTGGATTCTAAGATGGTGTTTAAGGGCTGGGATGGATTTAGACATACGGAAGAGTTTCAGAAAAGTCTAAAGTTTCTGCCAATGTTGGTTGGTGGATGGGTGGGGTTGAGGGGATCCATTGCAGTCCAGGATCAGATGATTGAAGAGCATATGCTGGGTGGTAGGGCTGGAAGGGATTGAGAAATGAGTCGTAGTGAGGTTACAGGTGGATTTGTAAATAAGTATAGGGATACAAAAAGCAATAACCTAAAAGGAAGTCAATAATAAGGTCTGTTGTAAAAGGATGAGTGGAGGTGGCGGTAAGTTTGCAGAAATTACTCTATATTACAACCTCAAATTTTTAAACTACATTGGCTGCACTCTCTGTTGATGGAGAAAGGCCTCCTCTTCTGGAGTTTCTTTCCTTCCCCTTCGTATTAGCATGAGCAGGAGAGTGAGTTAACTGAATTAATAGAGTGATAGAGGTTTACAGCATGGTAAGAGGTCCTTCGGCCCAACCTGTCCATGCCACACCTTTTTTAAAAATCCCCATGCTAAGCTCAATTGCCCACATTTGGCCCATATCCGTCTATACCCATCTTACCCATGTAACTGTCTAAATGCTTTTGAAAAGACAAAATTGTATCTGCCTCTACTACAACCTTTGGCAGCTTGTTCCAAACATTCACCATCCTCTGTGTGAAAAAATTGCCCCTCTGGACACTTCTGAATCTCACCTTAAACCTATGCCCTCTAGTTTTAGACTCCTTTGGGAAAAGATATTGACTATCTAGCTGATTTGTGTCCTTCATTATTTTATAGACCTCTTTAACATCACCCCTAAGCCTCCTAAGCTCTAGAGAAAAAAGTCCCAGTCTATCTAGCCTCTCCTTATAACTCAAACCATCAAGTTTACAAGCATCCTAATAAATTTTTTCTGCACTCTTTCTAGTTTAATAATATCCTTTCTATAATAGGGTGACCAGAACTGTACATGTAATTCCAAGTGTGGCCTTACCAATGTCTTGTACAACTTCTACAAGTTGTCCCAACTCCTGTATTCAATGTTCTGACCAATGAAACCAAGCATGCTGAATGCCTTCTTCACCACTCTGTCCACTTATCCACTTTCAACAAGCTATGAATCTGTATGCCTAGATCTCTCTGTTCTGTAACTCTCCCCAATGCCCTGCCATTGACTGAGTGAGTCCTGCTCTGGTTCAATTGACCAAAATACATCATCTCAAATTTATTTAAATTAAACTCCATCTGCCATTCGTCAGCCCACTTGCCTAATTGATCAAGATCTCTTTGCAACCGAGATAACCTTCTTCACTGTCCACTGTGCCATCAATCTTGGTGTCATCAGCAAACTTATTAATCATGCCTCCTATATTCTCATCCAAATCACTGAAATAAAGACAAATAACAGTGGACCTGGCACTGATCCTTCAGGCACACCACTGGTCACAGGTCTCCTGAATTAATATCTAGGCTGCTAAAGGGAAGTTAGGTTGACACTGCTCCAAGATGTCAGTCTGCAGATACAGGACAAGACATCAAAGCCCAAGGATTCTGTTAATTCCTCTGAGCCCCATAGGAAATGGTATTGGTAGCATACCTAAAAATGATCAGATTTTATGAATTTAATTTGATAGCTTCTCACACTGAGATTAAAATTCAGTGGATTAGATCTGCAACTGCCTTGTAAAACTGATATTACAGACCAATGGAAATCCAAAGCCGGTAATTTCTGGTTGAGTTATAGACTGATCTCATATTCTACAGGTTGCTGGTCCAAGGCAGAGATCCAATATTCTTACAATTGCTTGGATAAATCAGCATTGCTTTTTAGCTCAAGTCTTCCATCATTCCAAGGGACTGAGGAATCAATCATTGAATCACCAGTCATCACTATTATGAGGAAGTCACTCAGTGTATGCGTAACCTCATATTCATGAACTCTGCCAATCCCCTTCCTCTCTATTTCCACGTGGGCCAACGCAGTGCAGAGGAAGCAATGCAATGGGTGGTAAAAACTAGACATTTCACATTCGATCCCAGTACAGGCGATGGCTTCTAACAATGGCAGGATAGGGGACTTACTAAAAATTACGTAGTGCAGAACTTAAACATTGCTGTAAAGAGAGAATAGCTGTCAAAGCTTTCTGACTGAAGTGGCTAAGTGGCAAAATGCAACACATTTACACTGGGTGTAACCAACTAAACTGAAGCATTGGAGGATGAGTAAAAATTTACCCCGTTTGTTGCACAGGCAGGCTGAATTTATTTGATTCGTTACGCAAGTTGAAAGTAGTTTACAATATGTTCATCAGCCTCTCTGTCTTATTTTCCTCCTTTAGGGTGGCACAGTGGTTAGCATTGCTGATTCACAGCACCAGAGACCCTGGTTCGATTCCCAGCTTGGGTCACTCTCTGCATGGAGTTCGCATATTCTCCCAGTGTCTGTGTGGGTTTCTTCCGGGTGCTCCAGTTTCATCCCAC
The DNA here is from genome assembly GCA_024679065.1 of Sphyrna mokarran. Taxonomy (NCBI): domain Eukaryota; kingdom Metazoa; phylum Chordata; class Chondrichthyes; order Carcharhiniformes; family Carcharhinidae; genus Sphyrna; species Sphyrna mokarran. The sequence continues at coordinate 58,259,530 of JAGIQG010000004.1, read as the reverse complement.
AATCCGAAGACGTGCTGGCTACATGGATTGGCTGTACTAAATTGACCCTAGTATCAGGGAGACGAGCTGGGGTAAATACATGGGGTTTTGGGGGTAGGACTGTTGTTTTCAACATATTTATGGAACTGGAGGATTAATAGAAAAGAAGACATATGCAATGTATAAATTCATTTGGATAGATAACTGTGGGAAAGTGGCAAAATGATGCAGTGCCTGACCTCTCAACTGGCAGCATTGTTACATGAATTGAATTTGGTTTATCCCTTGCACAAGACTGCCATGAATCAGAGCCTACAGATAGTCGCAAAGCCCTACACAACCTGGCATATATAATGGAGGACGTTCACTTGAAGAAACTTGAGAAAGTAAAACTAATTGGCAAAGTCTCAAAAATGGCGCAGTGTAATGTTCAAAGGTTTGATTGATCAGCTTTTTTTATTGCGTTTGTTTGATAAGAAAATAATGTTCATCGTATTTGGACTAGAGAGCTAATTAAACAGAGAAACTTCCAGAAAAGACCCAGACATATGTGAGTATATGTACTGAGAATCCTGCACGTCTGACATATTTTAAAGTATTGTAAGTAAATCTGTTTGTATTTAGAACAAGGATCATCTCTTCAATGCTCAGAGAAAAATCTGATATCTAAGATAAACAGAAAACTGGTGAATACATAATAACAATGGCAACAAGGATGGTTGAGAAAAGTTTTTAGCTTTATCATCCCTAGAACCATTTCTTTAATTACTAGGAGACTTCCCCATGTCCTAGCAGCACTGAATTTCAGGGTTCATGGTCTGCTCACTCACTAGAGGGATTGACAGTCTATAGATACAGCATCTTTAATCCATCATTCTTGCTAAAAGAAAGCAGGTTTGATGAATCATTTGGCACAGTGATAGTTATAAGGCTATTAAATTAAATCACCTTTAATTCATATAGACTGCATCTGTATGAAAGCAATCCTTGTACACTGTCTCGGAATAGAAGACCAGTGAATATACAAGCCACTCACAGAAATGCATCAAATGGTTGATACAAAATATGTGCTCTCAAAAAATATTCTAGGCCAAAGAACGGTGTGATGATTGAATGATACATATTCTATCAGAAATTGTGAATCCATTAAACAACACATGGTGGTGTTGCGGCAACTGATTTCCACATGTTAATTTGATACATTAACTAATGAGCCAGTTTGTGACAATTAATTATGACTTCAATTCCATGAACAAGGGAGTGTCTCCTCATGGAGGAAGATGATTTAACTTAAAATGTCACAACATTGACAGTTCAAATCACATCTGCCATGTTAGATTCAAAAAAGTTACACAATAACGCATCTTTAGACTCAGGGTCATAGACATAGGCTTGCCCAATCAGCTCACATACAAGGCTTATGAACAGAGAGGCCTCAGCAATCTCATCAATATGTGCCTCCAGCGTAGTCAGATACTTTCAAAACACTGCCTGAATTATGGAATTCTTCACAACATGTCCAATTCATGAGAAAAAGTGCTTTAAGTTGAATCATTTCGCAAAGATCTGGTGGTCAAGAATCATCTATTCAACACATAGAAGAGTTCCTTCCCGAGAGTGAGGTATGACATATATACAGCAGCGCAAAAGCATTTGTCCACAGAAATGTGTAGAAGACTATAAAAATATATGTTCGAAAGAGAGATCATTCCAGAATGAGGTGTAAAATGTGTTGCTTCTCATTTCTTTCTCCCTGCAGACTTCTACTGATACACATCAGTGTCTGATTACTCTGTGCTTAAGAGTCATATAAAGAGAAATACTGGGGAGCAGATTTGTCCACATTGTGGCACAAGAATATTACATGTCCACATTTGCAGCCTTACAGTTGAGTGCTCCTCTCAATGTCTCCAATGTGGCAAAGCTTTCGGCAAGAATGATGGATTAAAGATGCATAAATAGAACTCAGACACAGGAAAAATCTTACCAGTTCCCAGAATATAACAAGGCTTTACTCTGAGGAGTGTCTTGGATGAACGTATGATGACAGTGATAATGAGGATACATTTCCTGCTCCCATGAGTGATGTCGATCATTTGTCTCAGCAAGTTGATCACATAGAAATACAACATCACATGTAGATCTGATGAACGTTAAAAAGACCTTGGTAACTCAAAGTCTATTTCTGTCTTAGAGTTCAACTTGTCTATTTCTTTAAGAAATGATGAATAATATTTTTCTTTAGGATAATTGAAAATAAGATCTTTAGTTAAAAGCGGAAAAAAATGTTGCGGAAAATTTTCCCAACCGGGGAATTGTCATGCGTGGAAAGAAAGTTTGATGGAGTATTTAAAGGTCCATTGACTTTAGTTGGAATTGCTGGTCTCAAGGCAGGCACATTAAAAAATCCTACCCCTTGTGTTCAATTATATTGATATGTGTTTGACTATGTTAGTCTGATGACTGATCCTTGTTCAGTACTTGATTGCTTAAGCCTGCTAAGCTAGGGAGTTAACTAGATGGAGAAGCTTTTCGAAAAGACACAGGCTTGAGCTGTGACTGTGTGTAAAACATACTATAAGTTCTGAAATATTTTAAAGTACTTGAATAAACCTGTTTGAATTTGGAACATGTATTGCTGCATTACTCTGCGATTAATCAGATATAGAAGCTATACAGCAAACTGGCAAATACATAAATAGACAAGGAGTGCAGGAAAATTTCCAGCCAAAAATGCATTATCATAATGGTGAAAATCAAGCCTGAAACTAGCACTGGCTCATACAACGAAAAAGCAGACAGTATGCTCTATCCTGAGGCCTGTATCAGACTTTGCTGCACTCTGTAAAAAATCAGGTTTTGAGGTTATCTGAAACTTGCAAAGTAAAGCATAACTTTTCTAAATTTGGAGCTTGGTGAGGGGTGGAGGAGATGCTGAAATTTGATTAGTTAGTCATCTCACTGCATAAATTGTGTGGAAAATGGCTGCAGCTTTTACCTCTAATACAATAGTAATTTAATTTGGAAGCAATGTGGTGTATGTGAAGTTTGTTGAAACATTGCTGACATATTGGATAAGAGACATGAAAAACGCAAGACTTTTTTTCTAATGATATTCCTGTGGTAGACTTTGAGGGCAATGTACATTACAATATGTGCTTGACTCGAGAGTCCTCGATGCCGAAATCTTGAAAGAGGAGAAATGTATTTTGATTGCTCAGAACTCTGTTTTCAAATGAAAACACGAGGGCAAAAGTCACTGGACAGGGAAAAGGAAATGCCAGATTCTTATTTAAAATGGTTAACAGATCAACTGGAAATGGACTGCAAATAAACAAACAAGCAAAGTAAGAAACTTTCTAAAACTATTCAGTTACCGAATGTGAGAGTCTGAGAGACGCCAGCAGTCCTGCCCCTCCCACTCTCAGGCTGAGGGGCCTAACCCTCAGATGGTTGTAATGAAATCTACCCCAACTATTTGTCCCTCGTCCAGCCCCAAATCTGAATTACAGTGAATTCTGTAACAGATGTAAACTGCCTGCAGCTGCTTTCTATATTTAGCTGTACATTATTGCTACCACATCTCAGACAGACACAGCAGCCAAGCCAATAACTGGATGTCCACCAGCTCCTCAAATATCTGTTTACAAAACTTTCTCCACTGCCTCATTTGATGAAGGCACTAAGTTAGGCATGCTAGGAGGATTGATTTGATTTCTCCAATTTGTTCCGTGCTAGGGATTTTTACAAGGGGTTTCAGTAGACCTTCGGAATGAGAGAAAAACATAACTCAGCTGAATTGCCTGTTTCCCATTGCCACCCACTGCCCATAGCTGGACAGTATTCATTCTGGGACATGGAGTGAGGATAGAACTGGGCGTCAGTGTGATGCAGTCCATAACTGAAGAGACAGTTGCCCCTTAGTTGCTTGTCTAAGTGAAACTGGGTGTCTAACCCTGGGCCCCACATTTTAGGAAGGGTATGAAAACATTAGAAGGATGATTCAATTTAATAGCCTAGTAACTATCACTGTGCCAAATGATTATCAAACCTGCTCCACCATTCAATAGGCTATGGTTAATCTTTAGCTTGTGATTGTTGTCCAGTCCAACACACAAACTAGCCTCCTATCAACCGACTCTGTCTACACTTCCCACTGCCTCAGCAAAGTAGCCCGCATAATCAAGTACACCACACAGCCAGACATTTGATCTTTTATTCTCTTCCCTTGGGAAAGAGAATACAAAAGTCTGAGATCATGTACCAACTGACTCAAGAACAGCTTCTTCCTACTGCCATCAGACTTTTGAATGCGTCTATCTTATATCAAGCTGATCATTCTCTACATGTAACGCTCTATTCCACACCCTTTCCTTTCCTTCTCTCTTACGAACTGTCTGCTTTGTCTGTATAATGAGCAAGAAACATTACTTCTGTATCCCAATATATGTGACAATAATAAATCAAATCAAATCTTGAATATATTCAACAATCGAGCAATGACACCACTCTGGGACAAAGATTTCCCAAGATTCACAATCATGAGTTAAGGTGTTTCCCTTCGTCTCAAACCTAAACTGCCAATACCTTATTCTGAAAATATCATTCTGTGTTCTAGATTCTTCATCCGTGGGAGTTGGGGAATCTCTCAGTCTCTCAGCATCTACCCTGACAAAGAATTTTATACATTTCATCGCGATCATCTTTCACTCTTCCAATGTTGATTGATGACACGTCTGAAATTTTCGGAGGTATTTTTCTACAACAAAGGCATTAATTAAATACTTTGTCTTCTTTGGCTGTTCTTCAGAATCGAGGATGAATTGCGTCCACTCTGAGTTCAAAGGAAGCTGTTGCTTGACCATTGATATTGAATTTATCTCCATCTGAGGTCATACTCAAGGATGTTTAGCCATTAGACATTGGAAAGCTAGTATTCTCAGTCCCTGGCAAATGTGGAGTTTCAGGTTCCTGTCTTGTTCCAAAGATGGCACCTCCGGCCATGCAGCACACCACCAGTACGGCAGCAAAGTGACAGACTCGATAACGTTGAGTCTCTGGAGTTGAATCCAATTGCAGCATCTGGAATCTGCCCAAATTCAGGGCAGCTGGCAGCATACAGCAGGGAACGTACCAGGGGCTTAAAGACACTATGGCCTGAAAGGCTTCACTACTCTCTATGTCAGCTAGCAAAAAACCCCTTTGCAATCTTTTAATTGACTGCACACGTAGTCCATTAATGATCAATATTAAGCCTCACTGCACTACTGTCCGCTAAAGCCTTGGACCATGGAACAAGGATACAATTGAACTCCAAATTACTGATAAAAGCAAGGCCTTGTGCAGCCCAGAAAAGCCTTTGTGTGTGTGTTTCCTTTGTCCATCTTCTCTCTCCATCGTACAAGGCCACACTGTGAGGGAAGCTGATTCCAAGTCTGTTTAATGAGCTTCTCACTATAAAAGGCAACACTATAGAATCAAGCATTCATTAGCTCATCAAGGAAGGGATGGGAATGAGAAGGGTAGACATTGACCTGTCATTCCATGCGGTGGTGAAATTAAATTTCAACAACCCACCACTTTCATTGACACAAAAAAAGCAACAATTTATATTTATACAGCACTATTAATCTAAGAAAAATTTCCAAAGTGTTTCACAAGACCATAATTATAGGAATAAAGAAGATAGGAACAGGAGAAGACCATCTGACCCTTCGAGCCTGCCCTGCCATTCATTACAATCATGGCTGATCTCTGAGCTGCACAAGGCTTTGCTTTTATTAGTAATGTGGAGTTCAATCGTATCCTTGTTCCACGGCCCAAGTCTTTAGGAGACAGTGGTGCAATCAGATAAAGACTGATACTGAACCAGTATAAGGTAAGTAAGTAGGGTTGCCAACTTAAATACATTCAACTTAAATGTATTCCAGAAAGTTTCATCACAACTTACCCCTTCCCCCACCCCACCACCTCCAGCCATTTATTGGCCAACACATCCATCCTTGTGACACACTGCCTTCTAACACCAATTGGCACACAAAAAGACTCATTATCCTATGGATGATGCTTGACTATCAACCAAGCATCATTTCTTACCCCTAAATTTCAACATTCCTACTGGATAATGACATAAAAATTACAAAAAATCTTTCTTTTATTGTCCTGATGATTTTTCTCCAGGGTCGCACGAAGTAGTGTCCTGGTTGGAGATTGATCTTCAATTTCTTGAGACTCAGGCCAACCTGGAACGTTGGTAACCCCCAAACAAGTGATGTTAAACATTTATGGAATGATGGCGCAGTGGTTAGCTCTGTTGCCTCACAGTGCCAGAAACCTAGGTTCAATTCCAGCCTTGGGTCACTGTCTGTGTGGAGTTTGCACATTCTCCTGATGTCTGCGTGGGTTCCCTTCAGGTGCCCTGGATTCCTCCCACAGTCCAACGATGTGTAGGTTAGGTAGATTGGCCATACTAAATTGCTCCTTAGTGTCAACCAGAGTAACCGTGTAAATACATGGGGTTACCATTCCTCTAGCAGAAGAATCAGTGACCAAAGTACACAGATTTAAGGAAATTTGCAAATCCTGATAGTGCAGGAGACCATTCAGCCCATCAAATCTACACCAGGTCTCCAAAAAAGCACTCTACCCAGGCCAATTCCCCTGCTCCATCCTCGTAACACCACGCATTATTCGTGGCCAATCCATGCAACATTTTCTTGAGGCAATTTAGCATGTCCAATCCATCTAATCTGTACATCTTTGGACTGTGGGAGGAAACCCATGCAGACACGGGGAGAATGTGCAAACTCCACACAACAGTTGCTCAAGGCTCAAATCGAACACTGGTCTTAGGAGATGCAAAGCAACAGTGCTAATGATTGAGCCATCATGTCGTCTTAAGAACAAGACAATGAAGAGACTGGTTGATGATCTGGCATTCTGTGCTTAAAGGGATGTTGTAAGCAGGATAACTAACTTACACTAATACTTGGGAAGGAAACACTGCAAGAAAGAGCAGGAGGTGGAACTAATTGAATAATGCCTTCAAGAGCTAGCACAGGCTAGCTGGGCTGAATGGCCTCCTTCTTTGTTCAACGATTTTACACAGTAATTTTGAAAGGTTGGAACGGGTTGGCTGGCTAGGGTGAATACCGCTGTCTACTTTTGAATGGAAAAGTCATATTTTCAATCCCCATTACTTGGAAAACGGAAAAATATCTTTCTTATGATCGAGACTGCTGAAAACATGCTTACTGCCAGCCACAATTGTTTTGCTTTCTTGTCGGCTCGACTAGGCTCGTATTATGCACACAAACCTGCTTCCCATTTCACACAACATGGAGTGACTTTATTTTGTGGGCTGTGGCCCATTTGTCTTTATCCCGATGCACAATTTCTCTCTTCCCTCTCCAAGTAAGAGGTGTATATGGACAGAAGGGGTTCCTTGCCCCTTTCTTGCTATGCACCCTGAGCTCTATACTGACAACTGCTGACTGTATAGAGTCAAAGAACAAAGAACAAAACAGCACGGGAAACAGGCCCTTCAGCCCAACGAGCCCACGCCGCCACCCCGATGTTCCCACCTCTACCAGCGATCCCTGTCCATGTTTATAGATCTATGGATTAAAAACGAAATTTGAGACAATTTAGGGAGAATTTGTTTTGCCAATTAGCCTAAGAGCACATCTTTGGGATGTGGGAGGAAACCGGAGCACCCGGAGAAAACCCACGCAAGCACGGGGAGAATGTGCAAACTCCCACAGACACAGGCCCAAATCCATGTATCTGCACAGCACAGCGATAGTCACTGAGCTGTCGTGTTGCCCATCAAATGGTCCAGGTCAAGCGTACACTAACGACGTGAAGCACTAGGATACTCCCGAAAAAAATCCAAGAGCAGCCCTCTCACGACCCATCGCGTGTATGCCCCTCGTTAGACAACAAGGTGGACCAAAGCACCTGTAGGATAAAAACAAGTACATCAATATCATCATCTATTTACACACTTCCCAGGGACTCCCAAGGCTCATGATCCCTATTTTAAATCAGTTTTCTATACCCCTCCATTCCCATTCTGTTCATGTGCCCATCTAAGTATTTCTTAAATAACTCCAGAGTACCTGCCTCCACCACTTTACTTGGCAGCGCATTCCATACCCCCACCACCCTCTGTGTGAAAAAACTCCCTCTAGCATCCAAATTATACCTTACTCCCCTCAGCCTAAGCCCGTGACCCCTCGTGCTATTTGAGTCCATCCTAGGAAAAAGCTTAACCCTGTTTACTCTATGTATACCCCTCATAATCTTGTACACCTCTGTTAGATCTCCTCTAAGTCTACGTCTTTCTAAGGAAAACAGTCCCAATTTGCCTAACGTCTCCTCGTGCCCTATCTTTATGTAGGAGCCCAGCAAATCAATGTCAGCACTTCCTAACCTGGGGAATCAATCCAGCCAATCCTGATTCCGACACCTACAATAGCCATCAATCAGGGACAGGAAGGTGGCCGATTTTCCCCTTCCTGAACACAGATATACTTGTAATGGATTATCTGAAAGGGGAAAGGTGAGATACAGAAAGAGGGAGAAAATAAAGGAATAAACAAGCAGGAAATCAAAAAAAAGGTTATTACAAGAACAATGAACATTTATAAAGCTCCTGTCAGCAATAAAATATTCCGAGGTGCTGCACAGGAGCATTATAGAATAGAGTTTGGCACCGAGCTACTAAAGGAAATTCTACAATCAGATAACCAAAAATGTGGTCAAAAAGGTGGAATATAAGGAATGTCTTAAAGATGGAAAGCGAAGCAGTGAGATGTAGGGAAAATATTTCAGAACTTGGCACCTGGGCAACCAAAGACACGGCCATCAATGATAGAGCAATTATAATCAGGTACGTATAACTGACCAGAATTAGATATCTCAGTAAGGCCGGAGGAGATTACAGAGATAGAGCGAAGCGAGACCATGAAGGGATTTAAAAACAAGGAGAATTTTAAATTCAAGAAGTTGTTTGACTGGGGATCAGTGAGGATTAGCAAACAAAAGTGATAGGCGAATAGGACTTGTTGTGAGTTAAGACTGAGTTTTGGATGATCTCCTGAGGGTAGGTATGGCAGATTAGCCAGGACTGGATTGGAATAGAGGAGTTTAGAGATAATGAAGGCATGAATTAAGATTTCAGCAGCTAATGAGTACAGGCCGGGGTGTAGTTGGCCAATGTTACGGAAGTGGAAATGGCGGTCTTAATGATGGCACAGATATGATGAGGTCAGAGCTCACCTCTTGATCAAATGTAGTTCCAAAGTTATGAACAGACTGACTTAATCTCAGACTGTTCCTAGAGAGAACTGTAGAATCAATAGCACACAGTGTTGACTTGGTAACATCTCTGACTGGAGTTGTTTAATTCCAACCCTGGTCCTTCCCCCTTGCATCATTTTACATTCTTTCCTGTCAAATACATATACAAACATACAAACTGGAAGTAGGAGGCCACCCTTCAAGCCTATTCCATTATTCAATAAGATCATGGTTGATCTGACTGTAATTTCTTGCCGATCCCTGGTAACCTTTATTCTCTTGTTTATCAAGAAATCTACTTTTGCCTGAAAAAACAGTTGAAGGCGCTTCTTCCAGGGCCTTTTGAGGAAAGGAGTTCCAGAGACATTCTATTTTCAGAAAAAAAAATCTTTCCATCTCTATCCTGAGTAGCTGACCCTTTATTTTTAAACAGCAACCTTCTAATTCCAGGTTTTCCCACAAGAGGAAATATCCTTTCCACATCCACCCTCAGGATCTTATATATTTCAGTCAAGTCACTTCTTATTCTTCTAAACGCCAGTGGATACAAGCCCAGCCTGTTCAATAATTCCTCATAAGATTACCTATGAATTCCTGGAATGAATTTCATAAACTTTCCCCAAACTACTTCCAATGCATTTATATCCTTCCTTAAATAAGGCAATCAATGCACAATATTCCAGATGTGGTTTCACCAGTGTCCTGTACAACTGAAGCACAACCCCCCTACTTTTGTATTCAAGCATACTGCATTCTCTTGTAATAGGAATGCTATGGTCTGTACTTCAATAACCCCTTGTGGTAAAGTAATTCTCACGCTAAGAAGTTGCTGTGTGAAAATATCTCTGCTATTGCCTGCTTCATTCTTTCTGAACTACTTCCAAAGATAGAAAAGTTGACAAATAAAGGATTTGGCTAAATATGGCACTCAGCCTCATGTCTATATAACCTTAAATGGTTCATTTACATGAGGTCACATTATGTGCTCATAATTGTGTCAAAGTATGGACTTTATCACTAAGTTCTGTACTCTTTTAATTGGATGCGGATATCACCAGCAAGGTGCTGCGGTGCCTATTTGGGAGTCACGTGTAGGCCAGAGAGGATAAGGATTTCCCTCCCTAAAGGAGAACAACAGAGAACTAGATTGGCTTTTTAACAATGATCAATGGTAGTTTCATGTTCACCACTACTGAGGTGAGTTTTATATTCCAGATTTTATTAATTGAATTTAAATTTCACCAGCAAATGTAGTGGGATTTGAACTCATATCTCACAGAGCATTAGGCTGGGTTTCTAGGTTGCTATACAGTGACATTCCCGCTGTGTCATCATCTCCCCCAACTAAGATTCAGTGACTCAATGGGCAGTACTCTCAATGCTAAGTCAAAAAAGTTCAAGTCCAATTCCAGAGATTTGAACATATGAAATCCATGTTGATCCAGTGCAGTAATAAGAGGATACTGCACTGTCAGAGATGTTGCCATTTGGATGTATGCTTAGGCTGAAGTTCTGTGTGCCCAATGAGCTGGAAAAGGTCCCAAAGCACAACTCAAGGATTGGGAAGGGAGATCTTCCCAACCTCCAGGCCAACTATCATTCCCCAACCAGAATGATTAGCCCTTTGCTGCACACAATTTGGATGCTGTGTTTCCCACATTATAGCAGGGGTATTTCATTGCTGAAAAGTGCTGAAAGACATGCTGTGGCCATGAAAAATGCTCTACAAACACAAGTCATTCATTTTGTTCAAATAACCATATTTAGATATTTGGCTGAATGATGACATAATAAATAACATCGGAACTATCCTGATAGATCTAAATACTCAGACTGATTCACATGTTATGTAGAAATTATGTCACTGTGTTAACTGTGCCTTGATGTTGGAAGCAAGCCATACCAGGAGCCATATCAAGCTGTGATACAATCAGAAAGAATGCTGTAAAAGCTGGTGAGAGTTGTAGCTGACATGCCAAATTTCCTTAGTCTTCTGAGAAAGTAGAGGCATTGGTGAGCTTTCTTAACTGTAGTGTTGGCATGGGGGCACCAGGACAAGTTGTTGGTGATCTGGACATCTAAAAACCTGAAGCTCGTAACTCTTTCTACTTCATCCACATTGATGTAGACAGGGGCATGTTCTCTTTACCCGATGACAATCTCCTTTGTTTTGTTGACATTGAGGGAGAGATTACTGTTGCCGCACCAGTTCGCCAGATTCTCTATCTCATTCCAGTACTCTGTTTCAACGTTGTTTGAGATCTGATCACTGATGGTGGTTTCATCAGCAAACTTGAAAATTGAGTTGGTTGGGAATTTGCCCACACAGTCATGGATGTATTAGTAGTAGGGGGCTGTGAACACAGCCTTGTGGAGCACTGGTATTGTGGATGATCATGGAGGAAGTGTTGTTGCCTATCCTTATTGATTATGGTCTGTGGGTTAGGAAGTTCAGGATCCAATCACAGAGGGAGGAGCCGAGGCCCAGGCCACAGAGTTTGTTGATGAGTTTCATAGGAATAAAGATGTGGATGGCTGAGCTGTAGTCAATAAAGAGGATTCTAACATAGGTATCTTTATTGTCTAAATGTTCCAGTGTTGAGTGCAGAGCCAGGGAGATGATATCTGGTATGAACCTGTTGCAGCGGTAGACAAACTGTAGTGGATTCCTTCCAACTTTTGCATAATTGACAGCAATTTTCCAGGAAACAACTCAAGTACTTCCTTCCATCCACTCATTATTTCTGACACATTTGAGGATAGTGCTTGCAATTCCTGCCTTTTTGGTGCTTTCTCTCACTCAGGTGTTAATAGAAAGCTTTCATACAAACTAAGATTGGCATGGTGAAACAGTGGTTAGCACTGCTGCCTCAGTGCCAGGGACTGGGGTTCAATCCCCAGCTTGGGTCACTGTCTGTATGTAGTTTGTACGTTCTCCCCGTGTCTGCATGGGTTTCCTCCGGGTATTCCAGTTTCCTCCCACAGTCCAAAAGACATGCTGGTTAAGTGCATTGGCCATGCTAAATTCTCCCTCGAACAGGTGCCTGAGTGTGGCAACTGAGAGGTTTTCACAATAGCTTCATTACAATGCTAATGTAAGCCTACTTGTGACGATAATAAATAAACTTTAAAAAAAACCTCCATCGCTACTCCTGATTCTTCAGCAGTGGAAAATGTTGGCAAATTCCACAATCAGATAATCTCACATTTTAACAGTCAAATTTGGAAATTTGTTGTCATTTGAAGAGTAAAGTCACTCAGGACAATCTACAATGTAGAAGTGCAACACTCTGCCAACTAGGAGCAGAGCATATTGGCCAAAAGAATTCTCTTGGAGCATGCTCATATCTAGAGAACAGGAGATTGTTTGCAAGGCAGTGGCACTATCTGACCTACTTTCTTACAGATTGTTACTTCTGTGGTTTTCCAGCATGTAGTAAGAAGTCTCACAACACCAGGGTTAAAGTCCAACAGGTTTATTTGATAGTAAATCCATTATTAAATAAACTTGTTTGACTTTTACCTGGTCTGTGAGTGTTCTTACTGTGTTTATCCCAGTTCAATGCCGGCATCTCCACATCATGATTTCCAGCATGTAATTAGTTTAACAATTGTCACATGCATCTGCACCAACTCCTGACATACCCTCAGCAATCACCAAGGACATGGGGGCAGAAAATTGCAACTAAGAAATTAAAAGAAAGGATGGAGTCTTCCATCTGAATTAGATAAATTGGAGCAAGAGGTTTCCTGAAACATTTCAGAATGACAGAACATCTCAGGTGGGCAAGTCTGTGCGGTCCTTTGTCAGCTGTGACTCAGTGGGTAGCACACTTACCTCTTTCTGAGTCAGAGATCTACAGGTTCAGATTTCACTCTGGATACTTCAGCATCTCATCCAGAGTGGCACTCCCATGCCAGACGGAAGAAGTGCTGATTTGTCAGATGAAGCATTGGAAACCATTTAATAGTCATCTTTTCCAAGTAACTCAATCCGAGAAGAATCAATGCACTCTAGTTGCAACAACTTTAGTGGCAGAGAATTCTGCATTCAAACCACCCCATCTGTTGCAAGCATTTTTTCACCATCAAGTTCCATTTTGTCCCCATTTTAAGCTGCGCATTCCTGCTGCTGTTAGTGACACATTCCCGAAAGACTTCATGTCGTTGAAGGCCTCTATCAGGTCATCCTTCAATCAGTGGCAAAGAGAACTCTCAATTCTCAAGCCTCTCCTCATAGCATCAGAGGTTTTTCTCCAAAACATGTCTTTTTCAAATTACATTTATATTCTTATAAGGAGATACCTAGACCTGTACACACAACTCCAATTGCAGCTTAACGTACTCATCTTTAATACCTATGTTTTGTGTCGCTCTGCGATCCTTACCCCAACTTGTCCATTCACCCACTCATCGACACTGGCTCCCAGACAAGCAATGGTTTACTTTTAAAATTCTTATTCATGTCTTCAAATCCCTCTACAGCCTTATTCCTCCCTATTTCTGGAATCTGCAGCCTGCCCAATCTTCTGAGATCGTTGCACCACCTTCCCACCTCAATTCTTCATTGTTCCATCAATGACAGATCGCCCACGCTCTGCAATTCCGTCGTTAGACCACTTTCCTCTCTCTCATCTTTTCCATTGCTCTATGAAGCCAATCTGATCAAACTGGTCAACAGTTGAAAAATCTTCTTTATCTCGGTGTCAAATTTGGTTTGGTAATGCTCCCCTTGGAACATTTACTATCCTAAAGACACCATATAATTACAAACTGTTGTTCTGATGGGTGCAATGACCTATCAGAGCTCCCTGAAGCTTGTTGGCCTCAAACCCAGACTTCACTCATCAGCGATATTGAGGGATAGCAGCGACTTGATGTCCAAGCATCTTTAAGTACGTGTTTTATTAAAATATCCATTACCTAATCTCCTGAGGTGTCCTTCATTTTATTTAGATGGATCTATAGGATCCTACTGTTTTATGTGGAAGAGGAGCAAGGAGGCCACCTGGTTAATGGTTACTCTCCCAACCAACAAGCAGATTAAGTGATTGTTTATCTTGTTTGTTGCTGTGGGATCAGCCTACATACATTCTGGTTACTGTGTTAAGCTGCAAAACAACAGTACCGACGCTACAAACAACCTCTATCAGCTGGGAGTCTCTTGGCACATCCCAGAAACATGAAAGGTATTTCTTACTTCCTTTTTCTTTTTCATGATACCACCTCTTAGTGGGGGTTGGTGAGGCATCTATTAATATAAAAAAATTATTAAAATTCTCCAAAGCCGAGCAGCAATTCTTGAATTCTCAGTAGATTCTGCTAGCCTTTGCAATTGTTATGAGGATTGGCAGATCCTTCAGAGATCATATATTTGAGGTGGCACAATGGTTAGTACTGCTGTCTCCCAGTGCTAGGGGTGTGGGTTCAATTCCGGCCTCAGGTCACAGTGTGGAGTTTGCACATTCTTCTCATCTCTGCTTGGGTTTCGTTCGGATGCTCCAGTTTCCTCCCACAGTCCAAATATGTGTGGATTAAGTTGATTGGCCATGCGAAATTGCCCCTTACTATCAGTGGGATTAGCAGAGTAAATACATGGGGTTACAGTGATAGGGCCTGTGTGTGATTGTAGTCGGTGTAGATTCAATGGCCTCCTTCTGCACTGTAGGGATTCTATTATGATGATAAAGGAGTCTTAAACTAAGGACTGCGGGTGAAATCAAGTGGAAAGATGTGATAAGCTAAAGAGAGAGGGCAAGACACAAGATCAAGGTTGCAAAAGAGGAAATGATGATTAGAACATGGTAAGACAGGACAGAGTGTACAAATCAAAGAATGAGCTAGCAGATAAGGCTGGAGATTGCAAAAATAGTAAAAAGACAGAACTAAAGGCTCAGTACCAAATAGCATTTGTAACTAAACAGATTAATTGACAGCTCACATAGAAATAAATATGTATGATCTGATAATCATTACAGAGACATGGCTCCAAGATAACAAAGACTAGGGCCTGAACTTTCAAGGATACATAACATTTGAAGGACAGGAAGCAAGCAAATTATGGAGGACAGCTTCTTAATTAAGATGACAATTGTACAATAGAGAGGAATGATCTTAGTTCTAAAGATCAATGCATTGAATCAATTTGGGCAGAGATAAGAAATAATAAAGGTAAAAAAATCACTTGTGGGGTTCACATGTAGGTCTCCTAACAATAACTCCCCTGTAGGATGTGGAATACAGGAGCAAATAGTGGGGGGCTTGTGACAAAGTACAGTCCTAATCATGGGTGATTTAAATCTGTATACAGATTACACAAATCTAATCGGCAAGGGTCATCTGGACGATGAGTAGATAAGAGTGTTTAAAAATACTTTTTTAAAGCAGTATATTCTAGAACCAACCAAAGAGCAGGCTATTCTAGATATGGCAACATTCAACAAGACAAATCAATCAGTTCCTCATAGTTAAAAAGAAATCAAGATAGCAGTGAGCACAATGGGATTGACTTTTGCTTTCAACCTATGGAAGAGAGAGAAGAGTGAACCTAAGACTAATACTTTAAACTTAAATAAGGGCCATTAGGAGATTATGGGGAATTAGGTTGAGGGATAGGTCAGTCGAGTTGCAGTGGCAGACATTTAAAGAGATATTTTATAATTATATTTTATAACTCAGCAAAGAAAGAAAGATTCTAAGGAAAGACCACACCATCTGTGCAAATTAAGGAAGTGAAAAATAATCAAATTGGGGGAAAAAACATACAATTTTAAAGATTCATGGCAAGTCAGAAGATTGGACATCATGTAATAAATTATGAAAAGAATATTGAGGGAAAATTTGAGTACAAGAGGAAGATAGCTAGAAATAGTAAAATCAGATAGGTTCCATAGACGTTTAAAAAGGAAAATAGAAGTGAAATGAGCATTGTTCCTCTGGGGAAAGAGTCTGGGAATTGTTAGTGTAAAGTAAGGAAATGGCAGTTGATTTGAACAAATATTTTAAGGATATAAATAACATCCTGGAAAATAATAGAATCAAGAGGTGAAAGGGAGGGTGTAACTTTAAATAATTATCACCTGGGAAAGGATGCTGAGAAAATTAAGTAAAACAGAATTTATTCATTAGTCACAATTAAGGCTTACATTAACACTGCAATGAAGTTAATGTAAAATTCCCCTAGTCGCTACACTCTGGCATCTGTTCAGATCAATGTACTTAATAGCACGTCTTTCAGAGTGTGGAAGGAAACCAGAGCACTCAGAAGAAATCCATGCGACACGCAAAGAACATGCAAAGTCCATACAGACAGTGACCCAAGTCAGGAATCAAACCTCAGGTCACTGGCGCTGTGAAGCACTAGTGCTAACCACTGTGCTACTGTACCATCCCGTGAACTAAGCTCCCAGGTCCTGATGGGCTTCATCTTTTGCATGTGTAAAGAAATGGCTGCTGAGATAGCAAGTGCTTTGGTTTTGATTTTCCATGGAAAGGTTCTATGTAATTCCTCGAAGAATAGATGGAAACAGGAAATTTCAGGCCAGTTAGCTTGACATTGATATAGGGAATTGCTAAAATCTATTATTAAAAAGAAGGGAGAACTTCAACAGTCTCAATATAATTAGACAGAGTCAACATGGTTTTGTAAAAGGGAAAATTGCTTTCTAGAATTATTTAAGCAAGTAACAAGCAAAGTGGATAAAGGGGAACCTGTAGATATGACGTAGTTGGATATCTTAACAAGATGTTTCAGTGAAGGTTACTACAGGAAACAAGAGCTCACAGATGGCACGGCAGCAGAGTTCTAACCACAATGCTCTCTCAAAGCGCCAGGGACCCAAGTTTGATCCCAGCCTTGGGTAACTGTGTAGAGTTTACATATTCTCCCTATGCCTGTGTGGATTTCTTCCAGTGCCCCAGCTTCCCCTCTCAGTCCAAAGACGTGCAAGTTAGGCAGATTGGTCTTGGTAAATGTGCGGGATTACGGAGATAGGGAGGCAGTTGGGCCTTAAACAAAGTACTCTTTTGAAGGTATAAACTTGATGGGCTGAATCACCTCTTTCTGCACTCTAGGGATTCTTAAAGTTTATTTATTAGTATCACAAGTAGGCTTACATTAACATAGCAATGAAGTTACCGTGAAAATCCCCTAGTTGCCATGTTCCGATATCCATCCGGGTACACTGAGGGAGAATTGAGCGTGGCCAATGCACCTAACCAGTCTTTCGGACTGTGGGCGGAAACCCGGAGGAAACTCACACAGACACAGAGAGAATGTGCAGACTCCGCACAGACAGTGACCTAAGTGGCTAATCGAATCCGGTTCCCTGGGGCTGTGAGACAACAGTGCTAACCACTTTGCCAAGTGCACTTCCATGTGTGGTTTAGGGGTTAACATATTAACATAGATAAAGGATCGGTTAGCCAACAATAAATAAAGAGGAAGCATAAGTGGGTGATTTTCAGGTTGACAGGATATGGCAAGTGGAGTGCCACAGGGATCAGTGCTGGGCCCCCAGCTATTTGCAATCTAGATTGGTGATATGGATTGAACGTATTGTGGCCAAATTTGCTGATGACATAAATATAAAAAGTAAGCTGTGAAGAGCACATAAGGATTCTCCAAAGGGATCTAGAAAGGTTAAGTGAGTGGGCATAAAGTTTGCAAAGGGAACATAATGTGGGAAAAGGCTTTCCACTTTGACAGGAAGAATATAAAAATAGTGTAGTATTTAAACCGGGGAAGCTTGCAGAACTCACAAGTACAGAAGTATCTGAATTTCCTGATACAGGAATCACAAAATGTTAGTATGCAGATACAGCAAGTGATTAATAAGACAAGTGGAATGTGAATGGTGTATACAAGTAGAAATGTTTTGCTACAGTTGTACAGGGCATTGGTGAGAGATCTGGAACACTGTATACAGTTTTAGTCTCTTTTTAAAAAAAGAAAGGATGTAATTGCATTATTGGCAGTTTGGAGAAGGTTCAATTGACTCATTCCTGGAATAAAAAGGTTAGTTTGTGAGGAAAGTTTGAATGTATATCACTGGAGTTTAGAAGAATGAGATGTAATCTTATTGAAACATATAATATTCTAAGGTGCTTACAGAAAGGATCCTGAGAAAATGTTTACTGTTGTAGGACAGACCAGGTCTTGGGGACAGATTTTAAAAATAAATGGTCTCCCATTTTCTCCCATTTAAGATGGGAATGAGGAGAATGCTTTTTTTTCTCAGACGGTCATGAGTCTGTGGAACTTTCATCCTCAGAAGGGTGGAAGCAGGATCATTTAAAATCTTTAAGGCAGAGGTAGATAGATTCTTGACCAACAGGGAATCAAACATTTCTGGAGATAAGCATGAATGCAGACTTGGAGTCATGATCAAATCAGCCATGATCTTATTGAATGGTGGAATAGGCTGAAGGGCTGAATGGCTTCTCCTGCTACTAATTTATGTGTTTGTATACATGATTTAACCTCTACTGATGAATCCTCTGTTCCTCTCACAACTGTAATTGGACCTGGAATATAAGGAGATTCACACATACAAAAGGTTGACTTCATTTTATGCTCTCTCCCAACCTGAAAAGAAGGCAAGTATCGACATAAAACCATGCATCATCTTTCTGTTTTCAAAGATCTAAAGATTTCACATTCTAACTAAGCCTCACTGGACACTCAATGACTTATCTTCGTCTATCAACTCAAGAGCAGAGGAAAACATTGACCCTATCATTATGCAGTCTACCTAAATGTGTCAAAGCTTTGCAAGGTCCTCAACACAATAGACATCCAATCAAATACCATTAGTAAAAGAGAATAAACAAGGCTTGTGCAATTCAACCACTTTTAAATTACCCCTCATTGAGTATGTGCAGAAACATCTATTGTTCTGACCAACAGAGGGATAAGTCTAGACGCAGCTGAAAGAATAAGTATATCAATCATGCAGCTCATCATCTGGGCAATGGACTAAATGGCAAACCTATTATAGAACTGGACACAATCATCTAGTAACACAATCCTGTGAAGCCCTGATTCAGTAATGATGAGCTTCCACATGCACACGGGTTTCTGTGGTAGCGTCAATAACAATCTGCCTTTCACACACTGAACGAGATGAGGTTTTTCTGAGGGAGTATTGGGAAATCCTCTTCAATTTTCAAGAATATACACTTGGAGCACATGAGACTGACAGCAATATTTATTTTTAGCATTTTCCATCTTGAATAATCTCATCATTATTCTGAATGCTGCATATTTCTCAGATTCAATTTGATGCTACACTTTAGATATCCATAACATAAACCATCTGAACCCCTCACTAATATTTCAGCCTGTAACTCACTCTTGGATGTCCAGTATTCTATATGTAAAACAACTGAACCCCTCGATTAGATTCCAGTCTGTAATTCACTCCTGGGTATCCATTATTCTATATATGGACCATCTGAACCCCTCGATTAGATTCCAACCTGTAACTTACACCCGGGTGTCCATTATTCTATATATAAATCATCTGAACCCCTTGATTAGAATCCAGTCTGTAACTCATTCCCAAGCATCCATTATTCTATATATGAACCATTCGAACTCCTTGATTAATTCCAGTCTGTAACACTCTCCCAGACGTCCATTATTCTATGTATAAACCACGTGAAACCCTCGATTAGATTCCAGTCTGTAATCACTCCTGGGCATCCATCATTCCATACGTAAACCATCTGAACTCCTTGATTAGAATCCAGTTTGTAACTCACTCCTGGGTGAGCATTATTCTATATATAAACTATCTGAACACCTTGATTTAGATTCCAGTCTGTAACTCACTCCCGGGTGTCCGTTATTTGATATGTAAACCATCTGAACCCCTCGATTAGATTCCAGTCTCTATCTCACTCCCGGGCATCCATTATTCTATGTATAAACCATCTGAAGCCCTCGATTAGATTCCAGTTTGTAATTCACTACAGGCTATTCATTATTTTACTGATAAACCATCTGAACCCCTCGATTAGATTCCTGTCTGTAACTCACTCCCAGGTATCCATTATTCTACACATGAACTACCTGAACCCCTCGATTAGATTCCAATCTATGACTCAATCCTGGATAACCATTATTCTATATATAAACCCCCATCAGAACCCCTCAATTAGATTCCAATCTGTAACTTACTCCCAGATAGCCATTATTCTATATATAAAACATCTGAACCTCTGGATTAGATTCCATTATTCTTTGTAGAAATTCCTGCATATTGGGTATATTGAGAAACTGATCATCAACTTTGCAGAACCATGATTGCTCCAGCATAAGTCAACAGAGCCAATGCCCTGAATGAAGTCACAGGGTTCCTAATGAGACATTCAGAGCTGTTTGGGTCATTCCAGTCTTTCCTACCTCGTGTATTTGTTGCCATATCTGCCACTTTTTGAAATGCATCCAAGAATGCGGCCGCAGCAAGCACAGTTGTCCTGACACAGAGAGAGAAAACGTTGTTAGGAAGAGATGAGCTAATGATGAAATTTGTAAGGATGAATTTTCTGTCTGCCCCCTCTCCTGATATCTGTGGAGCAAGTTGGCGCCTTTTCAAACCGGCCCCCAGCAGGTGCAAAGATGCACTAGACTTGTTCCTTAATTGGTCATCTCCCTTAGACAAGACAATAGAATCCCTGTTGGGGCAAGCTAGTGTCCGGAGGATAGGAGAGAGACTGAGGGAGTCCACGTAAAGATATCACCAAAAGTTCATGGACAGAACATTAAATAATTTAAAAGATTAACATAATGAGATAGACACTAATAAATCCAACAATTATTCCAGATATAAAGCATCCAAACCCCTCAATTAAATTGCAGATTCCCTAGGTCTCTCTCTACCCTGCAATTGGTTAGGATGGGGAACTCTCAGCCACATCAAATGATTGAGGCAAACAGCTCGAATAAATTGACACGAAAGCTGAGTAAGTACATGGGGGACATGCTGACCGGGTGAGATTCAGATAGGGTGGGAGTAGGCTTGTGTGGAGCATAAACATAGGTTGAGAGATGAACGGCCAGTTTCTGTACCTCATTCTCATGGAATGTTAGTCTTTATCGAAAAGAGGCTCAAATACAAAAGGAAAAGTTGTGTTACAGAGAGATAAATCTCTGCCCACCACACCTCAGGAAGGATACAATGGGATTGGAGGGAGTACACATTGGTTCATCAGGAAGGATACCAGGGTTAAAAAGATTAACTGATTAAGGACTGCTTGCATAAATTGGGCTTCTTTTCCCTTGAGTATAGAAGATTAACGAGTGATCTAATTGCGGTATTTAGGATGATCAAAGATGCTGATTGTGCAGATAAGAGAGGAACTATTTCCTCTAATGGAGCATCCAGAAAAGAGCATGACCTTCAGATTAGATGAGGCTATTCACGGATGATGGTACAAAATATTGTGGAGATCTGGAACTCTCTTTCCTTGACCAAAAACTACTGAGCTCAGGACTTGATTGAAAAAATTCAAAACAGACTGACAGATCTTTAAAAACCTTGCTGCAATGATAAACAGTTTCAAAACCAGGGTGAATAGACAGGCTAAAGATACACACCAGCTCTGGTTTCAGAGAAATGGAGCAGACTGAAGGGAACTAATTCTCCACCTCCTATTCTTAAGATCCTCCATCTCATATGCCTAAGATTTTCCACCTCCTATTCCTAGTGAAATTCTGCTTCTGTCATGGTGTGGTCAGGAGAGGAATGCTGCTGAGGCTGGGTGAAGCTCTGACAGCAGAATAGGGAATGAGTGGGGGTAGGGGGGATGTATTTTCTCATTGCTTCCTTTCACTTTGCAAACTTGACAATGGCTCAATGCCTGCCAGAGGCAAGGTAGCAGAATACAGTTTGCCCTTTCCATCCACCCCTGCCACTCCAGCCCCTCCATGTCTAGCTGTAACATTCTTGAAAAGACAGATATGCTTTCTGTCTTGGGCTCATCAAGACAAATGCAAGAATACCAAATTTCAATTGATCACAACAATTTATACTACAGGGAAATGGAACATGGATTGTTTGGAAAGGCTTGGAGAAAGTACTTCCTGAATAATGCTGAATACACTAATAGCTACCTGAACAACAAATAAAGATCATTATTTTAATCATTTACAGAATGCCGGCCTTGTTGGCTAGGTCAGCATTTATTGCCCATCCTTAATTGCCCTTGAGAAGATGGTGGTGAGCCACCTTCTTGAACCGCTGTAGTCCTTGTCACATAGGTACACCCACTGTGCTGTTAGAGAGCGATTTTGATCCAGTGACAGTGAAGGAACAGTAATATATTTCCAAGTCATGATGGTGAGTGACTTGGAGAGGAGCTTGCAGATGATGGTGTTCCCAGATATCTGCTACTCATGTCCTTCTAGTTGGAAGTGGTTGTGGGTTTAGAGGGTCATACCTAAAGACCCTTGGTAAGCTCCAGCAGTGCATCTTGTAGATAGTACATTCTGCTGCTACTATGCAGCAGTAATTCAGAGGGTGGATATTTGTGGATACAGTACTAATCAAGTGGATTGTCTTGTCCCAGAAGCTGTCAAGCTTCTTGAGTGTTGTTGGAGCTACAATTGTCCAGGCAACTGAATAGTATTCCATCACACTCTTGACTTGTGTCTTGTAGATGGCAGGCAGGCTTTGGGGAACCAGGTGGTGAGCTACTCTCCACAGAATACCCAGCCTCTGACCTGCTCCTCTAGTCACTACATCTACATGGCTGGGTCCATTTCAGTTTCTGGTCAATGGTAACATGGCTCATTTACACTTGCTAGAAACACATGCATCCATACACAGAGATCCATTCTCTGCAAACAAAAGGAATATGTCCCAGTCTCACGCGTTTTACGAATTTCCCAGGAGCCTGGGGAACCTGCTACTTTCTCTATGGCAACCCTTCGATCAATAAGAAGTCATTTACTAACCAATCAGTACCCTTTTTTCCTGTGGTAGAAATGGTCATTTGAAATTTTGGCATTCTTGTGTTTGTCCTGATGAGCTCAAGATGAAAAGCTTCAGCAACATGTTCCCTTTACAGTAATATTTACTAATACAGAGGGGATGATTTAAACCAACTCGCTGAGTGGGAATCCTATAGCCTGGAAGTGAAACATTGCAGCACTACCCTGCCCAATATCACTCTTCAATGGGATATCCCACTTTTGTTAATTTATAGAAAACCAATTTGACTGCATCACAAAAGCAACAAAATCTAAAAATCCATGCTATTCGTATTATTCGTATTGAAGGTCTTGCTGAATTATTTATCATAAGCCTTGTATCAGCTCCAATCAAGTGGCAGAGAGAGGAATTTGATGCCAGTGGGGTAAGGACATTGGTCACCTATAGTTTATATCCACTAGTGACTCACCTATCTGCTACCGATCTGTTCACTCGCCACCCTAAGATGCTGGTTCTTGCTGACCTAGGGACATTAGAGTTTGACCATGGGGCTAGAGATTGGAAACAGCCAGGCTTCCATTTCCAACCCATACAAACTACACCTTTGGACTGTGACCATGATCTCTGCTTGGGATACAAAGGTGTGCTGTTAAGATGAGAATGGAATTGGGCAAACAATGGACTGGGCTAGGCCAGGCTCTGATGTCTTCCCTCAAGATTTAACTCGTAACAAGTTACCCAGTTGGAAAAACTCCATTAAGAATGAAATGAACTCAGAATCTGAAGATTGGCACTAAATGATGGTAGCCTTCCAAAGCTGAGCTGCCTGATCACAAAAATAATTGGGGATGTGACTCATAAATGAGCTGGCTCTGTCACTGCCCTCATCATTAGAGAAATCAATAGAGAAAGACTAGTGGAGCATGATTGAATACATGACCAGCCTCAACAGTGGAAGTGGACAGGAGCTGCCTCTGTGACAGTAAACACTGCTTTCTGATTAGTAGATTCATAAAATAAAAGCTTTATTTTATAGAGACTTGGCTTTACTTGAGCTAGGTTTCATGTTGGAACTTGTTTGTCAGAGTGTGACTTGCTTTTCTTTCCCTGCTGTTGAATCAATGGCTTAAAATTTTCCACACTATCGGGAATGACTGGTGACTGCCTGATGTAACTGCAAAAAGAGGGCTTGGGATCTGTCAAGTGGCAAGGTCAGCCAAGGAATTTGCCCCAAGTGATGTCAAGGCAATTGGTTCAGACTGGGGTTAAGCTCCACTTCTGAGGGCTAACATTGGGGGAGTTGCACCCCTTCTTTCCCTAGAGCAAGTACCTATGCTTTCCTTGTCCACCTAGCTCACCAACACTCAGTAATACGCTAGACTCACACATGAAGAAAAATGGGATTGGATCCCAGCAAATCGACATCTTCAAGATACTAATTCAAAAAACAATCAGGACAAAAGGTCAGTGTAAGAGTTACTGTCAGATGGAGAAAGAACTGAGCTGTTTCTGGGAGATAGATGCATCTTTGTGGAATTCAGATAAATATTGGGCGATATTTAACAATTGACAAATTTTAAATGTACAACAAAATGACCGAACATGATTGTGTCCCAGTCCTCCACTTTATGTAACAGTTAAGTAAATCTGCCAAGTGATCAAGGAGGTTAGGCCATGAGTGTCTCACGATGTGATGATTCCACTGCAGTAAACATTAGAGTATAAAAGAATTATATTGTAATTAGGAGGTTAAATGACTGAAATTATTCAGGCCACAGTATACACTAGACTGGGATTACATGGCGACAAGGTGACAGTCTGTGGTAACATATAGCTTAATTATGTTGCCTAAACGTTTAATTCTTTCAGAAAGTGAAAGCAGCTTCTTTCAGAGGAATGCGAGAGTAATATTTTGGACAATTTGTTTTTATTAGTTACAGGGAATCATGCGGTTAAAGGTAATGGCCATTAAAAGGGCCTGGGACAGGCTGTGTGGATTACTTCTTCCCCTATCCCTTTATTAGGCATGTTATGTTCAAATGTCACTGAGTCTCTGGTTTCCCTTACCTGAGCTGAGAGTGAAGCTTGGCAGCCTTAGCATTGAAGTCCTCCCAGATTGGATAGGATCCCTGCAGGAAGCAAGAGGACATAATTAGTTATCGTGAGCAGGAAATGAACTGGACAGTCTTTTCAGCTAAATGTTACTACCTAAATAAATGTTTTAAAAGAACAGCATGGTACTTCTGCTCAGAACTTAAAAGGAACAGCAAAAAGAAAGTCTGCATGAGAGGGAAAGAAAGACACAAAGAGAAAGCTAGTTATCAGCATCAATATTGTGGTCTGCTTAAGAATTGGAGAACACTGCACAAAATATTCCTATGTCAAAAGGAGGGATGCTCTCCATAAAATATACAAAACAATCCTGTCTTATATTGGCATTGTAACCTTCTCGCTAACTCAGCCACTGCATGTGAAAGTTGTGTTGACACTGCTGACTATCTGTCCACCTCGAAATCAAACAACAGACAATATGGATGCTGGAAATCTAAAATAGAAAGAGAGAAACCTAGTTACTGCTTCAGGACCTGTTGTGATGGAAGGGTCAGAATATCGTACATCTTTCTTTCCCTTCAGAACGTCTCATCAACTCTTGTTTTCTCATGTCCTCTTTCAGCAAAACTTGAATTGCTTTTTTGAGAACTTGTGCTGGTCAATTTACCAACCCCAGAAAATGATTCCATTGTCTGTAATTTTGTTTCAAGTCTGTGCGAATCCTAAGAATCAGACTGAGGCTATACATTATGTTTTGGGCTCCATGTTTCTGGACTCTCACCAATACATTCTGCAGTGGGTCCCAAATCCTGGTGACTTCCTAACTTGGTGACGCTCCAAGCTCGGTGCACTTTGGGGGAGATAAAATCCCTACAATGCAGAAAGAGGTCAATCGGCTCATCAAGCCTGCACTGACAATAATCCCATCCAGGCCCTATCCCCATGACCCCACATATATACTCTACTAACCTCCCTGACACTAAGGTGTAATTTAGCATGGTCAATCCACCTAACCTGCATGCTGTTGGACTGTGGGAAGAAACCAGAGCACCTGGAGGAAACCCATGCAGATACGGGAAGAATGCATAAACTCCACACAGACAGTCACCCCAGGCTGGAATTGAATCCAGGTCCCTGGCGCTGTGTAGCAGCAGTGCTAACTACTGTGCCACCATTAAACAAAGATCCCATCTGCTCCCTCAGATGGCACACAAAAGATCCCACGGATCCCATTTCAAAGAGTTCTCCTCAGTATCCTCAATCAACATCACCAAAAACAGATGATCTGGTCTTTATTTCACTGAACATTTGTGGGATCTTGCTGTGCATTACTTGACTGTTTGATTTCCTGCAGTGACAATGCTGCAAAAGTACATCATTTGCTGTAAAATACTTTCTGACATCCAGTGGTCACGAAAGGTGCTATATAAATGCAACCCTTTTTTGGTAAAGTACTGGTAACACGCCTAGGACAATGGAAGTAAACTTTGGTCTGAATATCATTTTTAGTTACTAAGATCTTTCTAAAGTTTTCAAAATATCTATCACTAGTGCTCAGAATGATATAACGCAACATATCAGAATATAACATGAAGAAAAGAAATAGGAGCAGGAGTAGACCGTTTGGCTCCTCTCGTCTGCTTTGCTATTCAATACAATCATGACTGATTTGACCTTGGCTTCAACTCTACTTTCCTGCTCACTCCTCACAGAGTACCATCTAGTTTCAAATTGATTTCATAAACAACAAACAATACATGACAAGATAAAATATTTATATACATATATACAGTAGAAATTTGATTACCTCAAAGGAAAAAAATAAAAAATTTGTGATTCTAAATGTCACATTTTTAAAAAAATCACTTATGGGTCACTGTCTAGGCCAGCATTCATTGTCCATCCCTAATTGCCTCTGAACTGACTGACTCGTTCGACCATTCCAGAGGGTATTTAAGAAACAATCACATAGCTGTGGGTCCGGAGTCACATGTAGGCCAAACCAGGTAAGGGATGACAAACTTCATTCTCTAAAGGACATTCGTGACCCAGATGGGTTTTTAAACAATCAATAATCATTTCATGGTTAGACTCTTTAATTCCAGGTTTTTATTGATTTCAAATTTCACCATCTGCCATGGTGGGATTCAAACTCATCTCCCCAGAACATTACCCGGAGTCTCTGGATTACCAGACCAATGATGATACCACTACGTCATAACATGCCCTATTTCTCTCTGAACAATCCATGTTTTGCCCTTCAATATTCCATGAAATATCATTCCCTCTCTCTTGCTGCCTTCTCTTTATACTGAGCAGGCTGCTAAGGCTAGAAATACAGAACCTCTTTTAAAAAAAAAATAGGCTCTCAGCAAATATGCTAAACCTTTACGAATCACTTCAGCTAGAGTACTATGTCCCATTTTGGGTGCGATACTTTAGGATGGATGTCAAGGCCTTAGAGAGGATGTAGAGGGATTCACTAGAATGATACCAGGGCTCAGGGCCTTCAGTATTATAGAGAGCCTGCAGTCCTGAGGGAAGGAGGGATGTAATATTCAAGAGTTAAATTGAAACTTAACAGGATAATGAAGGCTAGAGAGGAAGTCAACATCACAAACAAGTCTGGCTCCTTTCTCACCTCAGTAACTCACAAATCCAATCCAATAGCGATTGCTGGACAGTAATGTGAAGTAGCCATCATGGCTGATTAGAATTCTCTTCAGTCCACGACACTGACACAAATTGTCGCTCTTCTCCTGTTTCCCAGGCTGAGAGCAGCAAATCCTGTACCAATCGGGTCTTTAACCTCGGACTTCCTTCACTGACACATTGCTCCTTTTTCATGCTTAGCCATTACTATTAGCAAAGATGCTCAAACGAGTTTATTCAATACAAATAACACAAGCTCTCAGAAATATTCCTACCTGTCCTGAATAATGTTTTCAGTAACCTCCTTTTATTTCTCTTTGTGGGATTGTTCTGGCACTAATTTTGTGCCATGAGTTTTGCAACCTCTTTGTCCAAGCATGTTCAAACTCACCTTGTTCAGACCCAGAGTCTAACACGTAATCTGTAACGTTCGAGAAGGAATGCAAAGTGTTGGAGCCTTGGGTATGAGTATCAATCATTCAGTGAAAGTATTCAGTTAATATAAAATTGTCAATTAAGCTCATTCAATATTCATATGCACATCAATGACCTTGCACCATAAGTCAAAATAACCTGGTTTAATGCAAAACAAAACATTTATAGAGCTACAGGGAAGGAGGAGACTGGGACTAATTGAATAGTGCTTTCTAGGAATTATCACAAGCACAATAGGCTGAATAGCCTCCTGTGTTATATCATTCTATGATTCACATGTGCCTGGACTAGCCACAAGCTCTGCATATATTTGCAAACTGTGTGTTAGGTTTTCCCACAAGCCCGTTACTCAGGAGACAAGAGCGATAAAACTTTGCAACATATTTAACAATGAAGACTACGATGAAATGTGTCTTTTTGTTTTAAACTTTAATATATGGTGCCCAATTTAAAGAGACAGTCAGCAGACCCAAACAAAACATAACTAATTCCTATTTGCCACAGATCAGTCAAACTGCCAATGCCAACCACCTAACTCCTAAAGCAAGATCCAAGGTTCAAACTCCCAATTTTAAACTAACGCAATGCACCAATATTGATATCAGCCCAAACCACTAATTCCCACATCAACACCAAATACTTCAAATCAATCACCACAGCACCAACACCAGACATCCACCATGCCACCAACTGCCAACATTCAATTATTCACACCGGCCATCAACATAGCCAGACCACCACCACCAAACATCAACTTCACCCAAAACACAATGGAAATCAAATCTGCAAGAAGGGAACAGCAACCGACCATTCCTTCACAGCCCATTGAGGGGATTTCAAAGTCTATTCCTGCTCCCTAAATAAATGTACCCCATTGACTTGTCAGCAGACAACTCACAGTAATGACTTTGAAAACATTATTATTGTCAAGACAGCTGAGAATTTAAATTGGAAACCCCCATTTCTAAAACATGGGTAAGTCACACAATTACATTTTCAAAGACCGTAAGCTTTGCAGTCTCGAATACAGACTATCTTTTGGTCAGATAAATGTATTGAATGGGTGTGGTACTGGGTGAAACAGTCCAGGAAGATTCCCACTTTAACGCACAATCTGGACTGAGTTTTCCGTATGACAGGAAGTACAGCAAGATCGCACAAACCACAAAGAAATCAAAGGCTGGATAATCCATTTGTAGCAATGCTGGTTGCAAGATAAATATTGATCAGAGCAATGCAGAACTTCTTCAAGACATTCACTGGAAGGTGCAGATATGGCCTCAGCTTAAAGACAGCATCTCCGACAGTGTAGCATTCCCTCAGCGATATGCTTGGGATAATAGGTCACAATCTATTAGAAGATGCAATTGGCTTCAATGTGTCTAGGTTGGCTGGGGAATAATTATCCCATCTGGAATAACGGACAGTGACTCCTGCCAGGCATTGGAGATGAGCAAGCATCACCAGAGTCTGAGGCCTGTAATTAGCTGGCTGATGAGAAAAATCACCAAAAACTTCACTAAAGACAGGTGGATGAAAACTTTGCAACTGTCAGCAACAACATCCTGATGGTTAGCATTGAACTGTACTCACCATACATAAATGCTGTGGCTATGAGAACAAGTTAGAGGTTGAGAATCCTGCAGAGGAATTTGTTTCCTAACTCTTCAGAGCCTTTCCACCATCTACAAAGCACAAATGAGGATTGCAGTGGAAGCTCTCCATTTGCCTGAATGAGTGCAGCTCCAACAGCACTCAAAAATCTCACCATCCAGCTCAAGCAGCCCATTTAATTCACTATCTTAAATATTTACATCCTCCATCAACAGCGCACATGTGCAGCAAAATGTGTACCATCTATAAGCTGCACTGCAGCAATCACCATGGCTTCTTAGACAACACCTTACAAACTTATGACCTCTACCATCTAGCTGGACAAAGGAAGCAGAAATGTAGGTTAACACCATATGGAGCTTCCCCTCACAGCCATGCACCATCCTGATTTGGAAATATATTATCGTTCCTTCACTGTCGCTGGGTTAAAATCCCTAACAGCACTATGGGTATACCTATGATTCACGAAGGCAGCTCACACCTTCTCAAAGGCAATTAGGGATGGGCAATGAATGCTGGACTAGCCAGCAATATACCAAGAACAAATAGAGAGGAAAAAAAACATAACTTTTCATAAAATGATGAAGGGGAGAGAAGGAATAGAAAATCTCCCACAGCATGTATGCAGTAACTGCCATTGAAAGGAGCAAAGTAAAGAGTTGAGTGATACAGTGAGACTCTGAGAAGGCGCAGAGATGAGGAGCTGTGCCAGGTCACAGCTAGGAGTCTACAACAGGCCCTTTCATCACCCACTACAAACAGCACGTTCCACTTCCAATAGATAGACTCACACACAGTGGAGTTATATAGATGCAATGAACTGAAGGCTTGGCAAACACATACATCCTCAGGCTGTCAAGACAACTGAAAGCCACTGTCCAGCTTCAATGAAAGGAATTGTTCATCTCGGGAAATGCCCAGGAGCTGCACGACTTTATATTGAGAGAGTTGAAGAAAGGCACTATAGAAATGCGCATCCTTTCACAAACTTGGGACATCCCAGATGGCTTTGCAGCCAGTGAATTACTTTGGAAGCGTCTGCATGTTTTGTGAGGTAGAGAAACGTAGCAGTCAGTGCACGTGCACAGCAAGATCCCACTAACAGCAATAAGATGAATGTCCAGTTAATCTACTTCTGCAGAAGAAAGAATTTTTCCATCACATCAGGAGAATAACTCGTAAGGCACAATGAACATTCTGTGGTGTCCGCTGCTCAGGGATGGGTTCATGATGACATGTGGCACCAAATGACTCTATCTACAAGGACGCAGGCAAGAAGAAGGACAACAGCCCAACCTCCCTGACTGCCTCCCCCAACACCCTGCCTCCTCCGCCAATCACTCACTTACTGCAGATGACAGGATGAAGCAAAAATCAAGGACCACCAGGCAAAGATTTCAACAAAAACTGGTGAGTGTCCTCTTTAACAGAAGAGGCTGTGATCTCTCAAAGTACCCAGCAAGCCATCCTGGTCACAATGTAGATATATTGCCAATATTGAGCTATATAGTGGAGGCACAGTGGCTCAGTGATTAGCACTGCTGCCTCACACCGCCAGGTTCAATTCCCAACTTGGGTCACTGTGCAAAGTGGCTGTGCATCCTGCGGGTGCTCCGGTTTCCTCCCACAGTCCAAAAGATGTGTGGGTTAGGTAGGTTGGCCCTGCTAAGTTGCCCTTTGGTGTCAGGTGGGCTTATGGTCGGTGCAGACTCGATAGGCCAAATGACCTCCTTCTGCACTATAGGATTCTATGATTGATCTTGATGTCATTAGGAACTCACTAGAAGGGACAATCAATAATGCATTCGCAGCCCTTAAAGGGAACCTCATCCATGACTAAATTTAAAGGAATGGGGCCACATGTAAAGATTAAAATGTTGGTTTCCATTAAGAGGGCTACTAACAATTTTCTCAAGAAGCTCAATACCGTGCAGGACAGACAGACCACTGGATCAACAACCCAGCCACTAAACTCATTATCCACTCCTTCCATTACTGGTGAACTGTATGTAGAATCTACAGGATTCACTGCTAGAAATGCAGCAACACCACCTCCTTCCCACCAAGAAAGGACACAGCAGCAAGGTCAAGACCACCAAGTCATAAAGCATTCCAACATCGACATAGGTCACTGTTTCTTCATTGCTGCTGTGTCAGCAGGAGTCCTGACCACCAGTACTGAACCTGACTTGATGGGAATGCTGGGCTCAGGGCCTCACAGGACAGCAGCAACTGCCAAGGAAGCCAACTGACTTGAGTTGAAGGTGCCAGGAGCCACTCACTGCATGTCTTCAACCAAACCCAGCAACTGGTCTCCAACTACCAGGATATTGCTCAAGGACCTGAAGTAAGACGTGAACCCAGAACTTTGTGACTCAGAGGTGGGAGTGGGAGAGTGCGATGGTTTCAAATAACTTCGCTCACCAGTTTCATAGACTATTACAAGTGCCGATAGAAAAATCATAAATTACAGTAGTAAAGATGCGGTAACATGACAGAACAGGCCATTTGGGCCTAACAAGTCACTGCTCCATGAGGGGACAGCTTGAAATGGTGCTGGTTACTTGATAATTTGACTTATTCACAGCTGGATTCCAGCACCTTGTATGCTGAGCCACATGTTGCCACTTTGTGCTTAAGATTCTCTGTTCACCAACCTGAACCCATAAACCACCAATGTCAAATGAGGAAGCAGCTTTCCCTTTAAAGTGGCCCCAGGGAAGAAGGCACATTTTATAAAACATGTTCAAAGCCCTCAGCCACATGTCAAAGACTTTGAATTGTGCATCCCAGCAGGCGATGGCTTTTAATGGGGGGAGAAAAACTCCACAATTAGGACAGTGGACTGCTTTAATAGGGGAATGAGGTCCTGGGGCTGTGAATGTTATTTCCGAATGAGATGCCAGCAAGTTAATTAGAACTCCATGAATGAATTGTATCATATTTACTATTTAATAATCCTGGGCAGACTCACAATAGATATCTAGGCCAAACAAGGTTAGCATTTCCTTGTTGCAAAGTAATGGAATCTTATACTCTAACTGCGAGGACTTTTCATTATTAGAAGAAAAGCTATTTCCTGGCTGAATGATCTATTTTTGGATAACTTATTAGGTGACAATGTACATTACATATTTATAGAACAGCGGTTCTCCCCTGGTGTTGCTCACAATCAGGGATACATATGGACTGGTGACTCTGAGGGGATCACACCAGCTCTTGTTCAATTAGTGCCATGGATTCTTTTAATCCCTTCCTTGAGGACAGATGGAGCCTCAGTTTAATATCTCAGATGAAATATGGCATCTCCACAGCACCACACTGCTTTGCAAGTGTCAGCCGAGCTGGGGCCAAGTATATGGGGTGAGTCTTGAAACCGGGACTTTGTGACTCAAAGGTGGGAGAGGAAGGGTGCAGTGGTTGCTCATCAGCAACCTAAGCTTAGTAGATCATCAAAGTACCGATAAAGTAGTCATAAAATTACACAGCAACAGCGCAGGGGCATTAAACAGGCCGTTTGACCCAACTAGTTACCGTTCCACACAAGCCTCCTCCCACCTGGCTTCATCTAAACCTAAATTGGCTCAATTACTTCATGTGCTCAGAAGTTCCATATTCAAACAACTTTCTATATGGGTAAAGATATTCTGTGTTCCTTGTTTGAGTCTTTTGTTACTGTTGCGTATTTATTCCTAATGTTGAACTGCCTCGAGCAAAAATATATCCCTACATCTACCCTCTTCAATCCTTCTCATGATCTTAAAAATGTCTATCAGATTAGCCTTCATGTTATGTAAATAGAGTGCCAGTCTTTTTAATTTTCCTAAACAATATAACCTTTAGGTTTTGATATCATCCTTGTAAATCTTATTTGCACCTTCTCCAGGCCCACTTTCTGTGGTGTGGAGACTGGAAATGAACTCAATATGGTGTCAGGACCCTGATTCATTGATGGTAATGAGGTTCCTGATTGAATCAGGCAGCATCTTTGGAGACCTAGAAAAGGGGTCCTCACTTAAGATGGCAATATTAGAGGATCAAGAGGGACGGCTGTTTGAACTCCTAATCTCTTCTCAAAGAATGGTGCAAGTTAAAATTTTCTCGTGTTTAGATCTACAACATGGCCACTGGATAAGGTAACAAAAGCTCAGCAAGCATCAACACCTCCAGCGCAGAGGTCATTCTTCATTCTGACTTAAAAGGAGTCAATCATGTACCACTGTGTGAGATTATGATCTGCACAAGATACTGCTGGGCTCTCAATCAACTGTGCAGCAAACTACGTCTCTAAGCTGTTAAGAGGATTGACTTTCCCATCATGTCCTCGGGTTGAGCAGAGGGAAAGAGGTTAAACACACTGAGCAGGCAGGCTTCTTGTTAAACTGCATTTCCAATCAACCCAAACAATGAGTGTGGGTTTCCTCCCATGTACTTTACACCGATATGGCAACAACTTTCATTGCACAATCTGTCAACAGCTTCAATACAAGTACTTTCCCAGACACTTCCCTTCCTATCCTGCAGCCAGACTGTTACCAAGCAACTGTCACTGTATTTAAACTGAACTAACACATGAAAAGGCTCAGCTGCAGGATTAGTGCCAGAGTACTGGGCACTAGGAGTGTACAGAGCTGAGACTGAGAGGATCGGAGACTGTAAAGAGTTAACACTGAGAGGATCGGGGACTGTACAGAGTTAACACCGAGTGGATCAGGGACTGTTCAGAGTTAACACCGAGTGGATCAGGGACTGTACAGAGCTGAGACTGAGAGGATCACGGACTGTACAGAGTTAACACTGAGTGGATCAGGGACTGTACAGAGTTAACACTGAGAGGGTCAGGGACTGTACAGAGTTAACACCGAGTGGATCAGGGACTGTTCAGAGTTAACACCGAGTGGATCAGGGACTGTTCAGAGTTAACACCGAGAGGATCAGGGACTGTACAGAGCTGAGACTGAGAGGATCACGGACTGTACAGAGTTAACACTGAGTGGATCAGGGACTGTACAGAGTTAACACTGAGAGGGTCAGGGACTGTACAGAGTTAACACTGAGAGGATCAGGGACTGTACAGAGCTGAGACTGAGAGGATCAGGGACTGTACAGAGTTAACACAGAGAGGATCAGGGACTATACAGAGTTAACACTGAGAGGATCAGGGACTGTTCAGATTTAACACTAAAAGGATCAGGGGCTGTACAGAGTTAACACAGAGAGGATCAGGGACTGTTCAGAGTTAACACTAAAAGGATCAGGGACTGTACAGATTTAACACTAAAAGGATCAGGGACTGTACAGAGTTAACACTGAGAGGATCAGGGACTGTACAGAGCTGAGACTGAGAGGATCAGGGACTGTACAGAGTTAACACTGAGAGGATCAGGGACTGTTCAGAGTTAACACTAAAAGGATCAGGGACTGTTCAGATTTAACACTAAAAGGATCAGGGGCTGTACAGAGTTAACACTGAGAGGATCAGGGACTGTACAGAGCTGAGACTGAGAGGATCAGGGACTGTACAGAGTTAACACTGAGAGGATCAGGGACTGTTCAGAGTTAACACCGAGTGGATCAGGGACTGTTCAGAGTTAACACCGAGAGGATCAGGGACTGTACAGAGCTGAGACTGAGAGGATCAGGGACTGTACAGAGTTAACACTGAGTGGATCAGGGACTGTACAGAGCTGAGACTGAGGATCAGGGGCTGTACAGACTTAACACTGAGAGGATCAGGGACTGTACAGAGTTAACACAGAGAGGATCAGGGACTGTTCAGAGTTAACACTAAAAGGATCAGGGACTGTTCAGATTTAACACTAAAAGGATCAGGGGCTGTACAGAGTTAACACTGAGAGGATCAGGGACTGTACAGAGCTGAGACTGAGAGGATCAGGGACTGTACAGAGTTAACACTGAGAGGATCAGGGACTGTTCAGAGTTAACACCGAGAGGATCAGGGACTGTTCAGAGTTAACACCGAGAGGATCAGGGACTGTACAGAGCTGAGACTGAGAGGATCAGGGACTGTTCAGAGTTAACACCGAGTGGATCAGGGACTGTTCAGAGTTAACACTGAGAGGATCAGGGACTGTACAGAGCTGAGACTCAACAAAACACAACACCAAACACAACCAAACGAGGATCAGGGACTGTACAGAGCTGAGACTGAGGATCAGGGACTGTACAGACTTAACACTGAGAGGATCAGGGACTGTACAGAGTTAACACAGAGAGGATCAGGGACTGTTCAGAGTTAACACTAAAAGGATCAAGGACTGTACAGAGTTAACACAGAGAGGATCAGGGGCTGTACAGAGCTGAGACTGAGAGGATCAGGGACTGTACAGAGCTGAGACTGAGAGGATCAGGGACTGTACAGACTTAACACTAAAAGGATCAGGGACTGTACAGAGTTAACACTGAGAGGATCAGGGACTGTACAGAGCTGAGACTGAGGATCAGGGACTGTACAGACTTAACACTGAGAGGATCAGGGACTGTACAGAGTTAACACAGAGAGGATCAGGGACTGTTCAGAGTTAACACTAAAAGGATCAAGGACTGTACAGAGTTAACACAGAGAGGATCAGGGGCTGTACAGAGCTGAGACTGAGAGGATCAGGGACTGTACAGAGCTGAGACTGAGAGGATCAGGGACTGTACAGACTTAACACTAAAAGGATCAGGGACTGTACAGAGTTAACACTGAGAGGATCAGGGACTGTTCAGAATTAACACTGAGAGGATCAGGGACTGTACAGAATTAATATGGAGGATCAGGGACTGTGTCACTGAGCCATTCTTGGTGATGTACATTGAAGTCCCCACCCAGAGTATATTCTGCACTCTTGCCATCCTCAGTACTTCCTCCAAGGGTTACTTAATAGTGAGTAGACTTTGATTGTAAATGTATTTAGAAATGTCCCAAAGTCATGAAAGATGATGTAGAAATGCTAAGGTTCCTTCTTTAAGATCAGAGGATAGAATTTGAACTTTCCACCATTTAGATGATATTGTTGATCGCTTTCCCCAGTCCTGCCATTCCTTTGTTACAAGGCTACTGAACCAAGGTAGGCATCGTAATGGAGCCCTATCTGGGAGTCTGAAGGTGCTCATAAAGCACACTTTACAGCTGGGATTACCAGACACCATTCGAGAACAACACCCTGACTGATTTTAACCCTTTACAATCCAGGATCCCGATTCCTATCCTCCAAGAAGTACGAGGCATGAGGTGGAAAGCTTAAGGTAATTGGAGAACTCGAAATGAAAGAATTCAGACAGGGCTGCTAGTCATGAACAGTGCAGCATAAAACACATGGCAAACTCCAAGATTGGGTTACAGTTTCAACTGCCTCTTTGAGATCTCTTGCCCTGCACAATGGGCTCTGTCATCGGAGAGGTTGTTTGTGGATGTCAGTGTAAGGAACTTTTAATTGATTTGACTAATCACAAAGGGTTCACCAGATTTCATTGAAGACATGTATGTGAAGCTCTGGCTGCAGCTTTTGTTTCATGTCTGTACACCTGTGAGTGAGCAAATTGATCTGCAACAGAGCTGGCTGAGTTCACACTTACAGAAAGGATATCAGTGCGTGCAATCTGCTCTGTTTCTATTACTGAGCACATTGTGTGGGAAATGAATGGGTCCAGAGCAAATGTGACAGCATCAGCAAGTAATCAACATAACACTATAACTGATTATACCCAAGCACTCACTGTACAATACTGTGTATCCGATTATACCCAGGCACTGACTGTACAATAGTGTGTGTACCTGATTATGCCCAGGCACTGACTGCACAGTGGTGTAGTGGGGTGTAGTGAGTAGCGATAGGGACGTTTTACTGCAATTGTATAGGGCATTGGTGAGGCCATACCTGGAGTATTGTGTGAAGTTTTGGTGTCCTTTTCTGAGGAAGGATGCCCTTGTTATAGGGGGAGTACAGTAAAGGTTTACCAAGCTATTCCTGGGATGGCAGGTCTGTCATATGAGGAGAGGCTAAGTCAGCTTGGACAATATTCACCAGAGTTTAGAAGAGTGAGAGAGGATCTCAGCAAAACTTATAAGATTCTAACAAGGTTAGACAGGGAAGATTGACAAAGAATGTTCCCAATGGTGGGGAAGTCCAGAACTAAGGGTCATAGTTTGAGAATAAGGGGTAAACCTTTTAGAACTGAGGTGAGGAGAAATTTCTTCAGCCAGAGGGTGATGAATGTGTGGAATTCACGACCACAGACAGTAACTGAGGCCAAAACGTTGTCTGATTTCAAGAAGAAATTAAATATAGCTCTTGAGGCTAAAGGATTAAAGGGATATATGGGAGGGTGGAAGGGGGAAATCAGGATATTGAATTCGATGATCACCTTGATCGTAATGAAGGCCCAAATGGCTTACTGCTGTATGTAGTTTCTATGATTACCTGATCATATCTGGGCACTGACTGTATGGTAGTATATACCTGATTATACTCAGGCATATGTACCTCATAATATGACACCAAATTCATACTTGAAAGATCAGAATCTGCAAAATTTAATTATACTTCCAACAGTTTGCGAAACATATAGTTCCAATGACAGCCCTCCATGACCTTGGCCACAACCCGGTGACAGCCCAGCGACGGCTCAGGTCAATTCTGGTGGCAAACCACAGACACTGGTTAATTGCCGTGGCAATATTGAACTGAGGCATTGTGGAGTCACCGTGGAAACATTTCAATGGATCAAGGAATTGCGATCATCAAATGCTTCACTGTAAAGCTCGGAAAGAAGGAACTGCCAACTGTCTAACAGGATTAGGCCCCACAACATTTCCCAGACGATAATCATCAAGGTTAACATCTTTCTCATTCCTGCTGTCATTATAAAGATTGAAGTAGTTTTTCTAATTGTTAGGATTACTGGTCACCAGATTGCAGGAACTGACCCTAACAGCCTAAGAGATCAATGAAAATATAATTAGTGACACAGGGTGATGACTGAGAGGAGTTACTGAGTCCAACAGCATGAGAACATGACATTAAAAATTTAGGAACTGTACTATTGTACAGCTATTCAGCCCATTACCTAACCTACTATTCAATTGGTTGATCTGTACATAAACACCATATATCTACCTGACTCCATTATTCCTCAATATCTTTATCCAAGGACTCTGGACTTGGAAGTCCCATGATCCAGCATCCATGCCATTTTGGGACCCTGATTTCCAGAACTGTGTGAAATTATTGCCCTATAGTGAGGAAAACATGCTGTCTGAGCGGAGTTACTGAGCTCAGCCTTTGAGGAATTTGGATCATCAACAGAAAAGTCAGTATAAACAATGGCCAGGACATTTTTATATTTTCATTCAAATGTTATAGGCGTCAGTATTCATTGCTCATCCCTAATTGTCCTTGAGAAGGTAGTGGTGAGCTACTTTCTTGACTACAACTGAAATGTGTGCTAGGCCATTTCAGAAGACATTTAAGAGGGAACCACATTGCTGTGGATCAAGAGTCACATGTAGACCAGACCAGCTAAGGATGTCAGATTTCATTCTCTGAAGGGCATTAATCAACCAGATGGGTTTTTATAACAACTCTGTAGTTTCATAGTCATCATTACTAATAGTAACCTTTCATTTCAGATTTATTAATTAATTGAATGTATAATCTCCTGTTATTGTGGTGACTTTTTAACATGTCTTTGCATCAGTAGCCTAGGACTCTGGTCACATCATTGCTTCTATCCTCCACTCATCCTTTTGGTAAATATGAGCCAGGCAGAGAGAAAATAATTCACAGATATATACCACTGTCCTGTCTCCCTCCATTGAGTTTTCTGACCATTTAGTTTCTTGAAATTGAGTACTATTTGTCTGGTCCCATGGCTGCTCAGCAGTTTGGTAGAAGAGATCTTAGGGGCAGGGGGGAAAAAAGCAAAAGACCCATGCAAGTGCATTCAGAACACACTGGACATGGTGACAACAAGAAAAATCTCCAGAGGAAATAATACAGTTTTTTTGTCAAGCGGGTTGCTGGCCACCTCTGTTACCTGCTAGATTAGGACTTCCTGAGGTCTACTAACAATGGAGGCCATTCAGCCTGCTTAATACCTGCACGTATTTAAAGCCTGGGGCAGGTAGATATCTCACTCTACCCTTACCCAAAAGCTGTGCATTATTGTCAAGTCAGTTGGCCATTAAGTTACATTCCAGGGCAACTATGGATCAGCTTATTCAACCACACTGCACAGCTGGACTCAATAACCAGAGTTGACCACCTCACAAGGAGAAAATAAGGGACTGCCTGCTATGGGGATCCATACAAGTAGGGGGAGCAGGGTGGTGCTGCCAAAGCAGAGTGAGCGTGCAAACAGGGGGAGAGCAGATACTGTGCGTGTACAAAACTGTAAAGTCTGAATGACAAGACTAACATTGTCCTGACACCAAACTCCCTGGGACATGGAACAATGGATTCAGATATGGGACAACTCATAACGGGTGGTTTGCCATCCTGACAGTAACCGTTCATAATGGGTTCAATATGTCATGGCCAGAACCCACTTTTTGTAAAGTTAAAACTGTTCAATTTCTAACAGGAGGCCAAGGAGAGATTTAACTGATGTGTACAAAGTCATGAGAGGCCAGAGTATATACTTCCATTAGCAAAAGGGTCAGTAATCAACTGGCAAAATCCACCTCCTCTCATTATTTGGGTAGAGAGAGAATGAGAGCACCTGAGCTCAGATTGGGAAGGTCAAAGTACACTTTTCCAACACTCATCCTCAGCTTTAAACAGCAGAACTACGTGGAGTTCCCACTATGGAGCTGATATCCCTGCTCTTATCACCCAGGGGCAGGCAGGATGGTGAGAGAGTTTTTGAAGTGCCAGCTCACACCTGTGCCTCTGGCTGACATCTCCCCATCCCTGTGTTCCTTAGCTGGGATGATCACTACCTGTGACCTTTGCTCCTCTACAAATGATTAACCATCTTTGTGAAGGGGATTCCTACACTGTTACTACCAAAGTAATAATCATTATCTCCCCAGTCTACCGCAGACTGCCCTGGGAGGTATCTCAAAATTTGAGTATCAGGTGAAGTTAGCCATTTCAAGCTGCTACTGTGTAGTAACAATATGATTAGTATTCGCCACCAGAAGGATGGTGTTGCAATGCCAAAAAGACAAATTTCAGTGCCACCGTCATACTAGATATGAAGGTGGTACTTCCCAAAGACTGGCTGATCACATCAAACAGCATGACCCTGCCACTGTTCACAATGGGTAAAGTACAGACCATATCCACCCAGCCCATGCTTGTAAAATTCAAAACAGTTACAACACTTCCTAAATAAAATGCTAGAAAAACTTAGCAGGTCTGACAGCACCTGTGAGAAATAGAATACAGCCAAGTTAAGAGTCTAAACATTATGTTACTAAATAATCCTCACTGCGCTAAGAATTATGCTGATAGCCAATTTAAGATTGTCAGTTAGTTTGCAGTGTGGCACATTTGCATGTGCTGGAAACTACATACATGAATATTCAGAGCCCTATTGTTTTCAGGCAGAAAAACCACATCCACACACATTGCACCTGTTTCAGCTAAACAAAAATAAGTGACATTCCTTAGGGTAATGCCTTGACCAGAGTCAAGCTGCCTGATATAAATTTCAAACAATATTGGCAGTTAACTGTCAGTCACCATCAACTGGTGCATTTGCCATGGCAATGCTTCTACCAATCAGTGCCCATTTGCCTATCCAATCAGCACTCTTTCTCATTCACTATAAAGTTGTTTCCCCTGACATTGGTAATATTGTGAAGTATTCTGATGAATGCAAGGTGAAAAGCTTTGACAAAAAAAGTCTTTTTTTCAAGCAATACTCACTATCACTAATTCAATTAATGAAGTTATCTTAATTAAATAATTAATGTCTGAAGCACTCTTGAAGGGTTTTGACATGATACAGTGTGGTTATAAATACAGGGATTAGAAATCAAATGAAAGGAAATTACTGCAGATACTGGAACTGAAACAAAAGCAGAAAATGCTGGAAAATTTCAACAGGTCTGGCAACATCTGTGGAGAGAGAATAGAGCTAACATTGAATCTGGATGACCCTTCATCAGAGATAAAGAGAAAAGGAAATAGGATGAGATTTATAATGATGTGCACTTAATATGCCACTATTAGAAACCTTCTTAGCCATGACTATCACCAGTTACATTATCTTTTTATCTACAAAATCTTGGTCAATCTCTCACATACCCTTTGCCAGCCCATACTGCTCTACCCCAATAACAGTATAAATAGAATGGCTGCATGGTGACTGAAAGAGAGGCCACTGAGAGCGAGAGAGTGGAACCAAGATAAACCAGCGCTCAGGGGCTTGTGAGTGAGGAAGAAAACAAGGAGGTCATACTTGGATGAGGGGATATTCTTGATGGGAGAATAGGACTGTGTGCATGGAAGGGGACCTTTTGGGATGGCAGGGAAATGAAAAGGCAGGACTGGGTGCTTTTGGGGTTGGTGGTGATGCACATTTGTAAAATGAAAAACGGCATATTTGGTCAGGGAGTCATTGCTGGGAATTCTTCTTATTGTTTGAGTGGCAATTCTAGGAAATTGGGTGGAGGTATGGTAGATTATCAGACTGAGACAGCTGAACTATTCCTCCAGTGTATCATCTGTGCCGTTACATCAACCGTATCTCAGCAACCATTTGGAAATTAGACACAGGTGAATCCTCCAGCACACAGTACACTTCCAGGCAAATTTTCATTAGTCGGAGAGGGACTGTGCGTTCAGTAGATGGTGGGGATCAAGAGCTTTGTGTCAACACACGAGGCACTGTGCAATCAAAAACACTTGACTGAGAGAAGGTCATTCAGTTCCTGGCAGAGTCAAAAAATCCATCTTTCTCTCTCTGCAGGCAAGCTCTACATACAAACTGCTATTTGCTTTGAAACAGAAACCCATCCAATTTCCTTCTGAATGACTCAACTGAGATCTCATTACACAGTGGTTAGTGAACAGAAATCCAGGAAAAGCATTTCCTCTTGTGGGGAAAATCGAGACTGAGGGAGCTCCACCTTCAAGTTAGAAGCAGACCGGTTCTGGAGTGCAATTTGAGGGCACTTTGTCCACTCAAAGTGGTGCAAAAATCTGGAACTGGCTCCCAGCCCCAAAAAGGCTGTGTATGTTGGACAACTAGACTTTGCAATCTGTGATTAATAGATTTTTGTTGGGGAACTGTATGAAGGATAAATGGGGTTGAACGCAAAGTAGCCATAATCTAACTCAACAGCGGAACAGACTCAACATAGCCTGTTCTTGACCCATCAAAACCCAACAGGCCATGTAGTGTAGGCTGTGAGTGACTATTACATAGTACAGCTAGTTAACTGTGCAGTATCATTTTCTTTAAGTTGTATCTCTCTCAGTTCCTACTTTATCCTCAATGTTCACATCAAATCCTCATTGATCCAGGCTATCCATTTTTTTCTGACATAATATTTTTTCCTTTCATTTCACCCAATGAAATTTCTCCTTGAAGATATTTTCACCTTTAGTGTTTCCTCAAGAGATATCAAACTGAACACAATGTTCAGGTTGAGATTTGCTAAACTTCAATGATTCCAAACTGAATGCAATGCAATCCTCCAGTATTTCTCTAATCCAAGTATTATCTTCACACCTCTAACCCAGCAGTAATTAGCAGGTGAAGATGGGGTATAGAGGCTGCTGACCTGATCTTGCAAAAGGGCATCTGAGTCCAGCCTTGTCCTCATTCCCTACGAGAAGATACCTTGGCCCCAGCCCTGTTCTCTCTCCCTCCAGGGGAGCCTACGGCCTCAGCCCTGTCCTCACTTCCTGAAGGAGAACATCTG
Source organism: Sphyrna mokarran (assembly GCA_024679065.1). NCBI lineage: Eukaryota > Metazoa > Chordata > Chondrichthyes > Carcharhiniformes > Carcharhinidae > Sphyrna > Sphyrna mokarran. The sequence continues at coordinate 58,215,676 of JAGIQG010000004.1, read as the reverse complement.
GCCACAGCCCTGTCCTGTCCTCACTTCCTGCAGGAGAACATCTGGCTGCAGCCCTGTCCTGTCCTCACTTCCTGCAGAAGAGTGTCTGGGCACAGCCCTGTCCTCACTCTCAGGCTGTGCAGTAACGGGCACTAAATCAATCTACAGGGACCCTCTCCTGCCTCCAGGCAGAGAACGGTGAGCCCATCGCAGAGCAATGAGTGTATCTGGCCATTTATGGCCTGTGAGATTTGGTTACTACGGGATTGAGTCATTTGCTATGGACATTCCAAGGAGCGAAACCTTTCATGTGTTCATAATATTAAGAAAGTGGGAGCGATTATACAAATTTAATTGTTTAATTCTATGCTATCTTGTATCACAGATGATTCTCATTTAATTGTGTTCATAGGAATTATCAATCTTCATCTAATACTTCATGACTATTCAGATACTTAAATATTTCATTGTGGAGTTCTATAAATTCAGGTCCATCTGCCATCTGTCCATCAGTGAGAAGGTTATTCAGAACGTTGTCACATTCTTCTATCTCATTCCTCTCATCTCAAAGGGATGATTCTTTGAGGAGTTTTATTTGACATCCATGCAGACTATATTTATTTCCCAACTATTCTTTTCAAACTGTCTTCTAACAAGATATTTTCTTCCTATTTGGAGAGTTTCATCTTGTTTCTTCTCCACTTTCATTTCTTCTTTTTGCTCCTGGAGTTCGCTGAATATCCCATTTCTCATAGTGCTCTTTAAATAAGTGACTGTGCAGCTTGGCTGTAAGCCAAGGTGAGCGACTGAACTCTGAGCGGCATTACAGCACAGTCCAAACTTGTGCACTCAACTGAAGTTTCTCAGGATCAGCCACTGAATAGTGACCAGGAGCAGGAATCCTGTGTGATTTACTCCCTGCTGTAGTTTCTTGGGTTCTGTGATTAAGAATTGTTTCAGTACAGGAGGCCATTCAGCCCATTGTGTCTCCACTTCCATTTCTTCTTTTTGCTCCTGCGCCAGCACTCCAAATGAGCACTTTATCTAGTGCCATTCCCTTGCTTCTCTTTGTAACCCCACACATTCTTCCTTTTCAGATAATAATCCAATCCCCTCTTGAATGCTTCAATTGAACCTGCCTCCACCACACTTTCAGGCAGCTGCTCCAGATTCCAACCACTTGCTGCACGAATAAGTTTCTCCTCGTGTCACCATTGCTCATTTTGCTAGTTACTATCAATCAGTATGCTCTGGTTCTCGATCCTTCCGCCAATGGGAACCATTTCTCCCTATCTACTTGTCAGGGTTCATCAAGATTTTCAATGGCTCTGTCAAATCTCCTCTTAAACCTTCTCTTCTCCAACGCAATCAGCTCCAGCTTCTCCAATTTATCCTCATAAGCAAACTTCCTTGTCTCGGAAACCGTTCTCGAGTGTTTTCTCCACTCTAATACCTTCATACAGTTCCTAAGTGGCACCCAGAACTGGATTCAATACTCCCATTGAAGCTAAACTAAATATAACGTAACCTCCTCGATCCTGTACTCTGTAGTCCTATTAATAAAGCTTAGGATACTGAATGCTTTAGTAACTGCTGTGTCAGCCCATCTTGCTACCTTCAGTGACTTGCACACAAATGTATCCAGGTTGCTCTTCTCCAGTACTCCTTTTTGAATTGTATTCTTCATTTTATATTGTCTCTTTTTCCTTTGTTACTTTTAAACCTCAGTACTTAATCATTTTGGACAAGAGTTATAACCAACATTCATTCACCTCGGCTTACGCTTGACGTGGGGCTGGTTGCTGAAGTATATGTGGGGGAAAGGTGGGGGGGTGTTGCTGGCTGTAACTCAAACAGAATGCATGCTGGCAGTGATCCACATGCTCTGAATCTTCCTACTGATGTCACACACAAAACGTGGGCTCCAACTGTGCTACTGTCCAAATGATCAAAACCTTCCCCGGGCCCAGTTTAGGCTTCTGCTGGGCAGCTAAGTGCCGTGCAAAATGTCTGCTCTCGAACTGCCCTCAGATCTAAAGCGTAAAACGGGAGACGCACGGGGAGCAGAGAGATTTATAATCAACAACAGAAAATGTTCTGCAAGTCAAGCAGCCTCTATGGGGGTGGGCATCCTAGGGTTAACCTTAAACTTAACAGGACCCATTAGCTCTATGCTCCTCTCTCCACAGTTTCTGCTCAGCTCAGCAAGTGCTTCCAGAATGTTCTGTTTATGTTTCAGGTTGCCAGCAACCAAAGTATTTTGTTTATCTTCTACATTTTTTTAAATAAGAGTAATGGGGCTACTCAGAGTCTACCCTTCAGATAAAGGGAGAAAATTCCCGAGAAAAGCAAAAAATGTTTTGTGTTCATCGCCACTCCTTTACAGCAAATTCAACTAACATCCTTTCCAATGACCAGAAACAGCAGCACCCTGCAAAAATCAAATCACATTCCTGTAAAATGGATGTTTTTGCTAAGTGTGTGGGGCTTGTTTAGACTATGCTGTGGAATTAATAATTTAACAGGTTGTACTTCAGAGATGTGCAGAATCAGCTATTTGATCTGTAGTTTATTGGTATCTATTCCAGTTGTAGCATTCTGTGACAACTTAGTAATGGTGTATGAGACGGGCTGTGTTGTACAATATGAAGGTTTAACCAACAATAGAGATTGTGTCGGTGTTTCTCTCTGATAAATTCCATTTTCTCAGCTTCATCAGCAAGAGCAATTCAAACATCCACAGTCATGGTTTTCCGCATGGGTGCCAGTTTTATTGGCCCCAAGAAATGTCCATTCATGTTTCCACTCTGTTTCAATATACTGACACAAATGTTCTCCTCCCTTCTCTGCGGTATCATCACACTGCTCCCTACTCCTAAAGTCAAACTTTTCCAGGATCTCAATTGTACTATTGCTTACCTCCCACTCTATCCTTCTTCTTGCAAGCAACAAGCCTCAAAACACCAGATTAGCATTTCTTAATGAATAGGTCTTCTGCTGCGATTCATTTTCTTCCCTTAGTTATTCATTCATGGGATGTGAGCATCACTGGCTAAGCCAATGTTTACTGTTCATCCATTTATTGTTGAGTGACCCTGCGGAATCCAAACCGAACATCAGTGAGTAGGGTATTGCAGCTTCAGTGCCACTTGATAGCTCTGTGGAGGACACCCCCTCCATCACTTTGCTGATGGAGATAGCAAATACAGAGATGATAAAATGAAGGCAGGGAATTTAATCCTGTGGCTGAATTCACTGTACTCTACATCCAAACTGTACAGAATTCAAAGATGCTCCATCAAACACAGTATTCTCCACCTCCTATTTCTGCTGTAATCACCCAATAGCTATATGAAGAAACTCATTTTCATCGTCAGATCCATCTGAGAACTGTTGCTATGAAATCACCTGATAAAACCTTTCCTTTGATTTCAGCCAGTTTGTATAAGGGGGTTGGTCTGATCTAAAATAGGTTCATGAAGAGGCAAATACATCTACTTCCAGAAGGCGTTTGATAAAGCTAACTATCTGAACCTGGGCTGTCCAGTCCAATCTCAAACCTAAAAGTAGGAAACTGGACAGCAAAACTTTCCATTGATATCACTCAGTCCAAGGGAAACACTGGTACTCATTGTGAACTGGCTGGCACCATATTGACTGACCCCACACCAAAGCCTGAAAACTCAGCTGACCATTGCCGAATCAACAAGATAGAGAAAGCTCAACACAGATCAAACACACTGGGCTTTTGTCAGAGAGGCCACAACAGACTGGCCCTCCAATTAGCACAATCCCATGACGTTGTGACAGAGTTGTTGACATTATTGCTCTCTAATTACAGGCCTGAGACATTATCTCACACTAATCTTCGTGGGCCACAGAAGTTGGAGTGAAATATTCCTCTGTTCCTACTCCTCCGGAAGACCACAGGCATTCAACCCACTCAACCGTGGGGTTACTCAGAGGGAATCCCAAAATTTGACAAACATCCAATGTTAAATGTTGGCTTAGGTTCAAACTATCTCCACTGGAATGGAAATCCCTCCTCAGGGCCAGGCCGTGACTCAACATTCAGGCATTAGTGACTCTGGTCCCAATGTGAATGCTCCCTCACTGTAACCACATCAGTGACACTGATCCCAGTGTGAATGCTCCCTTACTGTAACCACATCAATGACACAGGCCCGACTGGGAATGCTCGCTTACTTCATATATGGCAGTGATAGTGGGCGAAACCTGAGCATTGTATTTCCTTATCAATTTCTAGGTCTTTCACTGACTGTAGGATATGTGTAAGTTTCATCTAGTGTCCTCTCTGTTGTGAGCCCTATCAGGGAATATCACATTCCACACATGTAGGAGATGGTAATCCCCTATAGATCATGGGATCATGCTCTATCCTCTCTGGATACCCAAGAGGCTGTACATTTCTAGCCTGTCTGTATGATTGGACTTTCCTTTGGGATGACCCTACATGTCACACACCTATTCTAGATCTCTGCTGAACTTTCTCTTTATGTGTATTTGCACATACTATGGCTCTTTACAGTTTTGAAGCCACGATGCATTAGCCGCTTCCCCACGTTCATTATGTTGAACTCAGCTTCCTTATTCCAAATGGTAAAAGCACAAGCGTGTACAGATTTGGGATTGTACCAGTCAGATACTGGAACTATTGTCAGCTGGGGTTCAGTGATATCACTTGCCCTAAGTCAGGAGGCTATGGGTTCTGCTTCCCTGGAACGACAGGAGCCCATAATCCAAGCTGATACTCCGATGAGGACACTTAGAGATGCCATGATTCTGATGAGACTTTAAACCTGCCCTTTTCAATGAACGCCAGTGGTTCCATGACAGTGTTTGGAAAATGAGCATTCACCCTGGTTTTCTAGTCAATGTCTATTTCCCCTACCAACAACATTGCCAAAGTTGACCAACCAGTTATCACATTGCTATTTGTGTGATCTTGCTGTGCACACCAACTGGCTGTCAAGTTTCCTACAACTGTGACAGTGCAGAAAGTATGTCATTGATTCCAAAATGCTGTGGGACACCTTGAAACTGTGAGAAATGTTTATGTAAGTGCAAATCTTTCTTTTGGGATTCAGCAACATAAATGCAGGGAGATGGCACATGGATATCAACGTCCTTTAATCTGAGCTACAGAGGAATGGAATTCTTGGCCTGGGATCCAGAGAAGACTGCCAGTCTGTTCGGAGTCTCCATCCTATGATGCAGGGAGAAGAATGCAAAAATTTCACATCCTGTTCAAAATTCCTTCCTTGTCCCAAAAGGGAAATTTAAAGATCTGGAGATAAGCAGGGGGTGGGTTGGATACACTGCTTATGTTCTGGTAAAAATTAATGTAAAACACAAGAAAGTCTTTATATATATAAGGCAAACAAATAAACAGAAAACTAAACTTCCATCTAAAGATAAAGACTGTGGGTAAATGTACTCAAAAACAAGCACAGTGGTTAGCGTTGCTGCCTCACAGCACCAGAGAGTCGGGTTCAATTCCTGTCTTGGGTCACTGTTTGTGTGGAGTTTGCACATTTTCCCTGTGTCTGTGTGGGTTTCCTTTGGGTGCTTCAGTTTCCTCCTACAGACCAAACATGTGCTGGTTTAGGTGCATTGGTTAAGCTAAATTCCCCATTAGTGTCTCAAGAACTGTAGGTTAAACTGATTGAATTCCAGTTGCCACTGTTCTGCCTACTTGATCAGTCTACTAAAAATTTAGCTTGTTTAGTTATTAGTGTCACAAGTAGGCTTACATTAACACTGCACTGAAGTTACTGTGAAGATCCCCTAGTCGCCACACTCTGGCGCTTGTTCAGGTACACAGAGAGAATTAACCAAGGCCAATGCACTTAACCAGCATGTCTTTCAGACTATGGGAGGAAACTGGAGTACCCCAGAGAAACTGGAGTATCCTGGAGAAAACCATGCAGACATGGGAAGAACTTGCAGACTCCACACAGACAGTCACCCAAGTCGGGAATTGGACCCGGGTCCCTGACATGTGAGGCAGCAGGGCAAACCACTGTGCCACTGTGATAGATTCCTGCAGTTAAAAGCTTTCTTTCTCACTCTATACCACACAACCAATTTTTGTATCGTCTTAATCATGCCCTCTACATTTAAACCCAAGTCATTGACATATACCACATGCTAAGGCAGTATATACCACACACCCACAGTCTTCCAATCATAGAAAAACAGTCACTATATTATTCTTTGCTTTCTGCCATTTAAAGAATGTTAGATCAAACTTACCATTTATCCTGGATTCCATAGGCTGCTACTTTTCTGACCAGGTCACCAATTGGAAGCTTGTCAAAAGTCTTGTAAAAATCCATGTGATTACATCAAGCATGTTACCCTTATCGATCCTCCTTTGTTCCCCCCTTATATAATTTAGTCAAGTTAGTCATGTACAACCTTCTTTCAATAAACCCATGGTAACAGCCCTTGATTAATCTGTGTCTTTCATATGAAAGAGGAGGAATAGGCTATTTGGCCCCTCAACCCTAATCTGCCATTCAATTAGATCATGGCTGATCTTCTACCAGAATGTCAATGTCCTGGCACTATGCCTATATTCCTTGGCATTTTTAATAACTAGAAATCTATCCATCTTGAACACTCTCAATAACTGAGCCTTCACAGCCCTCTGGGGTTGAGAATTCCAAACATTCAGCATCTTCTGAGTGAAGAAATACCTCCTCATCTCGGTCTTAAATAGCCTATCGCTTATTCTGAGACAGTATCATTTTGGTCTTAACTTCCCCAGCCTGGGGAAACATTCTTTCTGTATCTACCCTGTCGAGCTCTGTAAGAATTCTGTATGCTTCAACATGATCACTTCTCATTCTAGCGTGTACAGACATAATTTCTTCAATTTCTCCTCAACAGATAATCCCACCATCCCAGGAATAACGATTTATACTGTCCCTCAGAATATTTTCCAATAATTTTCTCATCACTGTGGTTAGGCAAACTGGTTTTTAATTATACAATAGAACCACGGTAGAGATCCTCCAGTCCTCTACCTCATATGCTGCTAGAAAGGATTGGAAAATGATGCTTAAAGCTGTAATCTCTTAATTCTTTGAGCAGCTTGAGTACATTTCAACAGGGCCTTGTGACTTGTTCATTTTCAAAAATGTAAACCTCTTACTATTTCCTCCTTCCCTTGAATCATAGGATGATTCCATTACAAAAGGAGATTATTCAGCCCATCTTGTCTATGATGCCTGTCTGGAAGAGCAATTCAGCTAATGCCACACCCTCACAACCCTGCACACTTTCCTTTTCAGATAATAATCTATTTCCCTTTGAAATGTTTCACTTGAACCTGCGTCCACCACACTGTCAAACAGTGGATTCCAGATCCTGGTCATTTGCTTTGTGTGAAGAAGTTTCTCCTCAGGTCACCATTGCTTTTTTTGCCAATTACCTCAAATCTGTGTCTTCTGGTTCTCAATCCTGCCACCAATAGAACCAACTTCTCCCTAGCAACTCTGGCTAGACCCCTCTGATTTTGAATACCTCTATCAAATCTCTCTCAACCTCCTCTTCACCAAGAGGAGAACAGTCCTCCCTTCTCCAATCCATCAACAGAGCTCATCCCTGGGCCCATTTTGAGAGAATCTTTTCTGCACATTCTCTAATGTCTTCACATCCTTCCTGAGGTGTGATGCTCAAAACTGGACACAGCTCAGGCTGAATCAGGGTTTTAACGTAACTTCCATGCTCTTGTACTCTATACTCCTATTGATAAAGCCCAAGATACTGGTTCCTTATTCTCAAACAGTCCTACCTTCAATGATTTATGCAGTTCCCAGCTCCCTCCGCTCCAGCAGTTCCTTTATAATTTATTTCATTGCATTCTTTGTACAATTACACACTTCCCTCTGTTAAATTTAAATTGCCACTTGTCCGTTAATTCCACCAATTTTTGTCTTTTGAAGTTTTGCCCTACCCTCACAGTACACAATCCAAGTTTTATAATATCTGCAAACATATAAATTGTGCCCTGTATACCAAAATCTCAGTAATGAATGTATATTAGGAAGAGCAGGGATGGTATCACCAAGCCTTGGGAACTCTATATCCAAAATCTCAGAATCACAGAATCTTAACAGTGCAGAAGGAGGCTATTTGGCCCATTGAGTCTGCTCTGATCACATTTTCAACCAGGCCCCATTCCTGCAACCCCACATATTTGCCCTGCTAACCTCCCTGACACTAAGGTCAATTTAATATGACCAAACAAACTAACCCACACATCTTTGGATTGCGGAAGAAAATGGGTGTACCAGAGGAAACCTGTGCAGACACAAGGAGAATGTGTGAACTCCACACAGACAGTGACCCAAGCCAGAATTGAACCCACGTCCCTGGAACTGTGAGACAGCAGTGCTGCCCACAGTGCCATTTTGTCAGGAATGGAGAGTAAAGGTTAACATCCATTAACCATAACTCTCCATTCCCAGCCACTCAGCCCATTTCATATCCATGTCATTACTGTCCATTTTATTCTATGAGCTCTAATATTGCTCACAAGTCTGTTTGTGGCACTTTCTCAAATGCTTTGGAAGTCCATATATACATTAACAGCATTACCCTCATCAACCCCATTACTTCTTCAAAAAAGAACGCAAACAAGTTAATCACAATTTACAAGTTTCACTGGTTCTCCTTCAATTAACTCACATTTGCCCAAATGACAATTAACTTTATCCTACTGTTTCTGAAAGCTTCTGTGTCAAAGTAAATCTGTTTGGCCTACCTATACTGTTGAGTGGATTTATTGTTGTTATATGTATTAGTATACAGCGAAAAATATTGTTTCTTGCGCGCTATACAGACAAAGCACACCGTTCATAGATAAGGAAAGGAGAGAGTGCAGAATATAGTGTTACAGTTAGTTGTAGCTAGGATGTAGAGAAAGATCAACTTAGTATGAGGTAGGTCCACTCAAAAGTCTGATGGTGGCAGGGAAAAAACTGTTCTTGATACGTGACTTCAGACTTCTGTATCTTTTTCCTGACTGAAGGTGCAAGGGAGAATGTCCAGGGTGCATGGGGTCCTTAATTATGCTGGCTGCTTTGGCCAGGCAGCAGGAAGTGTAGACAGAGTCAATGGATGGTAGGCTGGATTGCGTGATGGAACTATCTTGCTTTCAGTATGTTTAAGATATGTACCAGTTATTCAAATATCTCATTGCTGCGTGACATTACATAGCCTAAATAATGTGTGTCATTAAATAATCCTAAAGTAATGAATGATAATGATGCTGGTAATGAATTGGCAAGGCAGTAATTTAATACAAAGCTCAAATAGTATCACATACCTGCAACTGCAAAGCTCAGGAACAGGAGACTTTGGCTTATTGCTTTGAATGTTTGCTGCTGACATTATTTGTTAGAAGGAGGAATCTATACCTTTTAATAGAAGCGCCTTTTTTCTAATAAAAACATTGTTAGTGGTGGCAAAAGAGAAATACTGTGGATGCTAGAATCTGAAACAAAAACAGAAAATGTTGGAAAATCACAGTAGATCTGGCAGCATCTGAGGGAAGAGAATAGAGCTAATGTTTTGAGTTCGGATGACAAAAGCTCTGCCTCTCTTCATTGTTAGTGGGCTTGACATACATCACAGAAACTGCAGATTTCTCCTCCATGAATCTCCTTTCTGGAGTAGAGAGCTCAGTGGCTCTGCCCAAGTGGAGCACAAGAACTGGAAAGAACCATCGCTGCTCTTTGCCAAGTTCCCTCACCTCCGTAGGTGGTCAAGTCAATATACAATTTAACATACTGGGAATAATAATCTGAAAGAGTCCCTCTCTCCTTCACCAACATACAGTAGCCATAAATGAAGTCCAGCAACTCAAGGTCCCTTTGACAGCACCTTCTAAACCCACAACCTCTCCAACCTAGGAGGGCAAGAGCAACAGACGTCCAGTTACCCCACAAACCACACAACATTGTGACTTGGAATTATACCAGTATTCCTCCACTGCGGCTGAATTAAAATCCTAGAACTCCCTCTCTTAAACAGGATTGGAGTTTTGCCTGCATCAACAAATGGACTGCATCATTTCAAGGAGGTGGTTCACCACCATCTTCTCAACCCAACTAGGGATGGGCAATAAACATCAGTCTCACCAGCTATATCCACATCCCAACAATGAATAAAATAAGTCAATGATTGGCTGGTGTGACATGGAAAGAATTTGCATCTTGTCATAAGTGGTGCTCCTTCTGAGAGTGAGGTTAATATTCGTTGCTATGGCGGTTTTTATTTACAATCGAACCAAGGAGCATTTGTTTGGTGTAGTCACTAAGCACATGAACTCATAAAGGAGCAATTCTTTAAAACATTCAGCTGATGGTAAAATGTTTGATCTGATCTGTTATTGCTGATACCCCATCAACTCAACAATTTTCACATCCTGGACTTAGGTTTTAGGTTATCTATATACCCTGGAATTGTGAAAGTGACAGTCACATTTCCGATCCCAGTCTCTGCTTAAGATCTTTTTTAATCCTAGTCAACATGGGTAAAGCCATTACAGAGGCCTATGCCGTAATAATATACTTACACATGTTTTTGCTGGTGCCTTATACAGTAATGTCCCAATATTAGTTATTCCTGTTCTATGAAGGCTGTTATTCAGGAGGTCAACCTGACTGTTATATTATACCTCGGAGATGGATGAGCTGTTAATTTGTGCTTGGTGCAGCAGGGTTAAGCTGGAATGTCGGCCTAAGACACCTAGCAAAGGCTCTGCTATACCACAGAGTTTTAAGCAAGGAGTTGAACTATCAATACTGGGGTGGTGGAGAAGGATCAGGTCAAGGGTAACAGGGCCAAACCTCTGATTGGACATTACCAGTAGATTTCTAGGGCAAAGCAATTTGCTCGATCGGCACTTCATCCGCCACCTTAAAAATTCCTTCCCTCCACCACCATCACACAGAGGCAGTCTATCATCTACAAGATTCACTGCAGGAACTTGCCAAGTTCCTGAACAGCACCTTCCAAACCCACAATCACTACCACCTAAAAGGACAAGGGCAACAGATATATGGGAACACCACCACCTGCAAGTTCCCCTCCAAACCACATATCATCCTGACTTGGAAATATATCATCATTCCTTCATTGTCACTGAGTAAAATCCTGGAACTCACACACCAGCAGCACTGTGGGTTTACCTACTCACCAGCTCACCACCACCTTTCTCAAGGGCAACTAGTGATGGGAAACAAATGCTGGCCTCGTCAGCAATGCCCACATCCTGTCAACAAATAATTATTTTAAAACGTAGAGGCACGGGAGTGAGCAAAGGTTTGGTCAGAGACAGTGGTTTTAAGGAGTTCCTTAAATCAGGAGTCTAAAGAAGGGAAATTCAGAGCTTGCTCAATGCAAAGGCAGACATACCAAGAGTGGGATGAGGAATTAGATATTGCAGGATTCTGGAGGTTGGAGTAATGAGTAGGAACAAGATCATGAAGAGATTTGAATACAATGAAAGAAATTTGAAATGGAAGACTTTGGTAGTCTAGGAACAAAGATAGGTTAGCAAGGCAAGGGTGATGAATGAGATGACAGAGTTGGATTTATATATCCTGTAGATTATGGAGGACATTGATCAGGAAACCACTGATGGAGCACCAGAGAGAAATGACTCTGAAAAAGAAGGAATACATGAGAATTGAGGATGCAAAGGGCATATTTGGTGCTCAAACAGTTAAATGGTGATCTTCCTTTGTAATTATTCAGCAGGAAACTGACAACTGTCAGTTCACATCAATCTGAGCTGACAGCTGAACTCCTGCTAACCTCTCACTCAGAATTACAGGTGACACCCATGAGGATACGTCAAATCTCTGTTCACACTGACAGTACCAACGCTCAGACTAGTCACTAAAAATCACGATCCTGAAATCTCTTTGATATCCTTTGCAGGAATTGTGAACAGTACAGTTGAAAAGCAGCATCTTCCTTTGCCGAAACTATAAACTGCTGTTAGTTTTGTCTGGGACAGTAAATGGTGTCCTGATTAACCACTGTTAACCTTTGCTAGACTGAACAGTTCAGCTCTCCATCACCACCAATCTCTCTCTGGGGAACTGTGAACAGGACAGCTTAGAACAATCAGTAATCAGCAGAATTATGAATGGTAGTGTCAAATAGTCCCCCAAACCTCAACATTCAATGGCATTACCTGTGACCACAAACTGGAATAGCCATATGAATATTGTGGCTACAACAGCAGGTCAGAGGAATCCTGTGGTGAGTAACTCCACCATCTACAGGCACAAGTCTAAAGTTTTAAAGTTTTTTTTTAAGTTCATTTATTATAGTCACAAGTAGGCTTACATTAACACTGCAATGAAGTTATTGTGAAAATCCCCTAGTCGCCACACTCCAGCACCTGTTTGGGTACACTGAGGGAGGATTTAGCATGGCCAATGCACCTAAGCCAACAGGTCTTGCAGACCTTGGGAATAAACAGGAGCACCTGGAAGAAACCCACGCATTCAAGTTGTATTTCGAAGCTGTACATCCGCCACCTTCAATGTTCATTCCCTCCACCAACAACATAGTGGATACCAACTACCAGATGCAACTCACCTTTGACAGCATCCATGAAATCCACAAACTCTAATACTTTTAAGGTCAAGGATAACAGACATGGGAAGTTCCCCTCTAAGTCACTCATCATTCTGACTTGGAACAATATCACTATTCCTTCACTGTCTCTGGGTTAAAAAACTTGAACTCCCTCCCTAACAGCACTGTGGGCGTACCTACACCACAGGGACTGCAGTGGTTCAGGAAGATAGTTCACCACCAGCTTTGCAAAGAGCAATTAGGGATGGGCAATGAATGCTGGTCTAGCCAGCCATGCCCACATCCCAAGAATGAATAAAAACTTCATTTCAACCAACTTTTAACAATCAAATAACCTTCAGTCAAAATAGAAAAGAAGCTATTTATCTTTGCTTTTGAGACACGAGAGACTGTGGTTAATGCCAGTTTCTCGTACACTTTTCAGATGGTGGTGGGCTGCCTTCTTCAAATGTCACTGCTGTCCACATTTTGTGGCCATTCCCGCCAGCGGGATTTTCCAGTCCCGTTCATGGCGCATCCATAGGAAGTGTGGAAAATCCTGCCCAGGGTATTAGGGAGGGATTGCTAAGATTTTGACCAGATGGGAAAGAGACCATAATGTTCAAGTCAGAATCCTGTGAGACTTGGAGGAGAAAGTGAAGATGATGCTGTTCCCATGATATTGTTACTCTCGTCTTTCTCAGTGGTGAAGGTCTCAGGGGAGCGAAGCGTTAGTGCAGTAACCATAGCAACATGAAGCAGCTCATCCTCCACAAAACTGCAAATTGAAGTGCCAGGCTTTATTTTAATCTTAAAAGAAAAATTCTTCACCTTTTTTAAAATAAGACAACACTCAAAACTGGAGACCCCGATGTGAATCAATCACTGTGTCTTTCATCTTTATTAACATTTGCCTGAGACTAAGTGAGAGATTATTTGCTTTTAATGATGGATGATGGGTTTGTTTAGTGTATCAGCACCAATTAGATCAAAGAAACAGATCACATTTCACTCAATGAACTTTAATGTTGTGCCATTTCCCGTTTGACTCTTAATTTGTCATCTGCTCAAATTAATCCCATTATTATCATCTCCCCACAACATAACCTGTACCCACTAGTACCAGAACCTAGTTATACAGTGGCTACAGTACCCAGCAATACTCTGTGTGACATCAAGACAGATCTATAAGCACCAGTAAAGTATCCATGTTAAATAGTGACAGTCATGCACTTGTATTAGTGCAACATAATGAAAGACTTGTATTCACTTGCACAGCACCACCAATATATTATAGTAATTAAACTTATCAGTGCTATATTTCAGCCTTAAACAGGAACAGCTCAGAACTGAACGTTATGTACTGATGGAGCTATATGCATCAATACTACACTCCATTTTTATAGGGATAGATCTACACCCCAGCAGAAAACAACCTAATGCACAGTTCACACAGACAAAGCAAAGTCTGGTAAGGCAATAACCTCTCAGCTCAGGAGCACATATTATGTAAATATCACAAGCCAATCCATGTACATTAGCAAAGTCCCAGTGACAGCACCACAATTCTCAAGTATGGCACCATCTCAAACACTGCCAAGTAAAAGATGGAACACAAAATGGTCACTTGGCAACAAAAATAACCCTGAGCGCTGAAAAGGAATTTTTTTGCCAATTCCACAATCCCGAGAGACTGCTTTGCTAGAAATATAGGGCACAATTGCCTTGGAGCAGGAGAAGCAAGGGGAGTGCCAAGGTCAGTTTAAAGGGTATGGTTTCCTGCCAGGCATTTTTTTCCAGTGTGCAGTGGAATGGGTAAAATTAGAAAGAGAGCGTGAGGAAGCTATCCTTTGCTGTTGATGTTCATGGTAATAATGACTTAGTCACTTAGCAGTTAAACACAAACTAAAGATAAATCACAGAATCATTATGGCACAGAGGCCATTCACCCATTGAATCAATCCTGGACTAATGAAGGTAACTACCAAATATTTGGCGAATCTTCCCAAAGGAAAACCAGTAATTTTGCATGATATCTTTTCTGGAACAAAAATGAAGCCAACATATATTCTGAAAAATTATTCTTACCTCTGCTCAAAGCTAAAGTGGGGTGAAGAGGAAGAGATAGGAGAGTTATTTTACCATCAGCTCACTGACTATGGGCTTGGTTTCTACCATTTATGTGAAAAGAATTATAAACATGTGGGCGAATAATCACCAGCCTGTCCCGTAGGGACCTGCAAGATGTTTCCTCCAGTGAAGATTTGGGGGGACGGCTTGTCCCCAGAACATTTTATCCCAAACAAGGCTCGTCCTTGGCTGCACCGAATCAATTAACCACAAAGCTGAATATATTCACAAAACCAAGTCAATTGTGTTGGGTTACTGGGAATAATTGAGGAAAACGCACACACCCATCCCCTCCACACACCCACACACACACTCTCCATACACACACACACACCCTCCATACACACACACACACCCCCTCCATACACACACACACACCCCCTCCATACAACACACACACACCACTCCCTATCACACACACACCCCTCCATACACACACACACAACCTTCCACAAACCCTCCATACACACACACACACACACACACACACACATCTTCCACACACCCACCTTCCACAACACCCTCCACAAACCCTCCACACACACACATGCACAAACCCTTCACACACACCCACCCACATACACTCTACACAAACACAAACCCTCCACACACACACACAACAAACCCTCCACACACACAGACACATGTGCACACATACACACCCTCCACACACAGAGACACACATCCCCTCCACAAACACACTCCTCACACACACAAACTCTCCACACATACACATACACGTCCCATACAAATACATTCCTTCCATCATACACACACCTCCCCACACACACGTGCCCCAGAGTCATACACCCCCTCCAACACAGACACACACACACCACTCCACCCACATACACACACACCATCCTCCACATTCATACACATACCCTCCTGCACACACACACACACCCTCCTCACCACATGCACACACACATGCCTCCACACACACATACCCCCACTCCCCTCCACACAAACACATACACACACTTTCCACACACACAAATACACACACACACACCCTCCACACACATACCCTTCACAAACACACACCCCCCTCCACCACACACACACACACTCGCCCCACGCACACCCCTCCACCACACACACACACAGAGCTTACACACATATATCCGCTCCATCACACACACACCCCTCCAAACTCATACACAGACCCCCGCTGCACACACACACACCCCTTCCTCCAAACATATACAACCCTTCACACACATACCCTCTCCACATATACACCCTCCAGACACACATACACTCTTCCACACACAGACACACACACCCTCCACCACACACACATGCACACACCCCTCCATACACACATACCCCCACTTCTCTCCACACACACACATTCATATACTCTCCACACACACACCCTCCACATACACATACACCCTCTACAAATATACACCCTCCATACACACACATACCCCCACTCCCCTCCACAAACACATATACAAACACCCTCCACACACATACACACACCATCCATATACACACACACAAAACAACCCTCCACACACACAGATACCCTCTCCACCACATATACATGCACATACCCCTCCACACACACATATCCCCACTTCCCTCCACACACACACCTTCTACACACACACACATCCTCTGGACACAAATATCCTCCACTCACAGGCACACCCCTCCACACACATCTACCTCTACTCCCCTCCACACACCCCCCCCCCAACATACCACTCCCCTCCATAGACACACAGACCCCCCCCCCCCGTGCACACACACAAAACCCTCCAACACACACACATACACGCAGCCTCCAGACACACACATTCACACACGCCCTCTCCATGCACACACACACCCTCCACACACATACACAGACCCCCCTGCACATACACACACCCCTCCACAGACACTCAACTCTCAATCCTCATTGATTTTACACTGAAAAATGATGAGATTCTACACACAAGTCTTATCTATGAGGAGAGATTGGGTAAACTGGGGTTGTTTTTCTTGGAAAGACAGAGGATGAGGGGCAACCTAATAAAGGTATATAAAATTTTGAAGAGCATATATAGTGTGAACTATGGGAAGCTTTTTCCCAGGTCAGAGATGACGAATACAAAGGATCACAAGTTCGAAGTGACGGGGACAAGGTTCAACACAGACGTCAGGCACATAGGCCCACTCCATTCATATGCAAAAATCCCCTCCACATGTGCACATACAGTCCGTCTACACACATGTACATGCCTCCTCCACATGTGCACACAGATCCCCTCCACAGACACGCACGGACCCACAAGCATGCACACATACAGACCCTTATCACATGCAACACCCGCTCCACATGCACATATACACACAAACAGACCCCTCCACACACACACTTCTCCACACACATGCACACACCCCTTCATACACACGCATGCCCCCTCCATACACACACACACACACACACACTCCCCACACCCTCCAGACACACACACACACACACACACTCCAAACACAACATCCCACCTCCAGACACACACATGCCTCCCTCCACAAACACACGGTCATCCCTAAACACACACGTCGCTCAAACACACACACGCACAGTCCTCCACACTAAATCCTCCGCAACACACATAAGTCTCTGCACAGACCCCTCCCACACACACACACACACAGGCAAAGTCCTTCACACACTCACACATTCTCCACAAGCACGTCCCCCTCAGACCTCCACAAACACATACATACTCACACCCCTCCACACACACACACACACCCCGCCATGTGTACACCCTCCATGTATACACCCCTCCACACCCACACACCCCTCTATACCTACACACACCACTCCACATATACACACACACACCCCTCCATGTACACACCCCCTCTATGTACATACATAACACTCCACACAGACACACCCCTCCACACACACACATATCCCTCCACATGCACACACACACACATCCCTTCCATTCACGCACACACATCCCTTCCATACACACACACCCCTCCACACACACACACCCCTCTACCCACCACACACACACCCCTCCGAACACACACACACACACACTTCCAAACACACACACACATACCCAACCCCTCCACACACAACCCTCCATTTATACACACACACCCTTCCACACACATGTATACACACACACACCCCTCCACAAACACACACACATACCCTTCCGCAAATACACACACACACCTTCCACAAACACACACACACATCCTCCTTCCACAAACACACACATGCACACACACCACACCACACACACACCCTTCCACACAAACATACACACACCCCACTACACACACATACACACACCTCCCCATACACACATACACACCCACACTCCTCCACACACCCCCCACACCCTTCCACATACACACACGCACCCATACCCCTCCACATAGACATACACATCCACATCTCCACACACACCCCTCCACAGATATACACACAGCCTGCACACACCCCTCCATACAATACACGCACACAGCTTTCCAAACACACACAGACACACACAGACCTCCATACCCACACACCTCCACAAACACATACATATACAGACACATACATCTCTCCAAACACACACAAACCTGCCTCCACACACACACACACCGCTCGACACACAGACACCCCTCCAAAAACACCCCCACCCCCACGCACAAACACACACCACTCCACGCACACACACCCCTCCACACACACTTACATGCACACACACCCTTCCACATACACACCCCACCATTCACACACCCCTCCACACATACACACATACACACTCCCCTCTCCACACACACGCACTCCCCTCTCCACACATACACACCCCTCTCCACACACACACACCAAATAACCCCACCCCCCTCCGCCCACCAAACCAAACACCAAACCCAAACAAACAAACACAACCACCTTCTCCACACACACACCAGCCCCTCTCCACACACACAGACCTTACACCAAACACACCCCTCTCACACACCGACACAAACACTCCGCCTCTCCACACACCCACACAAACACTCCCCTCTCCACACACACACACACCCCTCTCCACACACACACACACACACACACACCTCCCGCCCACACACACACAACCTCGCCCACCCTCGCCACACACACACACAACACAAACACACCCAACACTCCACACACACAAACACACCCTTCGCCCTCTCCACACACACACACCCAACACAAACCACCCCTCTCCACACAACGACACAAAACACTCCCCTCTCCACACACCCACACAACCACACCCCACACCAACACACCCCTCTCCACACATACAAACACACCCCTCTCCACACATACACACCCCTCTCCCCCACACACACCCCCACACAAACACCCCTCTCCACACAAACACACCCCTCTCCACACAAACACACACCCCTCTCCACACACACACACACACACTACAAACCACCCTTCTCCACACACACACACACCCCTCTCTCCACACACCCACACAACACACACCCCTCTCCACACACCCACACACACACCCCCCTCTCCATACACACCACACCCCTCTCCACCACACACACACCCTCTCCACACACACCACTCCCCTCTCCACACACACACACACTCCACAGCCCACACCACTCTCCACAAACACACACACTCCCCTCCCCTCTCAAACACATACACCCACACACACACTCCCCTCTCCACACACCCACACAAGCACTCTCCACACACAGCAAACCACCCCTCTCCACAACCACACACAAAAACACAACACACCCTTCTCCACACACACACAGCACACACACACACCCACACAAACACCCCTCTCCACACACCCACACAAACACACCCCTCTCCACACACCCACACAAACACTCCCCTCTCCCCACCACGCCACACAAAACACACCCCTCTCCACACACACAACGTCCCCTCTCCAAACCACACACACACACCTCTCCACACACACACACACACACAGCCCTCTCCCCACACACACACACACCACACACCCCTCTCACAACACCCACACACAAACACACCCTCTCCACACACCACACTCCCCTCTCTCACACACATACACACACCCCTCTGCACACACACACACACCCCTCTCCACACCACACACACACACACACACACACTCCCCTCTCCACACACCCCCCTCTCTGCACACACACACACACACACCCCCCTTCTCACACACCACAACACACACACACTCTCCACAAACACACACACACATACTGCCCTCTCCACATACACACACTCCCCTCTCCACACACACCCTTCTCCACACACACCCCCACACCCCCACCCCTCTCCACACACATACACATACACCCCTCTCCACACACACAGACACACAGCCCTCTCCACACAAAAACACACACACCCCTGTCCACATACACATACATACCCCTTTCCACACACACACACAACTCTCCACACACACACGCACACATCTCCGCACACACATACACACCCCTTTGCACAACACATACACACACACCCCTCTCCATACACACACACCACTCTCCACAGACACACACACACCCCCCCCCACACAAACAGCCTTCTCCACACACACACATAAAAACACACCCCTCCTCCACACACACACACTCCCCTCTCCACACATCCACACACACCCCTCTTCACAAACACACACCCACCACCCCTCTCCACACACACCACCCACCCCTCTCCACACACACACACCCTCTCCACACACATACACAAACCACACACTCCCCTCTTCACATTCTCACACACAACACACCTCTCCATACACCCCACACCCTACTCCCACACACCCCCCTCCCACACACACCCACCCCTTCACACCAACACACACACACACACACACTCCCCTCTCCACATTCTCCCACACACACACACATACACACACACACACCCCCTCTCCACACACCACACCACCCACACACTCCCCTCTCCACACACACTCTCCCCTCTCCACACACACCCTTCTCCAACCCACACACACCCCTCTCCACACACCCCTCTCCACACACACACACACAACCCACCCCTCTCTCCACACACACATACCATCCCTGTCCACACCCCCTCTCCACCACCACACACACACACATACACCTCCTCCACACACACACACACACTCCCTTCTCCCACACACACACACTCCCCTCTCCACACACACACACACACACACACACTCCCTTCTCCCAACACACCACACAAAACACCCCTCTCCACACACCACACACACACACACTCACCCCTCTCCACATACACACACAACACACACAAACCACCCTCCACACCAAAAACACACAACACACTCCCTCTCCACACACACACACACACTCCCTCTGCACACACACACAAACACACCACCCCTCTCCAACACACACACACCCCTATCCCACACACACACAGACACACAGCCCTCTCCACACCAAAAAACCCCCCTTTCCACAAACACATACCCCTCTCCACACACACACACACACACACACCCCTCTCCACACACACACACACACACCCATCTCCGCACACACATACACACCCCTTTGCACAACACATACACACCCCCTCCACACACACCCCTCTCCATATACACACACCCCTCTCCACAGACACACACCCCCTCCACACACACACACTCCCCTCTCCACACATACACACACACACCCATCTCCACACACCCACACACGCACACCCCTCTGCACACACACACACACCCCTCTCCACACACACATACACACCACTTTGCACAACACATACACACAGACCCTTCTCCACACACATACAGACACACACACCCCTCTCCACACACATACACGCCTCTCCACAGACACAAACACCCCCCTCTACACACACACACACCCCTCTCCACACACACACACACCCTCTCCACACACACATACACAGACACCCCTCTCCACACACACACACCCCACTCTCCACACAAATACATACACAAACACATCTCTCTCCACAGACGCATACACCCCTCACCACACACACACACACCCCTCTCCATACAGATACACACACAAAAACCCCACTCCATACACATACAAACACACACACACACACCCTCTCCAACACCGCGCCCCCTCTCCACACACACATACACCACACACACGCGCCACCCCCCTCCACACACACACACACACCACCACACACGCGCACCCCTCTCCACACACCACACACACACACACACACAACCACGCGCACCCCTCTTCCACACACACACATGCGCACCCCTCTCCACACACACACACACACAGCCCTCTCCACACCCACACCCTCCCCTCTCCACACACACTCCCCTCTCCACACACACTCCCCTCTCCCACACAACCCACACACACACCCACATCCTCTCCATCCACAACACCCACCCCTCTCACACACACCCACACACACCATCCTCTCCACACACCCCTCTCCACACACATCCCTCTCCCACACACACAACCCACCTCTCTCCACACACATACACACACACACATACACCTCTCTCCACACACACAGCACACAGCCCTCTCCACACAAAAACACACAAACCCCTGTCCACATACACATACATACCTCTTTCCACACACACATACATACCCCTTTCCACACACACATACATACCCCTCTCCACACACACATACATACCCCTCTCCACACACACATACACACCCCTTTGCACAACACATACACACACACCCCTCTCCATACACACACACCACTCTCCACACACAGACAGATGCACACCCTTCTCCACACACACACATAAAAACACACCCCTCTCCACACACACACACTCCCCTCTCCACACATCCACACACACCCCTCTCCGCACACTCACATACACAGACACCCCTCTCCACACACACATACACAGACACCTGTCTCCACACACACACAGACACCCGTCTCCACACACACACACCCTCTCCACACAAATACATACACAAACACATCCCTCTCCACAGACGCATACACCCCTCTCCATACAGATACACACACAAACCCCACTCCATACACATACAAACACACACACACACAACCCTCTCCACACACACATACTCCTCTCCACACACATACACACACAAACACACACGCGCACCCCTCTCCACACACGCACACACACAGCCCCCTCCACACACACTCCTCTCCACATACACTCACACACACACATCTCCCTTCTCCAGCTACAAACTCACACACGACATCACTCCCCTCTCCACATCAAACTCACAACACACAC
>JAGIQG010000004.1:57748953-58192681 GCA_024679065.1 Sphyrna mokarran | reverse complement strand
CCGCATACACACACACACCCCTCTCCGCACACACACACACAGACACCCCTCTCCACACAAATACACACACAAACACATCCCTCTCCACAGACGCATACACCCCTCACCACACACACCCCTCTCCATACAGATACACACACAAACACACACACACACACACCCCACTCCATACACATACAAACACACACACACACAACCCTCTCCACATACACACACGCATACTCCCCTCTCCACACACACTCACTCACACACACACTGCCCTCTCCACACACATACGCACCCCTCTCCACACACAGCCCTCTCCACACACACACACAAACCCCTCTCCACACACACACACACTCCCCTCTCCACACCCCTCTCCACACACATACACACAAACACCCCTCTCCGTACACACATACACACCCACCCCCCTCCACATACATACACACACACATAAACACACACACATACACACACCCTTCTCCACATACACACACCCCTCTCCACACACACACAACCTTCTCCACACAACACACACCCCATTCCACCACACCACACAAACCATCTCCACACACACCCACCCACCCCATCTCCACACACACACCCACCCACCCCTCTCCACACAACACCACACCCATTCCCACACACACACAACCACCCATCTCCACACACACACACACCACACACCCCTCTCCACACACACACCCCTCTCCAACAACCACACACACCCCTCTCCAACACCACACACACCCTCTCCACACCACACACACACACCCCTCTCCACACACACACACAACCCCTTCCACAAACACACACACACACACACCCATCTCCTCACACACCACACACACACACACACACACCCCTCTCCCCACACACACACACCCTCTCCACACACACACACCCCTCTCACACCACACGCACCCCCTCTCCACACTCACGCACCCCCCTCTCCACACTCACGCACCCCCCTCTCCACACTCACGCACACCCCTCTCCACACTCACGCACAACCCCTCTCACACTCACGCACACCCCTCTCCACACTCACGCACACCCCTCTCCACACACACCGCACACCCCTCTCCACACTCACGCACACCCCTCTCCACACTCACGCACACCCCTCTCCACACACACATACCCACCACTTTGCACAACACATACACACAAACCCTTCTCCACGCACATAGACACCCCCCTCCATACACTCTCACACCCCTCTCCACACACACACACACACACACCCCTCTCCACACACACACCCCTCCACACACATACACACACAAACACACACACCCCTCTCCACACACAGACACCCACACACCCCCTCTCCACCACACACACACCCCTCTCCACACACACACACACACACACACCCCTCTCCACACACACACACACACACCCCTCTCCACACACACACACACACCCCTCTCCACACACAACCCCTCCCACACACACACACACACCCCTCTCCACACACAACAAACACACCCCTCTCACACACACACACACACCCATCTCCACACACCACACCCCTTCCACACACACACACACACCCTCCACAACACACACCCCTCTCCACACAAACACACACACACACAACCCTCCCACCACACACACACACACACACCCCTCTCCACACACACACACACACACAACACACCCTCTCAACACACACACACACCCCTCTCCACACACACACACACACACACCCCTCTCCACACACACCTCTCCACACACACACACCCTCACCCACACACACACACCCCTCTCCACACACACCAAACACACACACACCCTCTCCACACACAAACACACACACACACCCCTCTCCACACCACACCCCTCTCCACACACACACACACCCCTCTCCACACACACACACCCCTCACACAACCACACACCCCTCTCCACACACACACACAACCTCTCCAAACACCACCACACCCCTCTACACACACACACACACCACTCCTCCACACACACACACACCCTCTCCACCACACACGCACACCCCTCTCCACACACACCACCACAACCCTCTCCACACACACACACCCCTCTCCACACACCACAACCCTATCCAACACACACACTCTCCACACACACACCCCTCTCCACACACACACCCCTCTCCACACACACACCCCTCTCCACACACACACACACCCCTCTCCACACACACACACCCTTCTCCACTACACACACCACCCCTCTCCCATACACACACACCCCACATACACACACCCCCTTCTCCACACACACACACACCCACCCATCTCCACACACACACACCCACCACCCATCTCCACACACCCACACCACACCATCCTCCACACACACCCCACACCCACCACCCATCCCACACACCACCACACCCACACCCCATCTCCACCACACACACACCCACCCATCCATCCACACAACACACACCCACCACCCAATCCACACACAAACAACCACACACACCCATCTCCAACACACCACCCACCCTCTCCACACACACACACCCACCCACCCATACTCCACCACACACACACCCCTCCCACCCATCTCCACACAGACACACACCCACCCATCTCCACACACACACACACACACCCATCTCCACAACACACACACACACACCCACCATCTCCACACACAACCACATAACTACCCCTCTCCAACACACACACACACACAACCCATCTCCACACACACACACACACACCCATCTCCACACACACACAACAAAACCCATCCCCACACACACCACACACCTCTCACACCCACACCCCTAACCACACCCACACAACCCCCTCTCCACACACACCCACACCCCTCTCCACACACACACACACACCCACCCCTCTCCACACACACATACACCACACCCCTCTCCACACACAAACACACACACCCCCCTCCACACACCAACCCCTCTCCACACACACATACACACACACACCCCCTTCTCCACACACACCCCTCCACACGCACACACACCTCTCTTTACACGCACACACCCCTCTATATGCACACACACAATCTTCCACACACACACACCCTCTACATGCACACACAGACATCCTCCACACGTACACACACACACACACACACACAACACCCCTCTCCCACACACACACACACTCCCACACACACACTCTCCACAACACCACACACACCACACACACTCTCACACACACACACACACACACACACACACCCTCACTCCACACACACACCACACACACACACCCATCTCCACACACACACACACACACACACACACACCCTTCTCACACACACACACACACACACCCACCCACTCCCCACACACACACAACACACCCCACCCATCTCCACACACACACCACAACACCACACACACCCCTCCCTCCACACACACACACACACCACACCCATCTCCACACACACACACACACACAACCATCTCCCACAACACACACACACACACCCCACTCACACACACCACACCACACCCACCCATCTCCACCACACCACACACCCACCCATCTCCACACACCACACACACCCACCATCTCCACACACACACAACCACCCCTCTCCACACCACACCACACACCCACCCCTCTCCACACACACCACACCCACCCCTCTCCACACACACACACACCCACCCCCCCTCCACAACACCACACACACCCACCCCTCTCCACACACACACACACACCCCACCCTCTCCACACACACACACCACCACCCACCCCTCTCCACACACACACACACACCCACCCCTCTCCACACACACACCACCCCTCTCCACACACACACAACACCCCTCTCCACACACCACACACACCCCCCCTCCACACACACACACACCCCTCTCCACACACACACACACCCCTCTCACACACACACCAACCCTCTCCACACACACACACCCTTCTCCCACACACACACACCCCTCTCCACACACACCCCTCCACACGCACACACACACAATCTTCCACACACAGACATCCTCCACACGTACACAACACACAGACACACACCCCTCACACACACAGGCACAAGCACCCTTCCACACACACACATACACCATTCCACACACACATATCCATCCACACGTGCACACACACACACCGCTCCACACATGCACACAAACACATACCCCTCCACACATGCACACACACACCCCTCCACACATGCACACACACACACCCCCACACATGCACACACACACACCCCTCCACACATGCACACCCTCCACACATGCACACACACCCCTCCACACATGCACACACACACACACCCCTCACATATGGACACACACACCCCTCCACACATGCACACACACACACACACACCCACCCCTCCACAAATGGACACACACACCCCTCCACAAATGGACACAAACACATACCCCTCCACACATGCACACAAACACATACCCCTCCACACATGCACACAAACACATACCCCTCCACACATGCACACAAACATATACCCCTCCACACATGCACGCACACACACCCCTCCACACAGCACGCCCACACAACCCTCCACACATGCACGCAACACACCCCACACCACACCACACACCACCCCCACACATGCACGCACACACACCCCACTCCACACTTGCACGCACACACACACCTACAAACATGCACGCACACATCCCCCTCCACACATGCACACACACACCCTCACACAGCACAACCCTCCACATAGCACACACACAATCCCCCCACACATGCACATACACACACATACTCCACACATGCAATAACACACACATCCCTCCACACATGCACACACACACACACATCCCTCCCACACTGAAACACACACCCCTCCACACATGCACAACACCCCCACTTATGCACACACACACACACCCCTCCCACATATGGACACACAAAAAACTCCACACATGCACACACACACACACCCACCCTCCACAAATGGACACACACACCCCTCCACACATGCACATCGCACACACCCCTCCACACATTCAACACAGACAAACACCCACCCTCCACACAACACACACACACACACCCCCAAAATGGACACACACACACACACCCCTCAACATAATGGAACACACACACACCCTCAACACATGCACCACACACACACACACCCTCCACACATGCACACACACAAACCCTCCCACACATGCCCACACACAACCGCCACACATCCACACACACAAGCCCTCCACAAATACACACACAAACATCCACTCCACACATGCACACCAAACATCCCGTCCCACACATGCACACACACATCCTCCAAACATCCACTACCACACATCCCTCCACACATGCACACACACATCCCTCCCACACATCCACACACACAGGCTCATCCCTCCACACAGCCACACACATGCTCCACACAGCCACACAATCCCTCCACACGCCAACACACACACACACATCCTCCACACAAGCCACACCACACACAACACCTCCACACACACACACCCCCTCCACACACACACACACACCCCTCCACACACACACACCCCTCACCCACACAAAACCCCTCCACACACCACACACATTCCCTCTCCACCATCCATACACACATCCACACACACACACATCCCTCCACACATCCACACACACACACATCCCACCACACATAACACACACACACATCCCTCACACACACACACACACCTCCCTCCAAACATCCACAAACATCCCTCCCACACATCCACACACATCCCTCCACACAATCCCACCACACATCCCTCCACACATCCACACACATCCCTCCCAATCCACACATCCACAACACACCACACATCCCTCCACACATCCACACAGATCCTTACACATCCACACACACAAACACATCCCTCCACACATCCACACACACACACATTCCCTCACACATCCACCACACACACATCCCTCCACACATCCACACAACACACACACATCCCTCCCACACACCCACACACAATCCCTCCACACATCCAAACACACTCCCTCCACACATCCACACACACACAACATCCCTCCACACATCCACACACACCCACATCCCTCCACACATCCACACACACATCCTCCACACATCCACACACACACACACCCCTCCAACATCCTCACCACACACAACACATCCCTCCACACATCCCTCCACAACACACATCCCTCCACACATCCACTCCCACTTCCACTACAAACACCACAACACACACACAATCCCTCCACACATCACACACCACCAACACACATTCCCTCACACATCCACACACACACACACATCCCCCACACATCCACACAAACACACACATCCCTCCACACATCCACACACACACACACATCCTTCCACAAATCCAACACATCCCTCACACATCACCACACATCCCTCCACACATCCACACACAAATCCCTCCACACCAACATCCATCCACACATCCACACACACACACACACAATCCCTCCACAACATCCACACACACACACACCAATCCCTCCACACATCCACATCCTCCACACACACACACATCCCTCACACACACACACATCCACTCAAGACATCCACACACACACATACATCGCTCCACACAGCCACACCAGACAATCCCTCACATCACACACACATCCACACACACACACATCCCTACACACACACACATCCCTCCACACATCCACACACACACAATCCCTCCACAACCACACACACACATCCCTCCAACATCCCACACACAATCCCTCCACACATGCACACACACATCCCTCACACATGCACACACACATCCCTACACATGCAACACACATAACTCCACAAATGCACACACACATCATCTCCACACATTCACATACACACCATCCCTCCAAACCAGCCAACAATCCATCCCCACACAGCACACACCCAACACACATCCTCCACACAGCACACACACACACACATCCCTCCACACAGCCACCCCACACACACACTCCCTCCACACACAACACACACACCCCTCCACACACTACACACACACCTCCACACACACACACACACCCCTCCACACACACACACCACACCCATCCAACACACCACCCCCTCTCCACACACCACACCACCCCTCCACACACACACACACCTTAAACACACACACACATCCCTCCACCCACACACACATCCCTCCACATCCATACACACATCCACACACACACACATCCCTCCACATACAACACATCCATTCCCACACATTCCACACACACACACATCCCTCCACACATCCCCACACCACACATCCCTCCACACACCAACACACACACACCACACATCCCTCCACACATGCCACACACACACACACCCCTCCACCACAACCCTCCACACACACACATCCCCACACATCCCTCCACTTCCATACACACACCACACACACACACATACTCCACACATCCACACAACACACACATACCTACACAATCACACACACACACAAATCCCTCCCACACAGCCACACAAACACACACATCCCTCCACACATCCACACACCACACACACATCCCTCCACCCATCCACACACACACACACATCCTCCACACATCACAACACCACAATCCCCACACATCCACACACACACACACATCCACACACAAACACAAATCCCTACACACATCCACTACAATCCCTCACACATCCACACACAAAATCCCTCCACACATCCCAAACACACATCCCTCCACACATCCCACACAACACACCACACAGCACCTCCAACCACATCCACACACACACACACATCCCTCCAACACATCACATCACTCCACACCACCATACAACATCCCTCCACACACCACACACATCCTGCCAGACATCCACACACACTATAAAATCGCCCACCATCCACACACACACATCCTGCCACATCCACACACACACACATCCCTACACACACACAATCCTCCACACAGTCACACCACACACACATCCCTACACACCACCACACCCACACACATCCTCAACACATCACCACACACCACAACCCTCCACACATCCACCCACACACCACATCCTCCACCATCCACAACACACACACATCCCTCCACACATCCACATCCCTCCACAATCCACACAACCACACATCCACACACCACACCACAAATCCCTCCCACAAATCCACACACACACACATCCCCTCCACACATCCCACACACACACATCCCTCCACACATCCCCACCACACACACACAATCCCCACACACACCACACACATCCCTCAACATCACCACCATCACACATCACTCCACACATCCACACACACACACATCCCTACCACATCCCCACCCAACCATCCCTCCACACATCACACACACACACATCCCCCACACATCCACACACAACACATCCATCCACACATCCACCCACACGACACACATCCCTCCACACATCCACACCACCACCACATCCCTCCACACATCCCCCACACACAAACATAATCCCTCACACATCCACACACACACATATCCTCCACACATCCACACACACACACACATCCCTCCCAACACACACACATTCCCTCCACACATCCACACACACACACAAATTCCCTACAACACACACACATCCTCCACACATCCACACACAACACGATCCCTCCACACATCACACACACACACACAATACCTCCACACATACCACCACACACACACCACATCCCTCCACACATCCCCACACACACACACACATCCCTCCAAACAATTCCCCACAACACACTATCCCTCCATACATCCACACACACACACAGCCCTCCACAACATCCCACCACACCACACATCTCCACACATCCACAAACACACAAATCCCTCCACACATCACACACACACACATCCCTCACACCATCAACATCACACACACATCCCTTCACACATCCAACACACACAACATCCCTGCACAACATCCACAACCCACACACACCATCCCTGCACAATACACACAACAATATCCTCCACACCTCCAACACACACATACACACATCCAAACGCACATCCCTCCACACACATCCACACACACACACACATCCCTCCACACACACAACACACATCCCTCTACACATCCACACACACACATGCACCTCCATACACAGATTGTCGTGCGCTCCGTCCATTCACAACAGGTAATTGACAAATAACTGAAATAGTGAAGTACTGTGTGTTTTCCGCTCAATGCCTGCATTAAACCTTATCAAATCCACATTCCCTCACTCTGCCCTCAGCACTGAGTGACTGCACATACCCGGGAGGGAGGAGGACAGGGCGCCCACACATACATACATACAGGGGCGACAGGGAGGCACACGGCGGTGGGGGCGGCGGACAGGGACGCTCACGGTAGGGGGACAGGGAAACACGGGGGCGGGGGTAACAGTCAGGCAGAGACAAGGGACAGAATACAGATTGATCACATTCCTCAATTCTGTATCTCTGGGCTATGTACGATCTTCGCTGACATACATCCCTGATTAGCAATGAAAGCTTCAGCCCTCGTTCTACAATACACACACACACACACAATTATAAAGCAATGTTCTCACATCAAATATAACCCATTCACCCCGAAAGAAACAGCAATCTCCATATCAGTGAGTATTTGAATCTTTCTGGATTCCGCGTTACAATAGAAAGCTGGAGTTATTTATATTAAACGAGGTTTATTTTACTCTCTCCCCCTCACACCGATTTGAACGATGGAGGGAATTAGCAGCAGCACTGCCGGCTGACAGCTTTCACTTGAAGCTGCAACAATCACTTCAGGGGAACTGAGGCGATTTAACTGTTGCCAAAAATGTTGCAGGGAGGGGGGGGGTGAGGTTCAAACATTTAAAACAGAGCCATCCGTTCCCCCGACCCCCCACCCCCCACAAAAAAAACCCCTCTGATCTTACCTTCATGTCATTGATAACAGCCTGGAAAAGGCCACCGAGAGCTCCGCATTCCTTATCTATCCCCGTCTCCATCTTGGCAAATTCACAGAATGAAGGGCGGTGAATTCAGTCCAGGTCTGTGTGGGAGAGAGGAAGGGGGCTGTGTGAGGTGAGGGGGGTGGGGGGTGGAGCGGGAGAAACTTCACCCCTTTTCCAGGCGCTGTGATGGTTAAAGAAGATGACAGGAGCTCTGCACAGTTGTGATCGGAGCGAAGTGGTGGCGGGGCGGGGGGGGGGGGGGGGGGGAATGGTTGCCGCAGAGACTGGGAGGGAGGAGGAGGAGGGGCGATGAGAGGGGGGGGGGGGAGATCACTGCGCCCAATTCCACCCCTCTCGTCAGCTCTCACTCTCCCCTCCTCCTTTCCAGCTCTCAGTGAACCCCTCTGGCCAATTCCACGCAGCAAAGGCGATTTCTTTCACTCAGTTTCCCAAGACGAGCATTAATCCCAAATGCAGATGGTGATATTCCAGAGCCATGACTCTTCTCAGGAGGGAATAACACGAGGAGAGAGAAAGAGGGGGAGAAAGAGGGGGATGCGGGGAGCGATCGGAATGAAAAAGAAAGGAGGGGGGGTGAGAGAAAGAGCGAGAGAGGGGAGGTGGGGGGGGGGGGTAGAGCTAGGGAGTCTGACTCCCTTGTGCAGCCACTCAATCAACAAAATGTTGCAAAAGCGGCGGACCGCAGACACAATGTAGCCCGGCTCAGCTAGATTGTAACCCCGGGGCCGCCCCTCTCTCTCTGAACATATCACATGGTAAAGGAAAGCTGGAATTCATTGGCCGTCAGACAGAAGGAGTGAAATAAAGGAGAGGAT
The DNA here is from genome assembly GCA_024679065.1 of Sphyrna mokarran. NCBI lineage: Eukaryota > Metazoa > Chordata > Chondrichthyes > Carcharhiniformes > Carcharhinidae > Sphyrna > Sphyrna mokarran. The sequence goes on along the minus strand of JAGIQG010000004.1, from coordinate 58,181,956 downwards.
ATTGATGGGGTGCGGGGAAGTAGGTTAATAATCTCTGCAGTACCGATATAGCTCACTGTAAGAGCCGGCATGCTGTGTAGCCAGTGTGCTTGAAGATTATGTAGACCGTGTCAATATTGTTCTTCTGGAGGAGCTTCTACTGATTCCGGGAGAAAATGTGAATATCATTGTACTTTACTGTTACAACAATGTTTTCTATTGTGTCTTTTCGGTTTTAGATGAACAAAGTATATATTTTTTTTTGCGGGGAAAAACAATGACTCAATCAGCACAATATTGCCGGTACCCTGAAACAGAACTGCACTCACTCTCCCTCCTGTGGATATTGGATGGATTATCCTTTTGAGTTTAACGCATATCCTCACAATCCGCATATACATGGACATATACCTTAACCCGGTGGTACATAGTTTGGACAGAATTATGCTTTCTGCAATGAAAACACACAATACTGAACTGAAGCACCTCACAGTGTCTTGATTCCTGGAGAAAATGGAAACATCGGTGCACTTTATTGTTAAAATTTGAAGAGTTTTGCAAAACAAAAGCGCATATTCCTCAAATGAATGCTTGCACAGATTAATCTATTTGTGTTAGTGCTTTGTGGGATCTTGCTGTGCACAATTTGGTCATTGTGTTTCCCTTGCGTTGGCACCCCAAAATTATTTGGGTTTTGGAAGATTTTGAGGCTGTAATCTATAGAAGGTCATTTTTACAAGCATGTATAGGTAGATGAGTATTCTAGCCATCTAGCCCCAGTCAGATCCACTATTCAGTATCCCCCCACTCCCATATTCCTTGGTAGATATCTATTAATTTCAAGGACTGAGGATCTGCACGTCTCTTCTGCAAGGTTTCCAAACATTCACAACCCTCTAACTGAGCAACTCCTCATATCAAATCTGAAATATCTAACTCCATATCTTAAGATTTTGTCCCTTCAATTTAAGATGTCTAGCCAGGGGAAAGAACCTTTCAGCATTTTACCCTGTCAAGCCCTCTGACAATTTAATATTACATTTCAGTTTTTTTAAGATGTGTTGGGCTGGAGTGGGCACAGTAATAAGTCTCACAACACTGGGTTAAAGTCCAACACTTTTATTTCGCATCATGACTTTCAGAGCGCTGCTCCTCAAGTGAGTCACTCACTCAACGTGAGAGTTTTTTTTAAAGAACTTCTTTATGCACGTTTCCCCCTTTAGTGAATAGTGGGGAGGTGGTGGAAGGATTCTTTGACTGATTATCATCCCATTGAACTATCTGATGGACATTCCTTCTGTGTCCTGATAGGACCTGGCAGTTTCAGTCTCTTCATATAAGAAGGATATACTTTCCTTCAAGGGAGTGCAATGTAGGTTTACTAAGAAGAAATTGAACACAGAGTGTTCTAGAACACGAGAATGCAGAGCTTCTGGTAGGGTTGCTGCACCACAAGACTTCCATACATTATGATCAAAAACATCTTTCACTTCTCTTAACTCCAGGAAAATAGATCTCATCCACTCATTTTCTTCTGAGAGGATAATTTCATCATTCCCTCAGAACCTGTCTAGCAAACCTATATTGCACCCCCTCTAAGGGAAGTATGTCTTTCCTTACATGAGGAAATTAAAACTGCACATGGCTTCATCTTCATATAAATATAGAACTTATAAATATACAATATATAGGGCAGCACAGTGGCACTGTGGTTAGCGCTGCTGCCTTACAGCACCAGGGACTTGGGTTCAGTTCCAGCCTTGGTCACTGTGGAATTTGCACATTCTCCCCATGTGTGCATGGGCTTTCTCCAGGTTTCTCACACAATCCAAAGATGTAAGGGTTAGTTTGACTGGCTATGTTAAATTGACCCTAATGTCAGGAGATTAACAATCAATATGTGGGGTTACAGGAATAGGGCCTGGGTGGGATTGTGATTGGTGCAGACTTGATGGGCCAAATGGCTTCCTTCGGCACTGTAAGGATTCTATGGATTCTGTGGACAATATAAAAAGCCATTTGATAAGACAGAACTTGAGCTTTGATGAAAAAAGAAATCTACCAAAATTTTTCATCTTGCACTCATCGGAACACTTCATAAGAATACCAAATTGCAAAAGGAACAATGATTTATACAGTGTGAGATGAGAGTGATAATTTGTTGGATTCTGACTGATACAGGTGTTGTCATGGAGTTTGCATCAGACAACTGATAATTGACAGCACTTGATCAGCATTCTCTTCTCATGCAGTATAAATTGTTGTTCCCTTTACTATTTATTTCTCTTGCAAATTGTCCTGATGAGTGCGGGACAAAAGGCTTTGATAACAAATAAATATAGTGTTTATGTGTTCACATTACATGTGTGTCTTTATCTTCATTATAAGCTACAATCTATCCACACTCACCTATCATTATGCTGTAAGTATGTAAATTGAATGTATATCAATAATTACACTGGTCAATTTTGGAAACGAATTACAAGACCATTTTGATTTGGTCAGGTAATTATTTGTGAATGGAGGTGGGAAAAGAGGATAGGGGAATGATATGTACTATATATTGTACATAGAAGCAGTTCAGAGAAGGTTCACTCAAGTGATATTTGAGATGGTGTGAGAGATGATGGGTGGGTAGTTGAAGGGCATACGTTATGAGGAAAGTTGTACAGGCTTGTATCCATTAGAGCTCAGAAGAATGGGAGACAATATTATTGAGGGGACCTGGCAGAATGGATGGTAGAAAGGTGTTTCTCCTTTGGGAAAGATTAGAATCAGGGGACATGGTTTAAAAATAAGATGAGAAGAAATATTTTCTCTCAGATGACCTTGGACTCTCCAGAGAGGCATGGAAGCAGGGTCAGTGAATAGTTTTAAGGCAGAGGTAGATAGATTCTTGATTAACAAGGAAGTTGTAGATTATCAGGAGTAAGTAGGAATAGGGAGTTGAGGCCACAATCAGATCAGCTAGGATGTTATTGAATGATGGAGCAGGTTCGAGGGGACAAATGGCCTACTCCTGCATGTTCATATATTTCATTCATGGTCAAGTTGTGAGCATTGCTGGCAAGGCTGGCATTTTTGTCCTACCATGGGTTGTCATAAGAAGCTGGTGATTCAACTGAGTAGCTGAGTGGTGCAGTACAGAAGGCAGTTCAAAGTCATGCTGAAATGGGGCTGGATTAACAAATAGGTCTCCTACTCTAAAAGGACATTAGTGAACCATTTGGCATTTTATGACACACTAATAGATTGTACTCACTTTTCCCAAAGCCAATTTTCTTTCCAGATTTTAAAAACCTGACTTCAAGTTCTCAGATCACTAGGGTGGAAGGTATACTCACCTTCTCCAGTTTATTAGACCAGGCATCTGGATTACAACACGGCTGAAAAGACATTTTTGTAAATTTAATCATGAGTAATGAACGGTATTACTGGGACCATTGTATGTCCATACCCTTATAGATAACCACATTCATTAACCAGGAAGTAAGAGACTTAGTGCGGATTTAGGAAAAAATCTTTTATCCAGAAGGTGGTAGGAATTTGGAATTCGCTGTCTGAAAGGCTGGTAGAAGCAGGAACACTCACAACATTTAAGCAGCACTTAGATGAATACTTGAGGAGAATTAATGAAGAACTAGAGAAAAACTATTTCTGTTGCTTTGGGAGTCCAGGCCAAGATTAGAGCTGGAATTTTTAGGAGTCAAATAAGGAAATATTTTGACATGCAAAGAGTGGTAGAACTTTGGAGCTCTCTTCCCCAGGGCGCAATTAAAGCTGAAATCAAAACAGAAAGTGCTGCAAAAGCTCAGCAGGTCTGACAGCAGCTGGAGAGAGAATAGACCCCGATGTTTTGAGTCTAGTTTACCTTTCATCGGAGTCCAAAAGTGCATTGGTTAAGTGCATTGGCCATGTTGAATTTTTATAGTAACTTCATTGCAGTGTTGATGCAAGTCTACTTGCTGCACTTAAAGATAAATTTAAACTTGTGGATTCTTTTGTTTCTAAGATTGAGACAACCCAATCAATTTCTTTTGCCACATCCCTTCCTTTGACCCACCTGACCGAACTTCTTTTAATGTTCCCCTTTGCCCTGTTCCTGAGCTTCAATCTGTCTCTAGTTTCTCTCCACTCATGCCTTCTCCTATCTTGAGACCCACTTACCTTCCATATGCTTGAGGCCCAATTTGTTGCCCCAGTGCCTAACTTGCACCCAATTTCCCTCTTGTCCCTGTGTTTCTGATCTGCATTGGCTCCTGGTTACAGCAGGTTGAATTTGGAAATCCTCAACTTTGGTTTCAAATCCCTCCATGTGCTGTCCCTCCCTATCTCTGAAATCTCAGGCCCCTCACCTCTCTGAGGTATTTTGCTGCTCTAATTGCAGCTCTGGAGCATCACTCCACTACTGGTGGTCTTGCCTTCAGCTGCCAAGGCCCTAAGTTCTGAAACTCACTCCCAAACCTCTAAGTCTCTTTATTTCCCTATCCTCCTTCGAGGCACTCATTAAGACCTATCTCATTAAGACATCTCTTTAATTAAATATTTGGTCTTTTGTCCAAAATATTAATGTGGCTCATGTCAAATTGCTTTGTGTAACACTCCTGCAAAGCACTTTTGCAGTATGTTACAGGCACATAGCAGTAATGATTGTTATTGTATCTTTTCTCTGAGAGTTATCAGCAACATACCATATTCTTTGAGATTAATGAGTAAATTCAGAGATGTGGTCATTCACGGGAGTGCAGCTTAGAGTCTTTGCCTCATTGCCTCAATGACCGATTCTCTGGCCCGCTTTCTCCTTCAGTGTAAGTCATTACTTAAGGAGAGGCACAGTTACACTGGGGGCAATTAGAGAAGGTTGAGTGGGTGATTCCTGGAATTAAGGTGTTGTCTAATCAGGAAAGATTGAGAAGGTTGGGCCTATAGTCAGTGGAGTTGAGAAGATTGAGAGTCAATTTTATTGAAACATAAAAGATTCCAAGGGAGAATGACAAGGTAAATGCTGTGAAAATCTTTCCCCTCATGATGAAATTAGGACCTAGGGGACACAATTTCAAAATAAAGGATCACTCATTTAAGACAAGAGATGAGTGGGAATTTCTTCTGTCAGAGGGTTATTCGTCTACCCAGAGAGACATGGAGATTGGGTATATTTAAGGCTGAGTTAGACAGAGGTTTGGTCATCAAGAGAGTCAAAGATTAATGGGGAAGGGACAACAGACAAGAGCATGGAGTTAAATCCACAATCGGATCAGCCATGAGCTTACTAAATGGCGGAGCAGGCTCAATGAGCAAATGGCTTATTCCTAACCCTCATTATCTTGATATTGGTGAAGAGAGTTGGTTGAACTTACTTAATTGTTCTGCACAGATTTTCAAATGTAGCTTTTCTGATGGGTTACAAAGGATTCATAGAATCTTATATTATAGAGAGAGGCCATTGACCCATAATAGCTTTGCTGCCTCATTGCACGATCTATTGAATTAATTCCATACCCACTGCTTTCCCCATATCTCTTTTTCTTTTTGATGAAATATCCTTTTGAAACTGATGTTTGAATCTGCTTCCAATCCCATTTCGGAAGTGAATTCCAAGTCAAATAAACATGCTGCAAAAAAAAATTGCTTTTAATTTCCCTTTAGATTTTTTTTGCCAATTATCCCACTGTGTCTTCTGGTTACCAACATGCCTGTCACTGGAAACAATTATTCTCCTTATTAAAACTCCTCATAATTTTCAAAATTATTTTGATTTATGGTGAAAGGCTATTGAGGTGCATATGAATACTGAATGAGCTTAATTGACAATTATATATTAAGTAGATACATTCAGTGAATGACTGATATTTGCATCCAAGGCTCCCAACATTTGCATTCCTTCTTGAATGATATAGACTATGTGTTAGACTCTGGGTCTGAGTGAAGTGAGTTTGAGCACGTTCAGACAAAGAGATTGCAAAATTCACGGCACAAAATTAGTGCCAGCTCTGGTTGGACAATCCCACCCAGAGAAATAAAATGATGTTGGTGGGGGAAATGGAAACATTATTTAGGAGCAGGAAGGAATGCTTTTGAGAGCTTGTGTTATTTGTATTGAATAAACTCTTTTGAGCATCTCTTGCTAGTAATAATGGCTAAGTGTGGAAAAAGAGCAATGTGTCAATGAAGAAAGTCAAATGTTAAAGCCCCAATTGGTGCCAGGTTTGCTGCTCTCAGCATGGCAAACAAGAGAAGAGTGACAATTGGTCTCAGTGTCGTGGACTGAAGGGAATTCTAATCAATCATGTTGCTACTTCACATTACTGTCCAGCAATCGCTATTGGATTGGATTTGTGAGTTCCTGAGATGAGAAAAAAAGCCAGACTTGTTTGTGATGTTGACTTCCTCTCCAGTTTTCATTATCCAGGATGTCATAGGCAAGAATGTACTAGAGTGCGGGGGGAGGGTTTAAACTAAAATGGTTGGGAGATGGGAACCTGTGCAAGGAGACAGAGGAGGCTGAATCAAGGGCAAAAATGAAGGGGATTAGATATATATAGCCAGAGTAATCAAGAGGGTCACAGTGAAAAATAATGGGAATGGGACAAGTAATATTAAAAAGATAAGCCTTAAGGCTTTGCACCGTAATGTCCAGACCATTTGCAATAAAGCTGATGAATTAATCATGCAAATAAATGTGAATGGGCATGATATACTTGGGACCACGGAAACATGGCCGCAGGGTGACCTAGGATGGGAAATGAACATCAATATTTAGAAAGGTCAGACAGAAAAGGAAAAGGTAGTGGAGTTGCATCACTGGTTAAAAAGGAAATTGACATAGGAAAGATATTAGCTCCAACAATGTGAAATCTCTGTGGGTAGAGCTGAGAAACACTAAGGGACAAAAGATTATAGTAGGAGTTGTAAATAGACTCTTAAACTTTATTGTTGAAGATAGAAATGACAGGAAATTATATACACATATAATAAAGGAACATCTGTAGATGTGGGTCACTTTAATTTGCATACAGATTAGGTCAATCAAATTAGTAACAATACCATAGAGGAGGAATTTCTGAAGTGTATGCTGGATGGTTTTCTGGATATATTAAGGAACCAATTAGAGAACAGACATCCTGGACTAGATATTGTGTAATGAGAAATGAATAGTTGGCAATCTAATTGTGTGAGATCCCTTGGGGATGGGTGACCATAATATCATAGTATTCTTCACCAAGATGGAGAGTAACGTAGTTGATTCTAAGACTAGGTCCCGAATCTTAGTAAAACAAACTACAATCATATGAGTTGCGAGTTGGTCCTGTTGGAGTGGGAAACTTTACTTAAAGGGATGATGGTGAAAAGGCAATGGCAGACATTCAAAGTACATGCAACATCTGTACCATTTTACCGGCAGACCACCCAAGGCTTGTAAGATTGTTGCATTCTCCATTGGCTTTAGGTATGATCTTACAAGTTTGCCGGTTGATCTGGGCAGTTTGCCGATAAAATTCCGGCCACAGGATTTATGAGAAGGAGAAACTGAAGGGAATCAGTATTATTTGAAAAGTGGTAGGAAATAGATGGGATTGAAGGCTGTTAAATCCCCAGGGCCTGTTAATATACTTCCCAGAGTACTTAAAAAGTAGCCTAGAAATAATGAATGCATTGGTCGTCATCTTCCATGATTTTATAGACTCTGGAATGGTTCCTACAGGTTGAAGGGTAGCTAATGTAACTCCATTATCTAAAAAGGGAACTAGGGAGAAAACAGGGAATTAGAGACCAGTTGGCCTGATAATGGTAGTGGGGAAAACTCTAGAGCCCATTATAAAAAATTTTATAGCAGAACACTTGACAGAATTAGACAGAGATTTATGAAATTCGTGCATTTATGAAAGGAAAAACATGCTCGACAAATCTACTGGAATTCTTAGAGGATGTAACTGATAGAGTTAATAAAGGAGAGGCAGTGATATGATATATTTGGACTTTCAGAAGGCTTTCAACAAAGTCCCACATAAGAGATTAGCATGTAAAATTAAAATCCCTGGGATTGGGGATAGTGTGTTGAGATGGATAGAAAACTGACCAGCAGACAAGAAACCAAATGTAGGAATAAATGGGTCTTTTCCAAATGGGAGGTAGTGACTACTGGGGTACTGCAGGAATCAGTGCTAGGAACCTAACTATTCACATATATATTTATGAATTAGATAAGGGACCTAAATGCATTATCTCCAAATTTGCACATGGCACAAAGTTGCGGGGGAGGATGAACTGTGAGGAGGAGGCAGAAATGCTTCAGTGTGAGTTGAACAAGTTGAATGAGTGGGCAAGTACATGGAAGATGCAATCTAGTGTTGATAAACATGAGGCAGATTATTATCTGAATGGCTGTAGATTAAAAGAAGGGAATATGGAATGAAACCTGGGTGTCCTCGTATACTAGTCACTGAAGATAATCATGTAGGTGCCATAGGTGGTAAAGACGGCAAATGTTGTGTTGGTCTTCATAGCAAGAGAATTCAAGTACAGAGTAGGGATCTCTTGATGCAGCTGTATAGGCTCTGGTGAGGCCAAACCTGGAATATTGTGTGCATACTTCCTCTTTATCTGAGGAAGTATGTTCTTGCTATAGAGGGAGTACACAAAAGGTTTACCAAATTAATTCCTGGGAAGGCGGACTGATGTATGAGGAAAGATTGAGCGAATTAGGATTATTTTCACTGAAGGCAAAAAGAATGAGGGAAGATCTCATAAAAAAAAAACTACAAAATATTAACAGGACTAGACAGGGTAGATGCAGGAAGCATATTCCTAATGGCAGGGGAGTGAAGAATCAGGGGTCATAGTAAAAGAATATGGGGTAAACATTTTAGGATTGAGATGGGGAAAGATTTCTTCAGCCAGAGAGTGGTAAGCCTGGAGAATTTGCTACCACAGAAAGCAGTTGAGGCCAAAACATTGTATGATTTCAAGAAGGTGTTAGATGTAACTCTTACGGAGAAGGGGGATAAAGGATATAAGGGGAAGGCTACTGAGGTGGATGATCAGCCATGATCATAATGAATAATAGAGCAGGCTCAAAGAGCTGAATGGCCTACTCCTGTTGACATTTTCTATGCTTCTATCACATCAACCTTCACAGTTCAAGCTCATGTAAGAACAAGGACACAGTTATAAATAGAACATCAACATTTTGTTTATTAATTCATGGGACATGGACATCACTGGGCATAGCATTTATTGCCAATTCCTAATTGTCCTTGAAAAGGCATTAGCATCCTTCTTAACCATAATTGCCACCATTTACATTCCCTTTGCTCTTTTGTCTATGACATCTTTGTCAATTTCTCCCTAGCCTCTACCTATTGCTGGGCCTCTATCTGGCCCCCCTGCTCAACCGCCACTGACAATAGTGCAAATCTCATTCTATTTCCAGTTCTCTTCAGCCCTGACAAAGAGTCATCCAGACTTCTTTGTTTTCTCTCCACAGATGCTGGCAGACCTGCTGAGATGTTCCAGCATTTTCTCTTCATGTTTCAGTGCTCTAACTAAGCCCACATTGATGATACTAGGCATTAGTATGAGAGTGCAGAGTGGCATAGTGTCTTGTCTTGATGAGCCGAATGACCTTCTTCAGCACAGTAGGGAATCTGTGATTAATTTACTGCTCTGTTCAGAAACATCCAACAGTATTTCCTTGAATTTGTCCTGGTTTAACTCTCTTACCTTCGGATTAGGAAGACTGGCATTTGCCGTTTTTTTGGGTTCTGTTTTTGGGATGGCCTAATGGGAAGGGAGTGGCCGTGAGGGAAAACAAAACAACTGAGACTGAGAATGGCAGGTCCTATTGGTAGGTAATGAGGGAGCTTGCCAGGGCACCATTGTCAAGAATAAATGAATGAAAGAGGCAGAGAGCAGGCAAGCTGTGAGTGAGGATTGCACCCCCCCCCCCCCCCCCATCACTGCAGTGCAGAATTAATTGCCTCGCCTTAAAGTTTAAAGTTGAAGTTAATTTATTAGTGTTACAAATCAGCTTACATTAACACTGCAACAAAACCACTGTGAAAATCCCCCAGTAGCCATGCTCCAGCACCTGTTTAGATACACTGAGGGAGAATTGAGCATAGCCAATATACTTAACCAGCATATCTTTTGGACTGTGGAAGGAAATTGGAGCACCCAGAGGAAACCCACACAGATATGAGGAGAATGTGCAGACACCACACAGACGGTGATCCAAGCCAGGAATTGAACTTGGGCCCCTGACACTGTGAGGCAGCAGTGCTAACCACTGTGCCACCATGCCTCACCTTGAAGGGGAACCTACATGGAGGAGTGTATGATGATCACTAGACTGATAGTTACTGATGCTAGTGGTTGATGCCAGAAATGTCCAGCCTTATTCAAGTGAGGGGAGTTCATTTTAAAATAATTTACTACTAAACATGTTATAATTCTGATCAGAAACTCCAAAGTATTCTATGAAGTCTGCCTGGATCAAGTGTTTTGCTATTTGAATTTGGTTAGAGTAAGAACATAAGAACATAAGAACTGGGAGCAGGAGTAGGCCAGATGGCCCCTCAAGTCTGCTCCACCATTCAATAAGATCATGGCTGATCTTTCTGGGGACACAGCTCCACTCACCTGCCCGCTCACCATGAGCCTTAATTCCTTTACTGTTCAAAAATGTATCTATCCTTGCCTTAAAAATATTCAATGAGGTAGCCTCAACTGCTTCACTGGACAGGGAATTCCACAGACTCACAACGCCTTGGGTGAAGAAGTTCCTCTTCAATTCAGTCCTAAATCTGTTGCCCCTTATTTTGAGACCATGCCCCCTAGTTCTAGTTTCACCTGCCAGTGACAATAACTTCCCTTCTTCTATCTTATCTGTTCTCTTCACAATTTTATATGTTTCTGTAAGATCTCCCCTCAGTCTTCTGAATTCCAAACATATAGTCCCAATCTACTCAGTCTCTCCTCATAAGCCAACTCTCTGAACTTCGGTATCAACTTAGTGAATCTCCTCTGCATCCCGTCCAGTGCCAGCATATCCTTTCTCAAGTAAGGAGACCAAAACTGTCCACAATACTCCACGTGTAGCCTTACCAAGCATCTTATATAGCTGCAATAAAATCTCACAGTTTTTAAACTCTACCCTTCTAGCAATGAGGAACAAAATTCCATTTGCCTTCTTAATTATGTGCTGTACTTGCAAACCAACTCCTTGTGATTCTTGCACAAGGACACCCAGATCCCTCTGCACAGCAGCATGCTGCAATTTTTTACCATTTAAATAATAGTCTATTTTGCTATTATTTCTACCAAAACGGATGACCTCACATTTACCAATATTGCACTCCATCTGCTAGACCCTCGCCCACTCACTTAGACTATCTATATCCTTTTGTAGACTTTCAGCATCCTCTGCACACTTTGCTCTACCACTCATCTGAGTGTCATCTGCAAATTTTGACACACTACATTTGGTCCCCAACTCCAAATCATCTAAGTAAATCATAAGCAATTGAGGTCCCAACACTGATCCCTAAGGCACACCGCTAGTCACTGATCGCCAAGCAGAAAAACATCCATTTACCCCCACTCTTTGTTTTCTATTAGTTAGTTAGTTAACCCTGACAACTTTGTCTGCAGGAAGTGTGTCCAGTTGCAACTCCTCACAAACCGCATTGTTCAGTTAGAGCGGCAGGTTGATGCAGTGCAGAGCATTAGGGAGGCAGAGAGTGTGATAGATACTAGTTACAGGGAGGTTGTCACACCACAGGTTCAGACGGGAGAGGTAGGCAGGTGGTGCAGGAGTCTACTGTGTCTATTCCCTTTCAAACAGGTATACCATTTTGGATGCTGTTGAGGAGGATAGCCTGTCAGGGGGAGATACCAACTGTAGCCAGGCCTGTGACACCACAGGTGGTTCTGCTGTGGGATAGAGTCGGGCAAAGATTAAGTGAGCAGTAGTAATACAGGACTCGCTAGTTAGAGACAGACAGAGCGTTTCTGTGGCCGCAATCGAAACTCCAGGATGATGTGTTGCTTCCCTGGAGCCAGGGTCAAGGATTCTCTGAGCGGTTGCAGGACATTCTTAAAGGGGAGGGAGAGAGCCAAAGGTCATTGTACATATCGGTATCAACGACATAGTAGGAAAAGGAATGAAGTCCTGAAGTGTGAATACAGAGAGTTAGGCAGAAGGATAACATGCAGGACCTCGAAAGATAACGTACTGGTGAGTAGGAATAGGAGGATTAGGCAGATGAATGCCTGGCTTGAAAGCTGGTGCAGGGAGCGGTAATTTAGATTTTTGGATCATTGGGATCTTTTCTGGGGAAGGGCTGATCTATTCAAGAGGGATGGGTTACATTTGAACTGGAGGGGGACTAACATCCTGGTGGAAAGATTTACTAGAGCCACTTGGGGGGGTTTAAACTAGTGTGGCAGGAGCGTGAGATCCAAAGCAGTAGAGAGACAGGGGAGAAGTTTGAGGATAGCACAGAAGTTAAAGGGAACATATTAATTAATAAAGGCAGTCTCAGTAATCTTAGTACCTGACAGATCAGGCAAAAGTAAGACAGAGAGCAAGGGAAGTCCAGATTAAACTGTATTTATTTCAATGCAAGAGGCCTGACAAGCAAGGCAGATGAACTAGGGCACGGATGGGTATGTGGGACTGCGATATCACCGCAATTACTGAAACATGGCTAAGGGAGGGACAGGACTGGCACTTAATGTTTCAGGGTACAGATGCTGTAGAAAAGATAGAATAGGAGGTAAGAGAGGAGGGGGAGTTGCACTTTTGATTAGGGAAAGCATTGCAACCGTACTGAGAGGGGATATATCCGAGGGTTCAGCCACTGAGTCTATATGGGTAGAACTGAGAAGTAAGAAGGGAAAAATCACTTTGATAGAATTGTACTATAGGCTCCCAAATAGTCAGCGGGAAATTGAGGAGCGAATATGTAAGGAGATTACAGATAACTCCAAAAAAAATAGGGCTGTATTAGTTGGAGATTTTAACTTTCCCAACATTGACTGAAACAACCATAGCATTAGAGGGTTGGATGGAGAGAAATTTGTTGACTGTATTCAGGAGGAATTTCTCATTCAGTAGGTGGATGGCCCAACTAGAGAGAGGGAAAAACATGACCTTCTCCTAGGAAATAAGAAAGGGAAAGTGACAGAAGTGTTAGTGAGGATCAGTTTGGGACCAGTGACTGTAGTTCTATTAGTTTTAAGATAGCTATGGAGAATGATATGTCTGTCCCAAAAATTAAGATTCTAAATTGGGGCAAAGCCAATTTTGATGGTACCAGGCAGGAACTTTCAAAAGTTAATTGGGGGAGTCTGTGGGAAGGAAAAGGGATGTTTGGTAAGTGGCATACTTTCAAAAGTGTGTTAACTAGGGTTCAGAGTAAATACATTCCTCTTAGAGTGAAGGAAAGGCTGGCAGAAGTTGGGAACTCTGGATGACTCGGGATATGGAGGCCCTGGTCAAGAAGAAGAAAGGAGCACATGACATGCATAGGCAGCTGGGATCAAGTGAATCACTTGAAGAATATAGGGGTGTAGGAGTAGAATTAAGAGAGAAATCAGAAGGGCAAAAAGGGGACACGAAATTATTTTGGCAGATTAGGCAAAGCAGAATCCAAACAGCTCCTACTAATACATCAAGGGCAAAAGAGCAACAAGAGAGAGAGTAGGCCTCTTAAGGATCAACAAGGTCATCTATGTGTGGATCCACAAGAGATGGCTGAGATTCTGAATGGATATTTCTTATCAGTATTTACTGTTGAGAAAACATGAATGTTAGGGAACTTGGGGGAATAAATAGTGATGTCTTGAGGAGTGTACATATTACAGAGGAGGTAGTGCTGGAAGTCTTAAAGTGCATCAAGATAGATAAATTCCCAGGACCTGATGCAGTGTATCCCAGGATGTTGTGGGAGGCTAGGGAAGAAATTGCAAGTCCCCTCTCCGAGATATTTAAATCATCGATAGTCATGGGAGAAGTGCCTGAAGATGGAGAGTGGCAAATGTCATGCCTTTGTTTGAAAAGGGCTGCAGGGAAAAGCCTGGGAACTACAGGCCAGTGAGCCTCATATCTGTGATGGGTAAATTGTTGGAAGATATTTTGAGAGACAGGATCTACAGGCGTTTAGAGACGCAAGGATTAATTAGGGATAGTCAGCGTGGCTTTGTGAGTGGAAAATCATGTCTCACAAATTTACTTGAGTCTTTTGAAGAGGTAACCAAGAAGGTAGATGAGGGCAGTGCAGTTGATGTTGTCTACATGGACTTTAACAAGGCCATTGACAAGGTACCACATGGTAGATTGTTGCATAAAGTTAAATCTCGTGGAATCCAGGGTGCAGTAAGGTACCTATGTAGATACAAAATTTGCTTCTTGGCAGAAGTCAGAGGCTGGTTGTGGATGGTTGGAGACCTGTGACCACTGATGTGCCTCAGGGATCAGTGCTGGGCCCACTGTTATTTAGTGAGTGCTTGGAACAAACTGCCAGAGGTACTGGTAGAGGCAGCTACAATTTTATCTTTTAAAAAGCATTCAGATAGTTACATGGGTACTATGGGTATAGAGGGACATGAACCAAATGCGGCAATTGGGATTAGCTTAGCAGGTTTAAAAAAAATGAGCGGCATGGACAAGTTGGGCTGAAGGACCTGTTTCTGTGGCTCTATACCAATTCTCTATCCATGCTAACACATTTCCACTGTGCACCTTTATTTTATGGAACAATCTTCAGTGTGGCACCTTGCCAAATGTCTTCTGGAAATCCAGATACACCATTTCCACGGGTTCCCCATTATCCACTCCACACATAATGTTCTCAAAGAATTCACTAAATTAATCAAATATGAGCTGCCCTTCGTGAACCCACACCGTGTCTTACCAATAGGACAATTTATATCCAGATGTCTCAGCATTTTTTCCTTGATGATAGATTCAAGCATTTCCCTACTATAAAAGTTAAACTAATTGGCTTATGGTTACCCATCTTTTATCTGCCTCTTTTTAAACAGTGGTGTCACATTTGCTGTTTTCCAATTTGTGGGAACCACTTCAGAATCCAATTAATTTTGGTAAATTAACTCTAGTGCATTTGCTATTTCCACTGTCATCTCTTTCAGTACCCTGTGATGCATTCCATCAGGGCCAGGAGACTTGTCTACCTTTAGCCCCATTAACTTACCCAGCATTACCTCTTTCATGATAATGATAGTTTCTAGATGCTCACCTGCCGTAGCCTTCCTGTATCAATTTTTGTCATGTTATTTGTGTCTTCCACTATGAAGACCGACACAAAATACCTGTTCAACGCCTCAGCCATTTTCTCATTTCCAGTTATTACATCCCCCTTCTCATCCTCTGAAGGACCAATGTTTACTTTAACCACTTTTTTTCATTTTATATATTTGAATATATAAAATAGAAATTTTTGCTACCTGTTTTCATATTCTGAGCTAGTTTACTCTCATAATTCAACTTATTTTTCTTTATAGCTTTTTAACAGTGGCTTTCTGTCAACCTTTAAAAATTCCCAAACCTCTAGTTTCCCACTAATCTTTACCACTTTATATGCATTTTCTTTCAATTTGATCACCTCCTTTATTTCCTTAGATAGCCATGGCTAATTATCTCTTTTTCTACAGTCCTTCCTCATGAGAGCATGACAGATTTCCCTTCAGGTATAATTCAAATGAACTACGATGGAGCTTTTATCAATCAAAATTATTTAAGTACACAGTTAACATATAGCAATAACTTGTGCCAATTACAAATAAGAAAAAAAACAGCTGTGATATGATATAACCTTGAACAACTATATGAAATGTTTTACCAAACTTCTTTAAAACATATCCTTGCTACAGATTTAAAACAGAAAGTAAGAATTCTTATGTGGTGCTGGAACTTAGTCCTTTGGTTGGAGAATTGAAACTCTGACTTCCCAGCCTTGTAACTTCCAGCAGTTCTCAAGGTAGAGATAATGCCACTGCTAGCCTCTAGCTTTTAGCAGCAAACCACTGCAAGAGACAGATGGAGGCATTGATGGGCAGGGCCAAGGAGGCACTGAGAGGCGAAACTGAAGAGGGACTGAGGGGCAGGGCTGGGGAGGCACTGAGGGACAGGGCCAAGAGAGGCACTGAGGGGCAGGATGGGGAGGCACTGAGGGGCAGGATGGGGAGGCACTGAGGGACAGGGCCAAGAAAGGCACTGAGGGGCAGGATGGGGAGGCACTGAGAGGCAGGGCCTGGGAGGCATTGAGTGGCAGAGCTATGGAGGCACTGAGGAACAGGGTTGGGGTGGCACTGAGAGGAAGGTCCAGGGAGATACTGAGAGGCAGGGCTGGGGAGGCATTAAGGGGCAAGGCCATGAGAGGCACTAAGGGGCAGGGCAAGGAATGGACACTAAGAGGCAGGACCATGAGAGGCCCTGAGGGGCAGGGCTGGGGAGGCACTGAGGGATGAAAGAGATACTGAGCTTTGTCTTAATAAAGTGCAGAAAGAGAGCCTACTGAGATCCAGCTTGGTTAGGTAGGAATTGACTTGTGTGTTGCAGCATTCAGTGAATAAATCTATTCTCAAATGTCTAGTTTCAATCTTCCCCAGCTGGCTTTGTGGTCATTACAACAAGCAGAAGTTGTGTGCAGGGATTGGCCAAACATGAAGGAAAGGCACAATTGTTTCACTGGGAAATGTTAACTTTCATACAGATTGGGCTTAGCAAACCAGGGCCAGTATTCTCCATCCCACCTGCCATGGGAATTGTAGCAGGCAGAAAGCGGACCATGCAAAGGTCCATTAATCTCAGGCAGGATTCTCTGGTTTTGAGGTGAACGTGGCTGGAGAATCCCACCCCATGTCTGAGACTTCGTAAATTTCTTGAGTTTACCTGGGATATTTTTCTGCAATTATATATTCCAAATCCCACAAAACCATGAGATTTATAATTGATTCACATTCTGTTATAACCTCATGATGTACTGGCATTTATCTAATGATGATCCTAAGGTGACAGAGTTATTGTATTGTTTGAAAGGGAGTAAAGAAGACCAATCATTAAGATTTTAGATTTGAGTAAGCCTGTCTTTGATGCCAGTTGTCCACAGTAAACTGAGAAAATACATAATTAGGGAAGCAATGAGTTCCACATTCCCATGTACCGCCCACCACCTCCCCCTCCACAGCCGTAGCCTTTGATTCTCTTGTCCAACAAGAATCTATTTACCTCCACCTTCAAAAGATGCAGTGATCCCACTTCCACTGTCTTCTGAGGCAGAGTTCTGAGTTCCAAAGTCCAAAGAGAGAGAAAAATTCTCCTCATCTCTGTCTTATAAGGGCAACCCCTAATTTTAAAACCGTGCTCCCTAGTTCTGGATTCACCTACAAGTGGAAGCATCCTTTCCAGATCCACTTTGTCAAGACCGCATCTTATACACTTCAATCAAATCACTCCTCAATCTTCTAAATTCCAGTGGAAATGGGAATTGTCCATCTAACATTTCCTCATGAGACAACCCACTCATTCCAGATATCAATCTAGTAAACTTCCTCTGAATCACCCCCAGTGCACCACCAATCCTGGTGATTTAGCACAGATTCTAAAAAAGCAAAGGGTTACAAAGCAAATAGTAAGTGATACAAATGGATAGTATAAAGAGGAAGGCAAATGTAAAGTCATCATAGCCCCAGATAAGAATAGGCATGACTCAGTTAGTGCAGTTGGCTAGATGGCTGGTAAGTGATGCAGAATGACACCAACAGTATGGGTTTAATTCCTGTATCCACTTTCTTACCTGATCTGTCGTCTGAGGTGTGGTGATCCACAGGTTAAAGCATCACCAGTCAGCTCTCCCCCTCAAAAGAGAGAGCAGCCTATCGTCATCTGGGACTATGGTGACTTTACCTAGATCGGAAGGCAACACTACAAAGAGATATTGATCGATTAGGTAATAGGCAGAAATAAATTTCAATGCAGATTAATGCAAGATGGTACACCAAGGGACCTAAAAAGAACAGAACAAAGTGCTTTAAGATGCCATGTGTCCACAGTAAACTGAGAAAATGTATGAATGAATGAAGCAATGAGTTCCACATTCCCATGTACCAGTTGCAGTTGTATAAAATGTTGGTTAGACCTCATTTGGAATACTGCATCCAGTTCTGGTCGCCCTACTACCGGAAGGACGTGGAGAGTCTGGAGAGAGTGCAGAGGAGGTTTACCAGGATGCTGCCTGGTTTGGAAGATCTGAGTTACGAGGAGAGATTAGGCAAATTAGGACTGTTTTCCTTAGAAAGACATAGACTTAGAGGAGATCTGATAGAGGTGTACAAGATTATGAGGGGTATAGATAGAGTAAACAGGGTTAAGCTTTTTCCTAGGATGGACTCTAATAGCACAGGGGGTCATGGGCTTAGGGTAAGGGGGGTAAGGTATAATTTGGATGCTAGAGGGAGTTTTTTCACACAGAAGGTGGTAGGGATATGGAATGCGCTGCTAAGTAAAGTGATGGAGGCAGGTACTCTGGAGTTATTTAAGAAATACTTAGATGGGCACATGAACAGAATGGGAATGGAGGGGTATAGAAAACTGATTTAAAATAGGGATCATGAGCCTTGGGAGTCCCTGGGAAGTGTGTAAATAGATGATGATATTGATGTACTTGTTTTTATCCTACAGGTGCTTTGGTCCACCTTGTTGTCTAACAAGGGGCATACACGTGATGGGTCGTGAGAGGGCTGCTCTTGGATTTTTTTCGAGAGTATCCTAGTGCTTCACGTCGTTAGTGTACGCTTGACCTGGACCATTTGATGGGCACACGACAGCTCAGTGACTATCGCTGTGCTGTGCAGATACATGGATTTGGCCCTGTGTCTGTGGGAGTTTGCGCATTCTCCTTGCTTGCGTGGGTTTTCTCCAGGTGCTCCCGTTCCTCCCACATCCCAAAGATGTGCTCTTAGGCAGAACAAATTCTCCCTAAATTGTCTCAAATTTGGTTTTTAATCCATAGATCTATAAACATGGACAGGGATCGCGGGTAGAGGTGGGAACATCGGGTGGCGGCGGGGGCTCGTTGGGCCGAAGGGCCTGTTTCCTGTGCTGTTTTGTTCTTTGTTCTTTCTAAATGGTGAAAAGCTAGACAAGTGGACATCCATGTGCACAGATCATTAAAATGTCACCAACAAGTATGGAAAATAATCAAAATGGCTGATGGAATGTTGGCCCTTAAATATGAAGAACTAGAACACCAGGGGGATAGAAGCTATGCTTCAGCGATACAAAACCCTGATTCATCCACACCTGGAGTTTCTGTGAGCTATTGTAGCCAGCACATCTTAGTGAGCATATATTGCCCTAGGAGCAGGTGCAGCATCAGTTTTATCAGAACAGTATCTGAATCCCAATGGTTAAATTATGAGGAGAATTTCACATTGTATTTCCTTAAAGGGATGACTTGAGCAACGTTTTCAAATACTAAGAGGATCCATTAGGGGTAGATACTATTCCCACTGGCTGAGAGGTCCCAGACTAGGAAGTGTGGTGTGAAAATTAGAGCCTTTCAAGAGTGAGATAAGAAAAGAGTTCTTTCTACCCTCTTCAGCAAATTGTAATTGTTATTAAATCAACATTCAATTTTAAAATTGAGATTGAAACTTCTTTGTTATTCAATGGTTTAAAGGGGTCTAATTCAAAAGGGGGGGTTAAATGACCTGTTCCCATATTTCTAAGGGTACTGAGGTGAAGGAATTGAGACGGTAAGAGCCTTGAGGGATAGGCTGAAAGGGACACTATGGGACAGGAATTGAGTGAGCCAGTGTTAGATACTGAATATAAATTCCAGGAAGTTTCAGAACATTTCCCTGGAACATTCTTCCCACGTCTGCGTATGTTTCCTCTGGGTGTCCTGGTTTCCTCCCACCTCCAAAATCGTGCAGGTTAGATGGATTGGCAATATTAAATTGACCCTTAGTATTAGGGGGATTAAAACTGTAAATATTGGAGTTACAATGATAGGGACTGGATGGGATTGTTGTTGGTGCAGACCCGATGGGCTGAATGGCCTCCTTCTGCACAGTAGGATTCTAGGGGAAGAAACAGGACCAGGAAAAGAACCTGTTATGCTACCAATATGATTGTGGCTGATCTTTGGTTTCAACAGCTCCCCCCACATCCCCACTTATCTCTTGATTTCCTGAGTGATTGAAAGGACAGAAAATCTCAGGCTCAGAACATCTCAGGCTGCAATGTATTGAGTGATGGGTCATCCACAACCCTCTAGGGTAGATTCATTTTTTTGTGTGTTCCCGTGTTCTCCTCACTAATCCTGCTGAGACTAAATTTTTACATGAAAATATAGATATTTTAGTTTTCCCGAAAGCAAACATTTATTTTAGCTGATGAAATGTTCCTGCCTGATAATGAGTTTAGGCCCCCTAAGCACCTGATGTTGTATTTCCAATTAAGTTAATCAATTAACCTGCCCCAGGGCAATCAGATTTGATCTATTATATATTCAGTACTAAATGCTTTTTAATGATGTCACCAGGAATTACTTATTACATCAATACACTGTGGCAAAAATCTCTCCATGAAGTGATAGACTCTGGACATGCTGAATTCATTGAATTAATATTGCTCCTAACATTACCACAGAATACTCATCTTCCAATGAACATCAGTAACAACAACAACTTGTATAGCTATAGTACTTTTAAAATATTAAAACCTCCAACAGTGCTTCACAGATACATTTACAAAATAATAGCACTGACCCACACTAGGGCAGGTAACCAAATGCTTGGTCAAAGAGGTTGGCCTTGAGGAACATCTTAAAGGAAGAAAGGGGTGGGGGAGGGAACTCGAGAGCTCAGGGTCCAAGAAGCTGAAGGCACAGCAGCTAAAATGAAGTGATTAAAAGTGGGGATGCTCATGAAACCAGAATAAGGATGAATATCTTGGAGGATTATTGGGGCTGGGGGAGATTACAAAGATAGGGAGGGGTGAGGCTGGGGAGGGATTTGAAAATAAAAACCAGAGAATCCATTACAGCAGGGAAGGAGGCCGTTGACCCCATTATGCCCATGCTAACTCTCAGAGAGTATAGCTAGTCTAGTTCTCTTTGAAAATTAGCCTTGGAATCTTCCTCCATCACCTGTTCAACTGATATATTCCAGACACTAACAGGCATGAGAATTTAGAAACGGAAGGCATTGCTTAACCAAGAGCCAGTGTGAGTGGGTTAGCACAGGGCACTGGCTGAATGGGTTATGATAAGCGTTAGGACAGGTGCAGTAGACTTTTGGATGACCTCAAGTTTCCGAAGGTTGGAATGTGGGAGTCAGTTTTCTCGAATAGTCCTGTCGACAGCTAACAATGGCACAAATGAGGATTTCAGCAGGGTGAAATTGGATATCTTAGTGATAGATGGTGGAAAACTCACTCTGAGATCACAAATGACAACAAAATTATCCACAGTCTGGTTCAGTCTCAGGCGGGGAGAAGAATGGAGTCTGTGCCAAGGTAGCAGAGATTGTATGGGAACTGAAAACAATGGTTTCAGTCTTCCCAATACTTAGCTGAAGGAAATTTCTGCTGATCCAGTACTGGATAAGCTGCCTGACAATGTAAAGATGGTGGAAGTGTTGAGAGAGCTGGTGATGAGGTTGAGTTGGGTGTTGTGAGGACCTCTTCCACACAAAAATTGGCCTTATGTTTACAGATAATGTTGCTGATGGGGCAGCATGTAGACAAGAATGAGGAGTTGGGGGGTGGCCAAGGATAGATTGTTGCAAGACAAAAGATGTTACTGTAGGGGAGCTTTGAAAAATGCCATTGCCAGTGACTCTCCAGCTAGTATTGGATAGGTAGGAAGCTAGTGAGAACAGTCAATGGAGAGGCATTGAAGTGTGGCCAACTTCTGCCAAAGGCAGCAGACACACTGAGAAGGACAAGGAAGGAAAGTTTACCATGGTCATGGTCACACAAGATGTCATTTGTGACTTTGAAAGGAGTTGTTTGATCACCACCGTCAAGACAGAAACCTGATTGGAGGGATCTGATGAACGTGTGAGTGATAACATGTTCAAGGACTTGGAAAGGGAAGTTTGACAATGCTTTAGAAGTATGGAAGAGTCAAAGATCAGCACTTTGAGGAGGTGGATGAAGACAGAAGATTTGAAGGTGTGAAGAATAGTCCCTGAGGAAAGAGAACCATTAACACTGTCAGCTAATATGGAATCCAGGAAGGGAAGCTGCGTGGTCAACAGGTCAGGAGAAGAATCAAGAAAGCAGGAGGATAGTTCCATAAGAGCAGGAGGATAGTTCCATGAACAAGGTGAGCAAGGTAACAGCATGAGGAGAGATGCAGAGAAACTAGAGAAAAATGCAACTCAGGGCTAGAGCAGGGGATTGATTGAAGCACATTTAGGCTGGTAGTAAAGTGAGAGGAAAGGATATGGCAGAGGCCAATGGTCTCGATGTTAGTGATACAGAATCTGCTCGTTTCTCAGCTAATTCGCTGTTTGTCGTCTATGGACCCAAGCAGTAAGTACTGACTGCTATTTCACCATGGAGAATGGTGAGCAGTGGCATTCTCTACCACAGAAAGCAGTTGAATCAAAATACATTGTGAGGGCAATCTTATCGAAAAAATGTGCCAAATAAATGGTTGTTGTTTTTGGACAAGCATCTAGACACCATCTTATGCCACTTAGAAGAAAGAAATTAGGCAAAAAGTGATTCTCGCTATTAGGGGAAGTGGGTGCCAGGAAACTGGCTGTTGAGCTGGAGAGATGCCATTCTGTCATGCAGATCAACTGACGTGACAAGCCAGTAAGATCTCCTCCTGTATGTTTTCAAGAAGGAATTATATCTAGCTTTTGTGGTGAAAGCAATTAAAAGATTGTGGGGGAAGCGGGATCAGGCTATTTATTTGGGTAATCAGCCATGACCAAGCTTAGAAACATAGAAACATAGAATATTGCAGCACATTACTGGCCCATTGTATTTGGCCCTCAATGTTGTGCTGTGTCCAATCCCAAGATCAGGCTATCCCACTCCCTATCATTCTGGTGTGCTCCATGTGCCTATACAATAACCGCTTGAAAATTCCTAAAGTGCCTGACTCCACTATCACAGCAGGCAGTGCATTCCACACCCCAACCACACCTCACCTTCTCTGAGTGAAGAATCTATCTCGCACATTCCTCCTATATCTCCCACCATGAACCTTGTAGTTATGCCCCCTAGTAACAGTAGCTTCCATCCAAGGAAACAGTCTCTGCACATCCACTCTATCTAACCCTCTCATCATCTTATAAACTTCCATTAAGTCACATCTCATCGTCCTCAAAAGAGAAAAGCCCCATCTCCCTCAATCTTTCCTCATAAGACCTACTCTCCAAACCAGGCAGCATCCTGGTAAATCTCCTCTTCACTCTCTCCAATGCTTCCGCATGCTTCTTCTAGTGGGGTGACCAGAACTGAACACAATATTCCACATTTGGAATATGGTCTCACCAAGATCCGTTATAGTTGCAGCATAACCCCACGGCTCTTAAACTCAAATTCCCTGTTAATAAACGCTAACACACTATAAGCCTTCTTCATAGCTCTATCTACTTGAGTGGCAACCTTCAGAGATCTGTGGATATGAACCCCAAGATTTCTCTGTTCCTCCACATTCCTCAGAACCCTGCCGTTGACCCTGTAATCCACATTCAAGTTTGTCCTACCAAAATGAATCCCTCACATTTGTCAGGGTTAAACTCCATCTGCCACTTTTCGGCCCAGCTCTGCATCCTATCATTGTCTCTTTGCAGCCTGCAAGAGCACTGCACCTCAATTACTATTCCACCAATCTTGGTGTCATCAGCAAATTTACCAACCCACCCTTCAGCCCCCTCTTCCAAGTCATTGATAAAAATCACAAATAGCAGAGGACCGAGCACTGACCCCCGTGGTACACCGCTGGTAACTGGCATCCAGTTTGAAAAGTTTCCTTCCTCCACCACCTCTGTCTTCTATGAGACAGCCAGTTACTTAGCCAATCAGCCAAATTCCCTTCTAACCCACACATCCTTATCTTCTTCATGAGCCTACCGTGGGGAATCTTATAAATGCCTCACTAAAATCCATGTATAAGACATCAACTGCTCTACCTTCATCAACACACTTAGTTACCTCCTCAAAGAATTCAATCAAATTTGTGAGGCAGGACTTACCCCTCACAAAACCATGCTGACTATCCCGGATTAAACTGCATCTTTCCAAATGGTCATTAATCCTTTCTCTCAGTTGCCATTAACTTACCAACCACTGAAATAAGACTAACTGGCCTATAATTACCAGGGTTATTCCCCCTCCCATCCTTCAAAATTCCAAAGAGAAGCACAAACTGCTTAATCTCTTCTCATTCTCAACCCCTTCATCTCTGGAATCAATCTTGTGGAAGTCTAAACTGCATCCAATGCCACCACATCCTTCCACAAGGCACGATATAACAGTGTTTAGCACTACTACCTCACAGTGCCAAGTATGCGGGTTCGATTCCAGGCTTGGGTCATCATCTGTGCGGAATTGCATGTTCTCCCGTGGGTTTCCTCTGGGTGCTTTGGTTTCCTCCCACAGCCCGAAAGACACACTGGTTAGGTGGATTGGCTGTGCTAAATTCTCCCTCAGTGTACTCAAACAAGCACTGAAGTGTGTAGACTAGTGGATTTTCACAGTAATTTCATTGCACTGTTTCTACAAACCTACTTGTGACACTAATAAATATGGAGTCCAAAACTGGACACAATATCCCAGATATAATCTCACTAACTCCCTTTCCAGTTGCAACAACATATCTCTACTTTTATACTCCAGTTCTTTTACGATAAATGGCAATGTTCCATTTGCGTTTTTTATTACATGCTGCACCTGCCATTCATGAACATAAGACACCTAAATGCATAGGGTTATGGGAGTACGGCCTGGGTGGGATTGTGCTCAGTTCAGACTCGATGGGCCAAATGGCCTCCTTCTGTACTGCAGGGATTCTATGAAATCCCTCTGCCCAGACATATTTTGAATCTGCTTTCCACTTAGGTAATAATTTGCCTTTCTATATTTTCTGCCACAATGGATAATCTCACACTTATCCACATTAAACTCCATCTGCCAAATTTTTGCCCACTATCCTAGCCCATCTGTACTTGTCTGTTTAATTTTTATATCTTCTTCACTGCCTGCCATATACTGTTTAGTAATGAAAATCCAGTGATGACTTTGTGATTGAAATATATGCAATGTACAGGCCTTAGTGGCATGTTTTTCTTTTAACTTTAACTGTGATTAAATGCAGCCCAAGCTGATGGGCTGGGTTCTGCCAGTTCTCCACACACCCAGCTATTGAAAGCAAACACAGGATGCTGTCTCCCTGTGCCGTCTAAGTGCCAGCTCCATTATGTGGCTATTCCCCAGCTTGAGGAGACAACAATATATTTACATGACACAATATCCTACACTGCTGCAGCTACAGGAACTAGCGTTGAACAAAAATATCACACAATATGTGCTCAGGAACAGTTACGCAGCAGCGATTGTAGCGTATATGAGAGCCTACTGAGTGGAGAAAATAGATTTCACAGTTTAGTAGTGGTGCTGTCAGGAATGAAAATGACTCCTTCATGGACGAAGTAATTATTATGGCCCCACATTAATTAATCTCTTGCACACTGCTGTGAGCAGCCTGCAAGTAAATTCCCAGGGATGTTGAACAAAATGAGTGTTTTATTCACCTTTATTTCTTCACTATCAAAATTAGAGAGAGGCAAAGGAAGGCTGATTGACAATGTTGGTTGGGATGGTGGGGGTGGAGTAATGTGATAAAGCCTCCCAGAATCTGTTAGATCTGGCAAACATCTTCCCAGTGCAGGCAGCTCGTCCTTACAATAGTGTTCATTGATGATCTACTGAAACCGCATTAGAATCTAATGTGGTCAACTGTATCCAACAGTGAATTTGGCTAATTTAATCACAGAATTGTTATGGTGAAAAAAGCGGGCATTTGGCCCATCTTGTCTGCACTGCCCAGAAAGGAAAGACAATAAAAACTGGTCAATAAGAATACTGGCCTGAATTGTTTTATTTCTGTCCTCTAAATGAGTATTAGTACGTAGTGCCATTTTCCTCATCGTCGTAACATTGTTTCTATTCAGATAATCTTCCAATGCCCTCTTGAATGCCTTGATTGAAGCAGCCTCCAGGCAGTGCATTCCAGACCCGAATCACTCCCTATGTGAAAATGCTTTTTCTCACGGCATATTTGCTTCTTTTGCAAATCACTGTAAATCTGCGCGCTCTCATTCTCAATCCGTTTATGGGTGAGAACACTTCTACTCTGTCCAGCACACTCATGATTTTGAACACCTCTATCAATTAGTGATTATCTTATTCATAAACAAAAGATGGCTTTATAATTGAATCTTTTGAGACTTAAAATTATCTCTCAGTTCAGGATAACTTGTGAACTGAACTCCTTGTTTCAGTTGGTAACATGTATGACATCTATGATGACATGTATGTTGACATGTGGTACACTGGAAAATAGCAGGACTTCCACTCAGCTCCCAATTGGAAATCAGATGTATTTTATAAGTTGGCATGTCAGTTTATTGTTTTGTTTCTCCCTCCTAGGTCACTGAATGAGACATTAGTTGTATAACCTGCTGCCAGGTCTTGAAAAAAGGAGAACTTGCATTTATTTAGCTCCTTTCCTAACCTCAGGATATCCCAAAGAATTTACAGCCAGTGAAGTGAATGATTGTTGTAATGTAGGAGACCACTTTGCGCACAGCAAGCTCCCACAACTGACCAGAGAATCTGTCTTGATGATGTTGCTTGGGAGGAATAGTTATTAGCCAGGAGCTTGATAGGGACTCCCCTAATCTTCTTCAAAATAGAACAGAAATAGAAGCAAGAATAGGCCATTTGGCCCCTTGAACTCTCTTTATCATTCAATAAGATCATGGCTGATTGTGGCCTTACTCCACTTCCCTGACTGTTCCCCATGACCCTCGACTCCCTCGTCAATCAAAAATCTGCCTAACTCAGCCTTGAATATATGCAGTGACCCATCTCCCACACATACTCTGAGAGAGTTCCAAAGTCTAATGATCCTCAGAGAGAACAAATTCCTCCTTATCTCTAACTTCAATGGGAGATCACCTAGTTTGAAACTGTGCCCCCCCCACTCGGTTCTAGAGACCCCCAGGAGTGGATACCATCCTCTCAGACCACCCTGTCGAGCCCTCTCAGAATCTTCTAAGTTTCAATCAAACCACCATTCTTCTAAACTGTAGGATCTTATATATCTGCCTGACAAGACAACTGAAACAATGGCTAGTAAACAGATAACTTCCCCAATTGTCAAATGAGTTAATCCTTGATTCAGTCAGTAGATTAGCTCATAATTGAATCTGTTCAGAGTTTGAGGTTATTCCTGATCTGGTATAGTCTCAGTGATGGATTTAGAACCAAAATTCCTTGTGCTGGCAGTAAGGGTGACTGTCCCACTTGAGGTTTAATATCTTTATGGAAAACTGGCATCTCTGACAATGCAGCATTCCCTCAGTACCACACTGGATTGGCAGGCAAGATTTACTTTACTTCAAGCATCCACAGTGGAGCTTGAACCCAATGATGTTCTGATGGATGAATTTTCTGAGGCCTTTGGGGCTTGGAGGCAGTAAAGGGGAGGGGTGTGGAAAATGCCAGCATACAGGTGCCCTGACGCATTCTCATCCCCCCCTTTACCCAGGTGATAGCTGGGGTGTGCTGAGGGTCATCCACCTTGCAGTTGGAGGAAGCCAGCTGAATTTAGACAGATGTTACCAGCAACGGAGCAGCCCCATGAAGACATTGAGGACAAGGTGAGGGGATGGCAAGAGGGAATGCTTCAGTGAAACTGATAAGCTGTGTGAAGTTGCACTGGGGTATAGATAGAGTAAACAGGCTTAAGCTTTTTCCTAGGATGAACTCGAATAGCACAAGGGGTCACGGGCTGAGGGTGAGGGGGGGTAAGGTATAATTTGGATACTAGAGGGAGTTTTTTCACACAGAGGGTGGTGGGGGTATGGAATGCGCTGCCAAGTAAAGTGGTGGAGGCAGGTACTCTGGAGTTATTTAAGAAATACTTAGATGGGCACATGAACAGAATGGGAATGGAGGGGTATAGAAAACTGATTTAAAATAGGGATCATGAGCCTTGGGAGTCCCTGGGAAGTGTGTAAATAGATAATGATATTGATGTACTTGTTTTTATCCTACAGGTGCTTTGGTCCACCTTGTTGTCTAACGAGGGGCATACACGCGATGGGTCATGAGAGGACTGCTCTTGGATTTTTTTCGAGAGTATCCTAGTGCTTCACGTCGTTAGTGTACGCTTGACCTGGACCATTTGATGGGCAACATGACAGCTCAGTGACTATCGCTGTGCTGTGCAGATACATGGATTTGGGCCTGTGTCTGTGGGAGTTTGCGCATTCTCCCCATGCTTGCGTGGGTTTTCTCCGGGTGCTCCGGTTTCCTCCCACATCCCAAAGATGTGCTCTTAGGCTAATTGGCAAAACAAATTCTCCCTAAATTGTCTCAAATTTGGTTTTTAATCCATAGATCTATAAACATAGACAGGGATCGCAGGTAGAGGTGAGAACATCGGGGTGGCGGCACAGGCTCATTGGGCCGAAGGGCCTGTTTCCCGTGCTGTTTTGTTCCTTGTTCTTTGAACAGCTACAGTGATGGACTGAGAGGTGTCAGCATCCACTCTGCCAGGGAGTTCTGCCAGGAAGTTCTTTCACTGCTTGGCAGGTGAATGCCAAATGCCTAGAAGGCACAACTCCTGAACAGCACCTTACCCAGTCTCGGTTGCATTTTCTGCTGCCAATCTCCAGTATACCTGGTGTTGTGAGACTTCTTACCCAATCTCCAGTATACCAGGTGTTGTGAGACTTGTTACCCAATCTCCAGTGTACCTGATGTTGTTTATCTCACTGGTAACAATGATGGGGCATGTGAATGGCTGGAGAACCTTAGAGCCATGTACGGTAATCTTCAAATATTCAAGAGCCACTAATGGACAAATTTACATGTGTTCAGTTTGACTGATTGTTTAAATTAAACTACACTTCCCATCCCTTAAATCAGATGAGATTACCGTGATCAGCCTATCACCATGCTGGGGTTACCTTTGGGAACACCAACACCTGCAAGCTCCCCTCCAAGCCTCTCACCATCCTGACTCAGAAATATATTGCCATTCCTTCACAGTCACTGGATCAAAATCCTGGAATTCCCTCCCTAATAGTATTGTGGATCAACCCACAGCACATGGACTGCAGCAAATCAAGAAAGCAACTCACCACCACTTTCTCAAGGGTAACTAGGGATGGGCAATAAATGCTGGCCAGCCATATCCCATGAATGAATGAAAAGAAACATTGACCAGAAACTGAACCAGATCAGCCACATAAATACTGTGGCTGGAAAAGCAGATCAGAGGCCAGGAATCCTGTGGTGAGTATCCCTAAAGTCTGTCCACCATTAACAAGGCACAATTCAGGAGTGTGATAGAATTCTTGCCTGGATGAGTGTAGCTCCAACAATGCAAGATGTTGACACTCTCCAGGACAAAGCCCCTCGTGATTGCTACCCCTCCCACAAACATTCAATTGCCCCACCACCAATGTACACCAATGCAGTGTGAAAGATACACTGCAGGAACTCAGTAAGTCTCCTTAGATAGCAGCTTCCAAACCTGCGACTGCTGCCATTTATCAGATACGAAGAATGCCACCACTGGAGTTTTCCAAGCCACTCATCATCCTGACTTGGAAATATATCGGTTCTTCCTTCATTGTCTCTGGGTCTAAATTCTCTCCCTAATAGCGTTGTGGTTGTACCTACATCTCATGGACCTCAAGGGCAATTAGGGATGATTAATAAATGCTTGTCTAGACAGCAAAAACGACATCTCTTGAATTAATGTAACGTTATCAAGCTAAGCAGTGCTAGAAATGGAGGCCTTGAATGTCTATCTTGGGTACACGTCTTTGAAAATCAGAGACCGCAGTTTAGTGGATAGGCAGTGAATGGATGGCTGAGTGAGTTGGTGATGCTGCTCCAAAATAGCACTGATTGAATCACGAGCTCCATGTCAGACCAGCGAGAAACCGCATTAAAAGGAAGCGACCAACATTAAAGTGGGTGGCACGGTAGCACAGTGGTTAGCACTGCTGCTTCACAACTCCAGGGACTTGGGTTCAATTCCCTGCTTGAGTCACTGTCTGTGTGGCGTTTGCACATTCTCCTCAAGTCTGTGTGGCTTTCCTTTGGGTGCTCCGGTTTCCTCCCACAGTTCAAAGATGTGCTGGTTAGGTGGATTGGACATGCTAAAAAAAAAATTGCCCTTAGTGTCCTGAGATGCATAACTTAGAGGGATTAGTGGGTAAAATAGTTGATAGCAATATGGGGAGTAGCGCCTCGGTGGGATTGTGGTCAGTGCAGACTCAATGGGCCGAAAGGCCTCTTCCTGCACTGTAGGGTTTCTATGATTTCTATGTTTTCCTAAAGGACATTCAGCTTCTCTAAGCTGCCAAGTTGTTGACATTGCTTGTGACCAGTGCGACACTAGGAAAGAGGCACTGTAAATGAATCTTGAATGCCGTTTTGACTGTCTTAATACCTACCCATATCAGCTACTAGGTTTCCGACTTCACTTCCACCTCAACCCTGAAAAGAAGGTAGTGGCGAGGACAGTCCAGCCAATGACAATTTACACTATTTCCCAGACCTCTTTCCCACCTCTACTGGGAAAATTCCTCCCAAAGTGCAGGTGCACAGCTCATCAAACAAGCAAATAGTTGAGTTAGAAGTTCAGAAGAATTGTCTGAAGATTTGACTGAAATGATCACAACAATCTGCCTCAGCGATGGTATTTATGAAGGACTCTACAATCTTTCAGCAGTTCCAGGCAGAGAAATCTCTCACTTCTTCCACGGAGTCCCCACCACGGACAACCACACAGCTCACTGGTCACTATTTGTCTTCTCTCTAGGCCATGAGGCTTCCACCTGCACAAGTATCCATGGCAACTTAGTTGGTTGTGGCACCCACTGCAGATTGATCTCAATATTTGTTATATTCTGGCAGGAATGAACATACCTGGTGTTACACACCCCAGGAGAAGTCAATAATACGGTGTCCATAGGAAGAAAACTGCTGGTCAAGATTTCAGTTTTTACATGCAACTAAAAAGCAATCAACGTACTTTAACATTATTTCACAACTGTCACATGCCATGCCATCTCATGGTCTTTCAAATTCAGCCTGTGTTTTGGAGGATCACTCACATCCCATTCAATCATTTTGGCCTTTGAGTCATGTTCACTAGCATTCACCCAAAGTCCCTGCACATGGTTATCACCAATTAGGCGCATTCTACAAATTGTCAATCACTCAGGTCATGACAATCCTAATGGCACAGAATTCTTATCGCAAAGAAAATTACAGCACAGGAACAGGTCCTTCAGCTCTCCAAGCTTGCACCGACCATGCTGCCTGACTGAACTAAAACCTCCAACCCTTCCGGGAACGATATCTCTCTGTTCCCATCCTATTCATTATTTATCCAGACACCCCTTAAAAGTCACAACTGTATCCGCTTCCACTACCTCCTCTGGCAAAAAGTTCCAGGCACCCGCCCCTCTCTGTGTAAAAGACTTGCCTTGTACATCTCCTTTAAACCTTGCCCGTCCCACCTTAAACCTATGCCCCCCTAGTAGTTGATTTTTCTACCCTGGGAAAAAAATTTTGACTATCTATTCTGTTCATGCCTCGCATATTCTTGTAGACTTCTATCAGGTTGCCCCTCAACCTTCATCATTTTAATGAGAACAAACCAAATTTATCCAACCACTCCTCATAGCTAATGCCCTCCATACCAGTCAACATTCTGGTAAATCTTTTCTGTACCCTCGCTAAAGGTTCACATCCTTCTGGTAGTATGGTGACTAGAACTGAATACTATGTTCCAAGTGTGGCTTAACTAAGGTTCTATAAAACTGTTACATGATTTGCCAATTTTTAAACTCAATGATGAGGGCAAACATGCCATAAGTCATCTTGACTACCTTCTCCGCTTGCATTGCCACTTTCAGTGACTTGTGTACCTATACACCCAGATCCCTTTGCCTATCAATACTCACAAGGGTTCTGCCATTTACTATATATTTCCTATCTGTATTAGACCTTCCAATATGCATTATCTCACATTTGTCTGGATTAAATTCCATCTGCCATCTCTCCGCCCAAGACTCTAACCGATCTATATCCTCTGATGGTTCTCATTGCCATCTGCAAATCCACCAACTTTTGTGTCATCTGCAAACTTACTAATCAATCCAGTTACATTTTCCTCCAAATTTTATATATATATTATAAAAGTCTCAGCACTGATCTCTGAGGATCAGAGATGGTTCTCATTGCCATCTGCAAATCCACCAACTTTTGTGTCATCTGCAAA
Source organism: Sphyrna mokarran (assembly GCA_024679065.1). Lineage (NCBI taxonomy): Eukaryota > Metazoa > Chordata > Chondrichthyes > Carcharhiniformes > Carcharhinidae > Sphyrna > Sphyrna mokarran. The sequence goes on along the minus strand of JAGIQG010000004.1, from coordinate 58,149,392 downwards.
CTTACTAATCAATCCAGTTACATTTTCCTCCAAATTTTATATATATATTATAAAAGTCTCAGCACTGATCTCTGAGGACATCATGAACACCACTTGTCACAGCCCTCCATTCAGAAACCCACCCTTCCACTGCTATCCTCTGTCTTTTTTGACCTAGCCAGTTTTGTATCCACCTTATCAGTTCACCTCTGATCCAATGCGACTTCACCTTCTGCACCATTCTGTCATGAGGGACCTTGTCAAAGATCTTACTTTCCTACAGGAATTCTGGTTTCTTCCCACACTTCAAAGATGTGTAGGTTAGGGGGGTTAGCCATACTAAATGCATATGTTACGTGGATAGTATGGAGGGGAGACCTTGTTGAGATACTTTTTCGAAGAGTTGGTGCAAACATGATGGACCAAATGGGCTCATTCTGCACTGTAGGAATTACTTCAAATTGCCAGTATAGATTCACATACTGTACTAGTACACATTAAATTCCTCAGTCTCATACTTATCTGTTTCTTTAGCACTGAAGAAAACAATGGTGATGATAAAGTAGCTATTGTACCAGACCAGTAACCAAGGATTCATGGAGTAGATTACCAATTGGCCACTGGTACATTAAACTAGTATTACGTGATTTCCATGAAATCAAATCCCACCCTGGCAAATTGTGAAATCAAGTTCCATGAATCAAGTAAATTGTGGCTGGCACAGAAAGAAATTGACCATTGAAAAATCAGTGAAAAAATACAGGTTCATGATCCCACACTCCCCTACCCACCTCTCCACCCCCACCCATTCCTTCCTGCTGATACCCTGTATTCCGCCACCCTCCTGCATTTCTCTCCATAGCCACCCATGCCATCCTGCTGCCACCCTATACCCTGCCACCCTTCTGAACTCCTCTCCACACCCACCCACTCCTTCTTGTGACACCCTGTATCCCACCACCCTCCCACATTCCTCTCCACAGCCACCCATGCCATGCTGCTGCCACCCTATACCCTGGACCCTTCTGTACTCCCCTTCACATCCACCCACTCCTTCTTGCTGCCACCCCTATACCCTGCAATCCTCCCTGGTCCAGGCTACACCTAATTCCAGATGCAAACTGCCAGATTGACTCTTAATGCCCTCTGAGCAATGCAAGATGGGCAATAAATACCCTTATGCCAGTGTCAGCTACATTCGAGGACAAACAAAAAGGTTAATGATTTAATATAAGAAGTAACATGTGGAAAATAATTAACTGGGAATTTTTAAAAGAATGTGTTGGCACAGACCCACGCACACAGATCAGAGAGAAGAATATCATACCAAAACAAACAAACATAAACTGTAACTATAACCAAACACTTGCACACTTCCCAGTCAAAGCGTGGGCATGACAGGTGCAATTCCTGACAAGATTTTAGTTAACCAAAGTGAATAGATATTTGTTTGTGTTGCAGTTAGCTCACTGGAGAGGGCCTGCCTTCTCTCCAACTGCAATTCATTATTGTGATAGACCATGTGGATTAGGCTATCATTTACAAATCAGGTAGAACCATTGTAGAAAATTAAAATAACTTAAAAGATCAACACAGCAAAAATGAGAGTGAATCTCAGATGGAAACTGCTGGATTCCCCAGGGGGGAATGCGCAGAGTCGCTGAGCAGAGACTGATAGCCAAGTTCCGCACGCATGAGGATGGTCTTAATAGGGATCTTGGCTTCATGACACACTATCTGTAACCCCCGTAACTTACCTCGGTTAGCAAAAAACCTCACTTACTGTGCTGTCTGGAAAAAATATACAATTCTCTAACCAATGCTCAGGATTCCCTTCACACACATTGTTAGCCACTTTAACAGTTGAATAGCAGGTTAGATGTAAGGATTCTCATTCTAATCAGCAATCTGTGACTGTCTGTGTTGATATGTGTGCGAATGCAGACCAGAACACTGCATTTGCCTGACGAAGGCACAAGAGTGTCAAAAGCTCGCAAATTTACTATCAAATAAATCGGTTGGATTTAAAATTGGTGTTGCTAAATTCTTACTGAGTTCTTACTTCCCCAGGGGGGAACAGAGTCAACACACTCGGCACTGCTTCATTCCCCCTGCTCTACCCAACAGCAGAGTCCTGATCATCCAGGCTCAAACATGGTAGTATCAACCTCTGGAAATTCTAGCAAGAATTATTTCTGAGGCGTTGAAGGTCAACAGAGCCGAAGCGGCTTCCTGAACCTTCAGATATCTGCAAGGAAAACATCCTCTTTATATAACTCTCATCAGCTGACAGTTAACAAAGCACTCCAATTGATATAGGACTGCAAGAAAAACTATGTATCTGAAATCCCGTCATACTGACTGGAAATATCCTGCAATCTGATGACAGCCTCACTTCTCCTGGTTATCTGCAAACATTGGCCTCACAGGTATAGGATGTGGTTAAGATGGCCTATGGTGTACTGGCCTTCATCAATCAAGAGATTGAATTTAGGAGTCGGGAGATAATGTTGCAGCTCCGTAAGACCCTGGTCAGACCCCACTTGGAGTACTGTGCTCAGTTCTGATCACCTCAGAGGGATTACAAGAGCGATGTGGAAGCTATTGAAAGGATGCAGAGGAGATTTACAAGAATATTGCCTGGATTGGATGCCATGCCTTCTCAGGATAGGTTGAGGAAGCTCAGTCTTTTCTCCTTAGAGAGACAAAGGATGAGAGGTGACCTGATAGAAGTGTATAAGATGTTGAGAGGTATTGATCAGGTGGATTCTCAGAGGCTTTTTCCAAGGACTGGAATGGTTGCTATAAGAGGACATAGGTGTAAGGTGCTGTGGAATAGCACAGAGGAGATATCGGGGTAGGTTTTTCACTCAGAGGGTAGTGGGTGAGTGGAATAGGCTGCTGTCGGTGGTGGTGGAGGCAAATTCAATAAGGCCTTTCAAGAGACTTCTGGATGATACAAGGGATTTAATAGAATTGAGGGCTATAAGTAAGCCTAGTGGGTATGAATATCATCGGTGCAACTTGTGGGCCAAAGGGTCTATTTGTGCTGTAGTTTTTCTATGTTTTATGTTCTATCACTAACAAAAACCTGGTGACTGGCCTAAGCGGCAACATCCCAAGGGTTCAAACATTACATGGAAAACCTGGACAACCATCAACCTCTTGAGAGAAAATGTAGTCATTTACTCCACAAGTGAAAAACACAGAACAACTTGAATTGTGAATGCGGCTCTCCAAGTCAGATTATTTTTAACAAACTGAACTTCTGTTCCGAGACACCCATTATTGGTGGCATCACAAACATTCAAACTGTGTCACAGGAAGCCATTGATTGGATTGTTAACCTCAACATCTAACTACAAAGGCTTCCCCAGCCATTCAAAGAAAAAAAACCCATAGCCAAATAGACTAATCTGTCCAAAGATGTGCAGGTTATGTAGTTTGGTCATGCTAAATTGTCAGGGGGACTAGCTTGGATAAATGGTAGGGATTATGAGGGTGGGGCCTGTGTGGGATTGTGGTTGATGCAGATTTGATAGGTCGAATGGCCTCTTTTTGCCGTGTAGAATTCTAAATGGTAATACTTTATTTATTGTGTCTCAGGCCACAAAATAATAAAAGATGCAATGCTTCACAAACTCTCCTGATAATACTGAACTAGCTTCAGAATCCTTGGTACAAAACTTATAGATGAGATTGAGTTAACCCCATGGCTGTGTTTGCTACCAATATTCTGATTGTATAGTTGAATGCTGATGATGGGGCTGGGTTAATGATACCATCTTTCTAGGGGGCAACATGCAGCCACCATCTTTGTAGGGGGCAATGTACAGCAGAGCATTTGTGTAACAACCATTTATCTAGGGTGCAATGTGCAGCAGGAGGAGAAAACGTCGTGAATTTCAATCTCGGATTGAGCAATGGATTTTGGAACTGACATTTTCCTTGTGGAGTATTGTTTTGTATTTAATTTGATTTATTATTGTCACATGTATTAGTGTACAGTGAAAAGTATTGTTTCTTGCACACTATACAGATAAAGCATACCGTTCATAGAGAAGAAAAGGAGAGAGTGCAGAATGTAGTGTCACAGACATAGCTAGGGTGTAGAGAAAGGTCTATGTAATTCATGTTAGCTCCATTCAGAAGTCTGATGGCAGCAGGGAAGAGCTGTTCTTGAGTTGGTTGATACATGTCCTCAGACTTTAGTATCTTTTTCCTGATAGAAGAAGGTAGAGGAGAGAAGGTGTGGATTCTTTAATTATACTGGATCCTTTTCCAAGGCAGTAGGAAGTGTAGACAGAATCAATGGATGGGAGAAAGGTTTGCAGGGTGGATTGGGCTTCATTCATAACCCTTTGTAGTTCCTTGCAGTCTTGGGCAGAACAGGAGCCATACCAAGCTGTGATACAGCCAGAAAGAAGCTTACAATGGTATATCTGTAAAATTGGTCAGAATATGGTGGACATGCCAAATTTCCTTAGTCTTCTGAGAAAGTACATATTGATAGGCTTTCTTAAATATAGTGTTGGCATGGGGAGGCTAGAAGAGGTTGTTGGTGCAATCTGGTTGGTCAATGTTTCTCAACTTAGTCTCACTACCCCATTGATGTCAGTCAATGGTGATGAGTATTAGACTATAATACTGCCTCGTTTAACACCTACAATCCATTGACATTACTGAGATAATGTGAGTTTAGAAACACTCACCAACGTATCTGCAGTAAAATAGCCCATATGGAAAAGATTTTAATTTTATGTCTATAAGTCCTTCCCTTCCCATTCTGTCACTCTGAGTTCCAGGCTACAGGCTCCAGCAGTGTTGTTATTGGATTTCTGCCAATGTGTGGACCTGTGCATATATGCATGTGGGTAACGGTGGCCATTTTGCACGGCCATTTAGCGTTGGCAGGAGACACAGAGTAACCACATGGACAAATATGGGCTTCCTCTTGCTCAGGCCTTGATCTTGTGTTTAATGTCATCTGGGATGACATCCCTGGGTTACAACAAAGAATTTTTACCGCAACTTACATGATTAATGTCAAGCGCTCACTTTGACACAAACTCCAAGAAAAACTAGTGAACTGACAATATACTGCTGAATTCTCTGTGGTATGGCACGGGGCTATCAGTCCATGATAGTCACATAATGTCTCCTGCTCTTAGCAATTAACTCTTTCTCCCTGAACATCCTGTACAGGTAATGTCCCAAACAATGGCAACTTACTGAGTAAAATGTGCATTTAAAAAAGGTTTTGACACAGTGTTAGCCGTGACTGCCTTCTCATCTCTCAACTCGAAGATTATGAGTTCAAGTTTCACTACATGTCTGGAGCACAAAGATCAAGGTTGACAGTCCGCTGCAGTGGTGAGGGAGTGCTGTACTGTCATATACTAAATATGATGTGGAGATGGTGGTATTGGACTGGGCTGGGCACGGGAAGTAGTCTCACAACATCAGGTTAAAGTCTAACAGGTTTATTTGGTAACACGAGCTTTCAGAGCGCTGCTCTTTCATCAGGTGAGTGTTGGCATTGGGGGGGAGGAACAGATCAGGTGCTTGTTGATGCAGTCTGGTTGGTCAATGTTTCTCGACTCTGTCTCACCATCCCAGTGAGGTCAGTCAGTTGCTGTGAGTTTGAGGTTGGGGGCGGCACCCTGATGCTTGTGGAGTAGGGGAGGCACCCTAATGCTTGCTTGAGGTGGGGAACACCCTGATGCTTTTTGGGGTGGGGGGGGGGCATTCTAATGCTTGTTGTGGTGGGGGGACATTCTGATGCTTGTTTGGGCTTGGGGAGGCATTCTGATGTTTTTTGGGGTGGGGGTGTCATCCTGATGCTTATTTGAGGGAGGGGGTCATTTTGATACTTGTTAGGTGGGGGGAGGCATCCTGAGGCTTGTTTGATAGGATTCCCCAGGATTCTGGGGAGGAACGTAGAACAGTACAGCGCAGTGTTAGGCTCTTCGGCCCTCGATGTTGTGTCGAGCTATTACCAAACCCTAGATAAAGCTATCCCACTCCCTACCATTCTGGTGTGCTCCATGTGCCTATCCAATAACTGTTTCAAAGTTCCTAAAGTGTCCGACTCCACTATCACAGCAGGCAGTGCATTCCACACCCCAACCACTCTCTGAGTGAAGAATCTACCTCGGACATCCCTCCTATATCTCCCACCATGAACCTTATAGTTATGCCCCCTAGTAACAGATACATTTACCCAAAGAAATAGTCTCTACACGTCCACTCTATCTATCCCTCTCATCATCTTATATACCTCTATTAAGTCGCCTCTCATCCTCCTGTGCTCTGAAAGGAAAGCTCCAGGTTCCTCAACTTTTTGTCGTAAGACCTACCTCCAAACCAGGCAGATCCTGGTAAATCTCCTCTGCACTGCTTCCACATCCTTCTTACAGTGAGGTGACTGGAATTGCACACAATATTTCAAATGTAGTCTCACCATGGTCCTGTATAGTTGCAGCATAATTCCACGACTCTTAAACTCAAACCCCCATTAATAAAATGTTAAAGGAATTTATTTTTAGCAGAGAACCGGATACCTTTTGAAGATGGCACCCCAGTCTCTGTTGCCAAATCTATCAGGCCCCAGCCATCATGATGACAGTGGAAATCATACTCTCAGATTCCCTGTACACTGAGCGCCAGAGACTCTGGAGAGAAAACTCCACTCTGCAGCCGGAGAGCTGGTTTTCCAACTGGAACTGAAGCAGAGAATTCCAGATTTTCATTCCCTTTGGCTTCCTGATTTCACAGCTGATTTGTTGAATTCTAAATCTGAAATGGGTTTCTGATTTTCCCACCAGAGAAATTAATAACATATCAGCCCCATTGAACTCTTTCTAATATTTCAAACACTTCTTCCTGCTTACCCCTCAAATCATTTATATACAGGGTGTTTTTACAAGCCATGTTTGTGCTCTTTCCTCATTATTTTACTCCTACGCCCTGGTATCATTTAATGTCTTAGAGTCACAGAGATTTACAGCATGGAAACAGGCCCTTCAGCCCAACTTCTCCATGTCACCCAGTTTTTACCATTAAGCTAATCCCAATTGCCTTCATTTGGCCCATATTACTATATCCCAACTTTATCCATGTAACTGTCTAAACGCTTCTTAAAAGACAAAATTGTATCCACCTCAACTATTACCTCTGGCAGCTCATTCCAGACACTCATCATCTCTGTGAGGAAAAAGTTGCCCCTCTGCACCTTTTTGTATCTCTCCCCTCTCACCTTAAACCTATGCCATCTAGTTTTAGACTCCCTTATCTTTGGGAAAAGATGTTGACTATCTACCTTATCCATGCCCCTCACGATATTATAGACGTCTGTAAGATCACCCTTAAACCTCCTACGCTCCAGGGAAAAAAGTCCTAATCTATCGAGCCTCTGCTTGTAACTCAAACCATCAAGTCCTGGTAACATTCTATTAAGTCCTTTCTGCACTTCTTCTAGTTTATGTTCGGAATTTTGAAGTTAATGAAGTTAATGTTGAGCTAGAGATGAAAACAAAAGGACAAGGAGCAAGATTAGTCGGTTTCTAGAGGAGATGCAATTTGCCCAGTAACAAGATTAGTAGGTATCTAGAGGAACTGAGATATCAGGAACTATGGCTGGAGTTTTATGAAAAAATGGTGATGTGTCAGGGTCTGACTGAGAATGAGCTTGTTTCTTGTTTCCCTCCAGATATTCTAACACTTTATGACAAAAAACAGGTGGGTGTGTTTTGCACAGTGATGTTCAGGGGCAGGGCCTAAACTCTGCACTGAGGTTGGGACTCCCCCCCACCCCGTGATTAGAGCTGCCTTTCCCTCACCTGCCCCACCCCATGATCAGAACTGGCCTTCCACCTGCCCCAATCAAAGCCAACCCCCCCCAACCCTCCCGTGATTAGAGTCAGAAGCCCCTCTTACCCCCAAACAGCGCCAACAACAGATTCCATCCCACCAGTGCCCCCACTCAAACAGCCATCGCTGCATCCCTAGCTCACGGGTCCACTCCCCCCACTACTAAAAATAAATGATTTCCCTTCCCGTTCAAGGCTCCCACTAGTGTCTGCCCTTGGCATTGCCACCTACACAAGTTGGTTGCCAGTTCTATCGATGATCAGAGCCACAGAGCCTGATCCATCTAACATTTAGATCCAGGGCAAATTACATATGTTCTCTTCTAAAAGACACAGTTTCATGCCTTTGCTGAACCAGCAAAAGATGTTTTCTCAGACCTGTTCATCTAAGCTGTAATCTATGGTAAATGAGCTGGATTTGACTTATGGAGTTACTAAAGTGGACATTGTTTGGGAAAATTGTGCTCAATGAGTTCGGGGAATTTGGGTATAGTTTGGAAACAAGGATTAATTTCAGATGAAATGGTATGTTTCGTTATCCTCTTTCTTGTCGGATATTTTTCTTTTCCTTTAACAAACATTCTTTATTAATTGTGTACACAAAGACGAGGACTGGCTCCTCACATTATTCCAAACAAAATTTGGCCCGCTGCAACGGTGGTTAGCATTACTGCTTACAGCACCAGGGACCTGGGTTCAATTCCCAGCTTGGTCACGGTCTGTATGGAGTTTGCATGTTCTCTCCATATATGTGTGGGTTTTCTCATGGTGCCCCAGTTTCCTCCCACAATCCAAAGATGTATGAGTCAGATGGATTGGCCATGCTAAATTGCCCCTTATTGTCAGGGTGAATAGAATCATAGAACCATAGAACATTACAGCACAGAAACAGACCTTTTGGTGCTTCATGGCTGTGCTGAACCATTTTTCTGCCTAGTTTCACTGACATGCATCTGGACCATATCCCTCTACACCCTCTCATCCATGTACCTATCCAAGATTTTCATAAATGTTAAAAGTGAGCTTGCATTCACTACTTCATCTTGCAACTCATTCCACACTCCCACCACTCTCTGTGTGAAGCCCCCCAAATATTCCCTTTGAACTTTTCACCCTTCACCCTTAACCCATGTCCAATGTCCTCCAATCATCCACTTTCCTAGTAACATCCTCAAAAAACTCTAATTGATTAGTTAAACATGACTTACCACGCACAAAGCCATGTTGACTCTCCCTAATAAGTCCCTGTCCATCCAAATATTTGTAAGTCCTATCTCTTAGTACTCCTTCTAATAATTTACCTATTATTGACGTCAAACTCACTGATCTATAATTTCCCGGATTACTTTATGAGTCTTTTTTAAACAACAGAACAACATGAGCTATCCTCCAATCATCCGGCACCTCACCCGTGGATACCGACATTTTAAATATATCTGCCAGGGCCCCTGCAATTTCAACACTAGTCTCCTTCAAGGAGCGAAGGAATATCCTATCCAGTCCTGGGGATTTATTTACTCTGATTTGCTTCAAGACAGCAAGCAGCTCCTCCCCTTTAATCTGTATAGGTTCCATGACCTCCCTACTTGTCTGCCTTATTTCCATCGACTCCGTACCAGTTTCCTTAGTGAATACGGATACAAAAAACCCATTTAATATCTTCCCCATTTCTTTTGGTTCCACACATAGCCGACCTCTCTTGATCTTCCAGAGGACCAATTTTATCCCTTACTATCCTTTTGCTCTTAATATACCTTAGAAACTCTTAGGATTATCCTTCACTTTGACTGCAAAGGCAGCCTCATGTCTTTTTCTAGCTCTCCTGATTTCTTTCTTAAGTAGTTTCTTGCACTTTTTACACTCCTCAAGCATCTGATTTGCTCCCTGTTGTCTATACATGTCATACATCTCTCTCTTCTTCTTTATCAGAATTTCAATATCCCTCGAGAACCAAGATTCCTTATTCTTATTCACTTTGCCTTTAATCCTGATGGGAACATACAAACTCTGCACTGTCAAAATTTCTGCTTTGAAGGCCTCCCACTTACCATTCAATCCATGCTTGTGACAGTAGGGTAAATGTATGGGATTATGGAGATTGGGGCTGGGTGGGATTGTGGTCAGTGCAGACTTGATAGGCCAAATGGCCTCCTTCTGCACTGCAGGGATTCCATGTTTCAATGTTTCTAAATGTACACCAAGAACCAATGTTTCAAGTTATCCTTTGGGGTTTTGAGACACTCTCGCAGTAATATCAGCAGGTTGCTAACGCATCTTTCCTGAGGTGGGGGTCTAAAACCATACGCAGTGCTCTAACTAAATGGAATGGACATAATCAATTGGGCTAGTCCGCTTTATCAAACTCTTTTTTTGTTCATGAATCTTATGATATTCAGCACAGGATTCTCACAAGTTGCTGATCAATACTATTCTCATTTTGAAATTTATTTTGCATTGAACACAGTTGCATACTGTCACACATCTTTTTCTCAGGACTGAAAATCTTCACCTTCATCAGCCTTCCATTCCTCCACCAGATTTCCTTGAGTAACAAAAGCCACTCTTCCCAGCTTCTCTGCTGCTTTGCGCGATGGGATTTCAATCCTTCTTCCAATTCTCATAGAATCATAGAGGTTTACAGCATGGAAACAAGCCCCTTAGCCCAAATTGTCCGTGCCGCTCCCATCCTTCCCAAAACCCCAAAGCCAGTGCCAACAGCCTGTACCTGGCCCATCCCTCCATATACATCGCACACAGGCAGCCATCCAAATGCCCTTCAAAATTGTACCCGCCTCCACCACCATCCCTGGCAGACACCAACCACCCTCTGGACACCCCTGCATCTCTCCCCTCCCACTTCAAACCCATGACCTCCAGTTCCAGACTCTCCCACCCCTGGGAAAAGACACTGACCATCCACCTTGTCCATGCCCTTCACCATTCTACAGACCTCCATAAGGCCATCCCTCAGCCTCCTATGCTCCAGAGACAAAAGCCCCATTCACTCAGCCCCTGCCCACAGCCCAATCCACCAAGTCCCGGCAGCATCCCAGCAAATTTCCTCTGCACTGTCTCATTCCAATACTATCCCCTTTATAATAGGATGACCAGAACCACACATAGCACTCCAAACACAGCCTCACTAATGTCCTAGATAGAACGAGGTGTCACAGCCTTAGGATGAGGGGGGCTATGTATAAGACTAATATGACAGGGCATTTTTTCACACAAAGGGTAGTGGGAGTGTGGAATGCACTACAGAGTAAGGTGGTGGGAGCAGGCACGCTAGGGTTGTTTAAGGGTCTCTTGGACAGCCACATGAACGGTCTGCAGATAGAGGGATATAGGAGGACTGTTTAAATACTTTAATTGTTTCCACAGGCTGTTCGGTCCACCTTGTTGACCAACAAGGTGCATGCATTCGGCAGGTCGTGCAAGGGCTGCTCCTGGATGTTACTTCAGAAGTGGCCTAGTGCTTCATGTTGTTAGTGTATCCTTAAACTGGACCATCAGATGGGCAACATGACAGCTCAGAGACTATCGCTGTTGCTGTGCAGACACATGGATTTGGGCCTGTGTCTGCGGGAGTTTGTGCGTTCTCCCCGTGGTTGCGTGGGTTTTCTCCGGTTTCCTCCCACATCCCAAAAATGTGCTCTTAGGCTTATTGGGTAACAAATTGTCCCTATATTGGTCTCTATATGTCATTAAGACGTTAGGATGGCGGCGCGGGCTCGTTGGGCCGAAGGGCCTGTTTCCCATGCTGTGTTGTTCTTTGTTCTTTGTTCTTTGTTCTTGTCCTGTACAACTTCAACAAGATATCACACAACCTCTGCATTCAATGCCACGGATGCCACCCCTCCTCCTAACAACAGAGTCAATAATTCCTCCCTGGACTTGCTTTTTTGTTTATTGTTAAATGACCGTACAGCACAGAGTGGAACCATTGGCCCACCCTGTCCGTGCTAGCTCATTGAAAGAGTTCCCCATTTCATCCAACTCCTCTGCCCCTCTCGCATTATCCTGCAATCTCCCTTCCCTTCCTAAATATTTAACAACAGCCTGTTTGAAAGTTCCTCTTTATCCTTAATCATTTCAGTCAGTGAATTCCCAGCCATGACAACTTGTTGAATGAAGTGAGACAATCAAATGTTCTTGATGGATTCTGGCTGGCAGCATTGAAAATACATCTGGTAACAAGACAACACAAAAAGCCAGAGTGGGAACATTAAAACAGGCATCTGTAGGATGTGATGGGAGGCACTGCCACTGTGGAGCTGAATCCCAACAAGGGTGAACTGGGCTTACTAACAAATGCTCCTTGACTCAGGCCTTCTATAAATTGTAGGTAAAAATAGCCAGTTAGCAAATTTCCACTCCCATAACCCAGTAAATCATCCCACTCATCCACTCAAAGCAAAGAGTACAAAAAACCCAAAAGCACTTAAGAAAACATTTATTTAATGGAAGAGCGATGAGATGTTGGAGGCATGCCACTGTCTGTGACTGAAATTGGTATTGAACTGACAATATTTACAGCAGTCGGAACGAGGTAATTTTATGAAATTGCGACTGTTGCTTATGTGAGCATTTCATAAAATTACCTCAGCATAAAACTTCCCTCAGAACAATGAGGTGGGGGCAGATGTTGGGGCGAGATGAGACACCTGAAATAACATCCTTTCCAATCACATCAATGGGTTTTTCTCCATTACTGGCCTATAAGGTCCATTCGACTCATACAAGGTTACAAACTGGGAGCAGGAATAGCCCTTTTAGCCCCTTGCTATTTAATAAGCTCATGGCTCATCCGATTGTAACTCAACTGCACATTCCCACCTAACCCAATAATCTTTGACTCCCTTGTTAGTTAAGATGGAATCATTCTGGAAAGAATCAGCTTTATAAAGTGCTGATTAGTCCTCAATGGGGCTAATGTGCCCAATTCTAGGTAGCTCACTTTAGGAAGGATGTCAAAGCCTAGGGGACGTTATAGAGGAGGGCCAGAATTTTTTGGCTGTTCACACTGGCAGGATCTTTTGGTCCTGTCGACAGTGCATCCCCCCCCGCATTGAGAAGGCCATTCAGCCCTTCGAGCCTGCTCCATCATTCAATAAAGTCGTGGCTGGTTTGGCTCTGTTCTCAACTCCACTTACCTGTCTGCCCTCCCCCTAACCCTCCAGTTATCTATCAAAAATCTGTCCAACTCAACCTTGAATAAATTCAATGGTAGCATTTTCTGGTTGTGCCAACTTTGAGGCTGGAAATTCCTGCCCTTGGTTAATGGGCCTTTAAATGGTCCATAAGATTTTCTGGTACTGTCCACGACAATTCCTGCAGTCAGTGGGCTGGAAAATTTTCCTCCAATTCAGCCTCCAGTGCTCACTGAGGGAGAGAATCCCACAGATTAATGGGAGAAAAAAAATTCTACTCATCTCTGTTTTAAACAGTCAACCTCTTTCTTAAACAGTGGGGTGGAGCTAATTGGGAAGCTCTTTTGAAGGGCTTGTACAAACATGATGGGTTGAAAGGCCTCCTCTGTGCTGTACAATTCTATAATTATGCCTGAATCTGGCACTGGCCCTGAAATATTGGTGCAGCCATAGTGCCAATGTGAGACACTGAGTGGAAAGCAGGCCATGCAGCCTAACCTGCAAGCTTTTTACAGGTATATAAATAATAAAAGATTGGTTAGGGCAAGATTAGGGCCAGTCAGAGATAACAGTGAGAAGTTGTGCGTGGAGCCTGAGGAGATAGGAGAGACACTGAATGAGTATTTTTCGTCAGTATTCACGCAGGAGAAAGACAATGGTGTCGGGGAGAATACTGCGATACCAGGTTGTAGACTGGGCAGGATTGAGGTTCATAAGGAGGAGGTGTTAGCGAATCTTGAGGGTATGAAAATTGATAAGTCCCCTGGGCCAGATGGGATTTACCCTAGGATTCTCTGGGAGCTAGAGAGGAGATTGCAGAGCCTTTGGCTTTGATCTTCATGTCGTCGTTGGCTACAGGTATAGTGCCGGAAGACTGGAGGATGGCAAATGTTGTCCCTTTGTTCAAAAAGGGGAGTAGGGACCATCCTGGAAATTATAGACCGGTGAGCCTGACTTCTGTTGTGGGCAAGGTCTTGGAAAGAATTATAAGGGATAGGATTTATAAGCATCTAGAGAGAAATAAATTGATTAGGGATAGTCAGCACGGTTTTGTGAAGGGTAGGTCGTGCCTCACAAACCTTATTGAGTTTTTTGAGGAGGTGACCAAAGAGGTAGATAAGGGTAAGGCAGTTGATGTAGTGTATATGGATTTTAGCAAAGCGTTTGATAAGGTTCCCCATGGTAGGCTACTGCAGAAAGTGCAGATGCATGGGATTGAAGGTGATTTAGCAGTTTGGATTAGGAATTGGCTAGCTGATAGAAGACAGAGGGTGGTGGTTGATGGGAAATATTCAACCTGGAGTGCAGTTACAAGTGGTGTACCTCAAGGATCTGTTTTAGGGCCACTGCTGTTTGTCATTTTTATAAATGACCTAGATGAGGGTGTAGAGGGTTGGATTAGTAAATTTGCTGACGATACCAAAGTGGGGGGAGTTGTAGACAGCGAGGATGGATGTTACAGTTTGCAGAGGGACATAGATAGGTTGCAGAGCTGGGCCGTGAGGTGGCAAATGGAATTCAATACGGATAAGTGTGAGGTGATTCACTTTGGTAGGAATAACAGGCATATGAAATATAGGGCTAATGGAAGGACCCTTAATAGTGTTGTCGAGCAGAGGGATCTTGGGGTACAAGTACATAGCTCTTTGAAAGTTGGCACCCAGGTTGATAAAGTTGTTAAGAAGGCGTACGGTGTGTTAGCTTTTATTGGTAGAGGGATTGAATTTAGGAGCCGTGAGGTTATGTTACAACTGTACAAAACTCTGGTGCGGCCGCACTTGGAGTATTGCGTACAGTTCTGGTCGCCGCATTATAAGAAAGATGTGGAAGCATTGGAAAGGGTGCAGAGGAGGTTTACCAGGATGTTGCCTGGTATGGTGGGAAGGCCTTATGAGGAAAGGCTGAGGGACCTGAGGTTATTTTCATTAGAGAGAAGAAGGTTACGCGGTGACCTAATTGAGGCGTATAAGATGATCAAAGGACTGGATAGGGTGGATAGTGAGAGCCTTTTTCCTCGGATGGTGATGACCAACACGAGGGGACATAACTTTAAATTAAGAGGTGGTAGTTATAGGACGGATGTCAGAGGCAGGTTCTTCACACAGAGGGTGGTGAGGGCGTGGAATGCCCTGCCTGCAGCAGTTGTGGACTCGCCTACTTTGGGGGCATTCAAATGTTCGGTGGATAGACATATGGATGATATTGGAATAGTTTAGGTTAGAGGATCCACTGGCCGGCGCAACATTGAAGGCTGAAGGGCCTGTATTGCGCTGTAATGTTCTATGTTCTATATTCTATCTATGTTCTAACCATCAGGCCTCGCCCAGCCATCTAGCTAATAGCAACTCAGCTCAAAACTGGCGGAGCGTCAAACATTGAACCTTCTTTTGTACACAAATAATTGCTGCAGTAGCTTGTGCCTTTAAAAGCTAGGCCACAGGGCGAGTTGTTGTGTTAGGATTTGGCATCCTTTTATCAAATGATCTTGTTTAAAATATGTTGGATTTGTGATTGGGCCAAGTCACATGAGGAACATGAAGGAGTTGTGGACTGTGAACACAGGAAATGATGTTCTTGGTGCCAGATGATCTATCCCAGTGTAATATTCAAGGAATGCCTTGTAGACGTTTGATCAGATCTCTCACCATCGAAAGTCAATTCAATTATCATTTTCAACACCACAACCAGACGCTTCCATTGACATAAATGTCCTGATTATGGTTGGAAAGAGGACATATTTTTTGTTGCAGCCTCTTGCCATCTACACATCAGGACAGTTGGCAATGTCAATGTCAATGGAAGCAGCAAATATACACTGTCCAGCAAGAAATTTCTGACCCATACAAATCCAACACAGCATTCCCAGCTGTGAACTGCCCCTCTCTGTAACTGATCTCACTGGAGACTGATCACAAGTTCTCCTCAACCTGGAGTCTGGAATGCACTGTCATAGAATCCCTACAGTACAGAAGGAGGCCATTTGGCCCATTAAGTGTGCATTGACCATAACTGAACCCAGACGCTATTCCCGTAACCCCACGTATTTATCCTGCTCATCTCCCTGACACTAAGGGCCAATTTAGCATGGCCAATCAAGCCATGGAAGAAGACCGATGAACCGAGAGGAAACCCATGTAGCCATGGGGAGAATGTGCAAACTCCACACAGACAGTGATCTGAGGCTGGAATTGAACTCGGGTCCCTGGTGCTGTGAGGCAACAGCATTGACCACTGTGCCAACATGCTGCCTCCATGTCTGGGAGGGAGTGGAGATGGGAAATATTACAACCTTTAAAATATATCTAGATGAACACCTGAAATATCATAACATTCAAGCATATGGAAACGGGATTAAGTGGGACTTTAGTGGTAGTTATTGTTCGTGCAGACTCGGTGGGCCAAAGAGCCTTTCAGTCACTACATGATTTTATAATCCCCAACAACATTTGTCATCTCCTTTACCTTCAATGACTGATTTTCTTTCTTTATTCTTTCATGGAATTTATTTCCCATCCCTAATTGCCCCTTGAAATGAATGGTTTCGGAGGACAGTTCAGAGTCAAGCACATTGCTGTGGATCTGGAGTCACATGTAGACAAGACCAGGTAAGGATGGCAGATTTGCTTCCCTAAAGGATGTTAGTAAATGGGTTTTTACAGCAATTGATGATAGTTGCCATGGTCACCATTGCATTCCAGATTTATCAATTGAATATCATTTTCACCAGCTGCCATGCTGGGATTTGAACCCACGCCCCTCAACCCGCACCTCCTCAGCCCGAGCAGTAGCCTGTGCCCCTGAATTATTACTACAATGAGATTACCACTTAGGCCACCCTTCCCCACCATGTGGGTGTGCCAGTGGGCATAGAGAGCAGGTCCCCACTTGGCCCACTCTTCCTGATCCAATATCCCAGCTTTCCTGTAATGTTTGTCATCCCTTGTCCTGCTGGGATTTGCTGCGTATTGCCCCATGCAGCCAGTGGTGAGGGAGGAGCTATTAGTTACATGAGGCAATGCCCATCCTGGATTGATGGACGGGCTCTCAGCTCTGTGTCTGACTCGGACATAGCCCAGTTTCCAGCTGTTTTTGGAACAGAGCGCTGCCTGCCTCCCAGATCGGAGCTTTTATGACCAAGCAAATGAATGCTATGTAATAATGCCAAAAATCTCTTCAAAGCCAAAAGTAGCTCAGACCACAGTGCGAAAAGTGGAAGAAGATTCAACTAATATGGATCTCACGTCAAATAACAGGTCAACAAAATTCTTACTGTGGACAACCTGAGCCAATCCTGCAAAGTCTCACTTTCCAGGGTGAAATGGGAGGAGGGGAGGATCAGGAAATTCCACCCACAGAACATCTGGGATTTTCCCAAGGTTTTCCCATTTTGGCAGCTTCATGTTCCTGAGATATATGGACAGGATGGATATGGAGAGGATGATTCCTTTTGTGGAAGAATCCAGATATATGGCTCACTGTTTAAAAATAAGGGGTGGCCCATTTAAGACGGAGATGAGGAGAACTTTTTGTCTCAGAAGGTGGTTAGATTTTGGAATGTCTCTTTCTCAAAAGGCAATGGGAGCAGAGTTCTTTTGGCTGTGAGTTGCATCCAGTACGGATCGCGCTAGAGTGGATCAGTGCTGGAGAATCGCGGCTGAAGGGTTTAGCACAAAACCTTGTCAGTACCTTCCTACTCACAGACAGAATGGGGTGGGAATCAGATCAGCAGATTTATGCGAGCTTTTGTTATCTCGCTGTGCCTGACAATCAGTGAGTTGGCAAAGTAGCGTGTGAAGCTAAAAATCCAATTTGTGTCCGATATGAAATAGTTTGCTATGTTTTCTGGTCTCGCTGGAGAGGTACAAACCATTTCACACCCAGAAAGGGTGCAAAGCTCATTAGTATGTGATTGACTGGATTTGAATCTCATTAGTGAGTTTGGCATGAATCCTCCCCCCTCCTGGATACTTCCCAACTCTCCTCTGAGCTGTCACGCTGGTGTGAATCTCTAACTGCTCAGTCTGCACTGGCAAACTGGTCATGCGGGAGGGCTCAGAGGCCATCGAAACCCCCAGGTGGTCAAAGGTATGGCTGGACAGTGCCCACCTGGCAGTTCCTGAGGGGGTGGAGACTGAGGGCACTTGGTCATGGAGGCGTCATGAAGGGAGAATGAAGGGTCATGAAGAGGTTCATACAATGATTTGGCCCATCGAGATGCACCAACTCTTGAAGGAGCATCCTCCACCCACCCTATCCCTGTGCATTTACTGTAACTAATCCCTCGACGCATCTCAGGACATTAAGGGGCGATTTACCATGGCCGGTCATCTAACCTGCACATCTTTGTGTCAACCGGAAGTGAATCAGGGTCCCTAGCACTGTGAGGTAGTATTGTTGACCACTGAGCCACCCATGAAGGGGGAACCCATTGAGAGGACGTCAATACTCCCAAACCCAGCAATCTTTTGTTGGGAAGTGAGTGGGTAAACATCCTGTCACTGGGGAGGTGGGGGAGGGGGATGTTCTCTGATGTCCAAGGGGAACAGAAGGCAGTCCACAACCTCAATTGAGATCAGAGTGCCGATCTCTGTGTTAAACTCCCTCTCCCCCTCAGAACCAGTTCAAATCCCACCCACTTCCAAAAAATGTCTAAGTGTCGGAAATTGCAGCATGTCCAAAAATGGGTTTCTCACCTGAAATGATACTTGGTATTTACTTGGGAAAATTCTGTCCTTTGGCTTTTATATGGCAGAAATGGATAGATTCCTGATTAACAAGGGAATTAAAGGATAACTGGGGTTAGGCAGGGATATGGAATTGAGGTTATAAACAGATCAGTCATGATTTTATTGAATCACGGAGCATGTTTGAGGGGTCAAGTGACCTATTCCTGCTCCTCATTTGTACATTTGTATCAAAAACAAAAAATGCTGGAAAATCTCAGCAGGTCTGATAGCACCTGCGGGGAGAGAATAGAGCCAACATAGCCATCGTTTCAAGTCTGGATGATCCTTCGTCAGAGCTGAGAGCAAAGTACTTTGAGAGCTGAGTACATTGGGGAGACCATGCAGGCGCTACGACAACGGATGAATGAACATTGCTTGAGAATCACCAGGCAAGTGTTCTCTTTCTGTTGGCGAACACTTCAGTGGTCACGGGCATTCGGCCTCTGATCTTCTGCATTCTCCAGGGCGGCCTTCATGACGCAGAGTGGTGCAGAGTCAGTGGACAGATACTGGTGGCCGGTTCTGCATACGGTCTCAAACGGGATCTTGGGTTCATGTCTCACTGTCTGTAACCCTCCACAACTTGCCTGGGCTTGCAACATCTCACTAACTGTCCTGTCTGAAGACAATACACTTCTCTTTAACCTGTGTCGAATGCTATCTCCACTTACATTGTCTGCATCTTTAAGAATTGAATAGCAGGTTAGCTGCAAAGACTCTCATTCTAATCAGTATTCTGTAAACTGTGTGTGCCTTTATATGCCTTTCTCTGATCAGAACCTTCCACACGCCTAACGAAGGAGCTGTGTTTCCCAAGCTTGTGGGTTTACTATCAAATAAACTGATTGGACTTTAACCTGGTGTTGTGAGACTTCTTACTGCAAAGAGAACCAGCAGAGATTGGGGTGGTGGTGGGGTGATGGGGGGGAGTAGTGGAATTGGTCAAAGGAGTGTAAATGAGGATACAGAAGGCTGAGAGGGTGTTAAAAGTGTCCATTAAGTGATAAGAATGTGTGAATGGTACAACAGAGGTACAGATAATTAAAGAACTGCCTGAGGAATGTGGCAGTTGCCCTGAAGCGAGTGGGGGGAGGGGAGGGGGAGTTACAAGAAGGAGAGCTGGAATGAAGAAGTGGAAAAATGGAGGTGAGAAAGAAGGATGATAAAATGGATGAATAGGATGAAACAAAATGAAATAGAGTGTGTCCAGTTGCAGCTCTTTGTTCAGGTGGAGCAGCAGGTGGATGCAGTGCGGAGCATACTGGACATGATGTAGAGATGCTGGCGTTGGACTGGAGTAAACTCAGTAAGAGGTCTGACAGCACCAATTTTAAATCCAACCGATTCATTTGATAGTAAACTTGCAAGCTTTCGGCCTTTGTAGCCTTCGTCAGGCGAATGAGGTGTTCTGGTTACAAAAGCCGAAAGCTTGCAAGTTTACTATCAAATGAATCGGTTGGGTTTAAAATTGGTGTTGTCAGACCTCTTACTGAGCATACTGGAGGCAGAGAGTGTGATAGACACTGGCTACAGGGAGATTGTCACACCACAAGTTTGGTCAGGTAGAGTGGTGATTGCCAAGAGAGGCAGGTAGAGAGTACAGGAATCTCCTGTGTTTATTCTGCTTTCAGGTAGCTGTACTGTTTTGGATGCTATTGAGGGGGATAGCTTGTCAGGGGGAGATATCAACAGCAGCCAGGCTGGTTCTGCTGTGGGACAGGCTCGGGCAAAAAGCAAGTGAGCAGTATTAATAGGGGACTCGCTAGTTAGAGGTACAGACAGGCGTTTCCGTGGCCACAATTGAGACTCCAGGGTGGTGTGTTACCTGTCTGGAGCCAGGGTCAAGAATATCTCTGAGCAGTTGCAGGACATTGTTAACGGGGAGGCAGAGTAGCCAGACGTCATTGTACATATTGGTACTAATGACACAGGTAGGAAAAGGGATGAGGTTCGGAAATGTGAATATAGAGAGTTAGGCAAAAAGGTAAAGTGCAGGACCTCAAAGATAGTAGTTTCAGGACTATTACTAGTGCCACGTATTAGTGAGATAGGAAGAAAGATCAGGCAGATGAAGTCTGGCTTGAGAACTGGTGCAGGGGGCAAGGATTTAGATTTGTGGATCATTGGATCTTTTCTGGGGAAGGCCTGACCTGTTCAAGAGGAATGGGTTACACCTGAACTGGAGGGGGACTAACATCCTGGTGGGAAGATTTACTAGAGCCACTCAGGAGGGTTTAAACTAGCTTGGCAGGGGAGTGGGATCCAAAGCCATAGAGAGACAGAAGAGAAGTTTGAAGACAGAAGACAAGTTTGAGGACAGCATAGAAGAAAGCACATTAATTAGTAAAGACAGTATCAGTAATCCTAATACTAAACATATCAGGCAAAAGCAAGACAGAGAGCAAGTCCAGATTAAACTGCATTTATTTCAATGCAAGAGGCCTGATGAACAAGGCAGATCAACTCAGGGCATGGATGGGTACATGGGACTGGGATATTATAGCAATTACTGAAACATGGCTAAGGGAGGAACAGGACTGGCAGCTCAATGTTTCAAGGAACAAATGCTACAGGAAAGATAGAATAGGGGGTAAGAGAGGAGGGGGAGTTGCACTTTTATTAGAGAAAACTTCACAGCCGTACTGAGAGAGGATATATCCGAGGGTTAGAATACTGAGTCTATATGGGTAGAACTGAGAAATAAGAAGGGGAAAATCACTTTTGGTAGGGTTGTATTAGAGGCGTCCAGATAGTCAGCAGGAAATTGAGGAGCAAATATGTAAGGAGATTACAGATAACTCCAAGAAAAATAGGGTAGTATTAGTTGGAGATTTTAATTTTCCCAACATTGATTGGAACAACCATAGCTTTAGAGGGTTGGATGGAGAGAAATTTGTTGATTGTGTTCAGGAGGAATTTCTCATTCAGTATGTCGATGGTCCGACTGAAGAGGGGGCAAAACTTGACCTTCTCTTGAGAAATAAGGAAGGGAAGGTGACATAAGTGTTAGTGAGGGATCATTTTGGGATCAGTGACTATAATTCTATTAGTTTTAAGATAGATATGGAGAATAATAGGTCTATCCCAAAAAGTTAAAATTCTAAACTGGGGCAAGGCCAATTTTGATGGTACCAGACAGGAACTTTCAAAAGTTAATTGGGGGAGTCTGTGGGAAAGCAAAAGGATGTTTGGTAAGGGCATATTTTCAAAAGTGTGTTAACTAGAGTTCAGAGTAAACACATTCCTTTTAGAGCAAAGGGCAAGATTAGCAGAAATCGGGAACCCTGGATGATTTGGGATATTGAGGCCCTGGTCAAGAAAAAGAAAGAGATACATGACACGCATAGACAGCTGGGATCAAGTGAATCTCTTGAAGAGTATAGGGGTGTAGGAGTAGAATTAAGAAAGAAATCAAGAGGGGGCACGAGATTGTCTCAGCAGATTAGGCAAAGGAGAATCCAGACAGCTTTTACAAATACATAAATGGCAAAAGAGTAACACAGGAGAGAGTAGGGCCTCTTAAGGATCAATAAGGTCATCTATGTGCAGATCCACAAGAGATGGGCAAGATCCTAAATGAATATTTCCCATCAGTATTTACTGTTGAGAAAAGCATGAATATTAGGGAACTTGGGGAAATAAATAGTGATGTCGTGAGGAGTGTACATATTACAGAGAAAGAAATTCTGGAAGTCTTAAAGTGCACCAAGGTAGATAAATCCGTGGGACCTGATGAAGTGTATCCCAGGACATTGTGGGAGGTTAGGGAGGAAATTGCGGTCCCCTGGCAGAGATTTTTGAATCATCAATAGTCACGAATGAGGTGCCTGAAGATTGGAGAGCGGCAAATGTTGTGTCTTTGTTTAAAAAGGGCTGCAGAGAAAAGCCTGGGAACTACAGGCCAGTGAGCCCCATATCTGTGGTGAGTAAGTTGTTGGAAGGTATTTTGAGAAATAGGATCTACAAGTATTTAGAGATTTAAGGACTGATTGATTAGGGACAGCCACATAGCTTTGTGAGTGGAAAAATCAGGTCTCACAAATTTGATTGAGTTTTTTGAAGGGATAATCAAGAAGGTAGAGGAGGGCAGTGCAGTTGATGTTGTCTGCATGGACTTTAGCAAGGCCTTTGACAAAGTACTACATGGTAGATTATTGCATAAGGTTAAATCTCACAGGATCCAGTTTGATTTTTCAAAATGGATACAAAATTAGCTTCTTGACAGAAGCCAGAGGGTGGTTGTAGAGAATTATTTTTTTAACTGGAGGTCTGTGACCAGCTGTGTGCCTCAGGGATCAGTGCTAGGTCCACTATTATTTGTCATTTATAGTAATGATTTGGATGAGAATATAGGGGGCATGGTTAGTAAGTTTGCAGCTAACAATAAGATTGGTGGCATAGTGGACAGTGAAGAAAATTATCTCGGACTGCAATGGGATCTTGATCAATTGGGCCAGTAGGCTGATGAATGGCAGATAGAGTTCAATTTAGATAAATGCAAGGTGATGCATTTTGGTCGATCAAACCAGGGCAGGACTTACTCAATTAATGGTAGGGCAGTAGGGAGAGTTAGAGAACAAAGAGATTTAGCAGTTCATGCTCAAAGCTCCTTGAAAGTGGTGTCACAGGTGGACAGAGTGGTGAAGAAAGCATTCAGCATGCTTGGTTTCATCGGTCAGAACATTGCATGCAGAAGTTGAGATGCTGCGATTAAATTAGAAGGAGTGCAGAAGAGATTTACTAGGATGCTACTGGGACTTGATGGTTTGAGTAATAAGGAAAGGCTGGATAGAGTGGGACTTTTTCTCTGGAGCATAGAAGGCTCAGAGGTGATCTTATAGAGGTTCATAAAGTAATGCGGGATACAGATCAGTTGGATAGTCAATATATTTTCCCAAAGGTACGGGAGTCTAAAACTAGAGAGCATAGGTATAAGCTGAGATGCAAGAGATACAAAAGTGTTCACAGGAGCAATTTTTTCACACAGAGGGTCTAGAACAAGCTGCCAGAGGTAGCTTGTGGAGGCGGGTACAATTTTGTCTTTTAAAAATCATTTAGATAGTTACATGGGTAAGATGAGTATAGAGGGATATGGGCCAAATGCGGGCAAGTGGGGTTAGCTTAGGGGTTTAAAAAAGAAAGGATGGCATGGACAAGTTGTTTAGCCCAGCAGGTCACAAGTGCCTAACCTGAAGATAAGGTTTACATTGGGCTTCACTGGAATATTGTACCAGACCAAGGGTGGACATGTGGACAGGTGAGCAGGGTGGTGTATTGAAGTGACTTGCAACAGGAAGGTCGGTGTCCTGCTAGCGAACAGATCGAAGGTGTTCAGCAAAGCGTTTGACCTCTTCGATGTACCATAGACCACATTGGGTATGTCTGGATGTCTTGAGATGTGAGAGTGTTACCAGTGATTTGTATCAGCCCTGAATCAGGGTAATACTCTAACCTGTTAGTCACAAAGCTAATAATTCCACTTGGAATTTGAGAAGTCAAGCTGCTTAGTGCAGTTCTGAAGGTGTGCTGCACTACTGAGGAATGCTTTCCAACTGGAATTTAATCCAAGGCTCCATCTAGCTTCTCAGCTAAAAAAAAACATGGTGGAACTATTTCAAAGAAACTCTGGAGATATTTCCTTGGTTTCCTGGCCAATATTAATCTCTCAGTTAACATCATTATGGATGGCACAGTGCCAGTGTTCAATTCCCAACTTGGGTCACTGTCTGTGTGGAGTCTGCACATTCTCACTTGTCTGCATGGGTTTCCTCCAAGTGCTCAGGTTTCTTCCTACAGTCTGAAAGATGTGTGGGTTAGGTTGATTGGCCATGATAAATTTCCCCTTACTGTCAGGGAGATGAATAGGATAAATGTATGGGATTATGGGGATTGGGGATCGAAGGGATTGCGGTCGGTGCAGGCTCCTTCTGCACAGTAGGGATTCGACATGATTCTATTAAAAATAGGTGACATGCCCATTGACACTTTTTCTTCGGGGGAGCTTGCTGTGCGCAGATTGTTCGCTGAAGCTTACAGCAGTGACTTTCAGAATCACTGCACTGGTTGTGACAAGGTGGTGAAATGCAAAACTTTCTTCCAATGCTAATCACCGTTATCAGATCCTTTAATTATTGATGTGTAAATTTCCCTTTCCAAACAGACCAAGAGGTGAGGGCATCTGATTGGCAGCATCGCTAGCACTAATAACAACAACAACTTGCATTTCTATTGCACTGTTAATGTACTGACCCGCTCCGAGGCACATTACAGGAGCTTTATAGAATAAAGTTTGATCCTGTGTTTCATGAAGTTGGCAGCAATCTGGATGTGTATCTTTGTCACAATATTCACCAAGTGTTAAAAACCCTTCCAAACTGGCAGAATTGCTCCATTTGTTTGTTTGGCAAGGTTGAGATAAGTCATATCTTCAATTAAAATAAACAATATCTCGATTCTTTGATGGGACAGGTCTATGATAGCCTGGGATTTCTGTTCACCCTGTAAGTGCCCCTGCTCCCCACGGTGCCCTTGGATTATCTGCAGTGGGGGGAATCAGCGCCTCCTGCAGGTGCTGTGCTGGGCACTGGTTTGAGGAGGACATCACCGTTCATGAGTTTGGTTGGGCAACGATCTGCTGTTGAGTGAACCCATCGACACACGTGGACTTTGTCAGATCCAGAAGTCTTCAAACTTACCGCCCCATCAATTGTCACCCTTGCTTCCTCACAGTGTCACAGCCCAGACTTGAAGCTGGTCAGTGGTGAGAAACGGCTAATAAAGTCGTGAGTAATGCAAAGCCGTTGTACCTATTGTTACCAATTCCACAGAGGATCTCAGTGAGTTACTGTTGTTGATAATGTGAATTCAAGTGTTCATCTGGGTTCCTGTATTTATTGCACACACTATTCGAGATGAGGTCTCATCAGTGCCTGGTGTAACTGAAGTAAAACACCCTTACTTTTATGTTCAATTCCTCTCGCAGTAAAAGAGTACCATTCCATTAGCTTTCTTAATTACCTGCTGTTCCTCATGTAGAATGGCATAATGGTTAGCATTGCTGCCTCACATTGCCAGGGACCTGGGCTCGATTCCATTCTTGGGTATCTGTCTGTGTGGAGTTTGCTTGTTCTGTCAGTGTCTGCGTGGCTTTCCTCCAGTTGCTCCAGTGTCTTCCCACATTCCAAAGATGTGTAGGTTTGGAGCATTGGCCATGCTCAATTGTCCCTTATGTGCCAAGATGTGTAGGTTAGGGGAATTAGCAAGGTAGCTGCGCAAGGTTACGGGGTTAGGATGGGGAGTGGGCCTGGGTAAGATGCTTTTTTGGAGAACCAGTGCAGACTTGATGGGCTGAATGGCCTCCTTCTTTGCTGTAGGGATTCCATGATTCTATGAATATCTAAGTCCCGCTGTACCTTGGAATTCTGCAGCTGTTCTCTGTTTGAGTATGATTCAACGTCAAATTATATTTCGTACAGAAAGTACCAGGGAATCTGTGATTAAGCTAACCACAAGAATGTAAGAAATAGGAGGAGGAATAGGCCATCTAGCCCCTACAGCCTGCCCTGCCATTCAATGAGATCATGGCTGATCTGAAGCAGATCAATTCCAAAGTCAAAGGTACTATAATAAATGCAACTTATTGATTTTCCAACATGATATTTCAAAGTTCTACCTAAACTGATCTGTAAAATCAGAGATGTAACATTTCCCACATCCAGTACAATTCGGCAGTGTAATCAGGTGTAATTGTCAATTTCTCCATTGCATTAACATATTTATTGAGCAATTCATGAGGGAAAACTGGTGTAGTTTTAGTAATACAACTGAAAATGGATTTTCCTCAAAAGAGCAGCATTTACAGCCAGAGTGTTGACTCCTTCATCTGACAATAAAATTACTGAAAATTATTTAATGAGAGAACTGTGCCAATTGATTGATCTGTTTGATTGAATTATATCATCAGCTTGTGAGTAAACTCCATATTTTCTAAATTAAAAGTGTTGCCTACCAGTGTTCAGATGTTCAAAAAAATGGTAAGTTTATTTCAAGGACCCACCCACTCCCTCAGTACTGGCCCTCTGACAGTGCAACACCCCCCAGTACTGACTCTCTGACTCTAAAGCACTCCCACAGTACCGACCACCTCCCCCCTCGACTCCCCCCACCCCACCCGGACAGTACAGCACTCCCTCAGTACTGACCCTCTGACAGTGCAGCACTCCCTCAGTACTGACCATCTGACAGTGCAGCACTCCCTCAGTACTGACCCTCTGACAGTGCAGCACTCCCTCAGTACTGACCCTCTGACAGTGCAGCACTCCCTCAGTACTGACCCTCTGACAGTGCAGCACTCCCTCAGTACTGACCCTCTGACAGTGCAGCACTCCCTCAGTACTGACCCTCTGACAGTGCAGCACTCCCTCAGTACTGACCCTCTGACAGTGCAGCACTCCCTCAGTACTGACCCTCTGACAGTGCAGCACTCCCTCAGTACTGACCCTCTGACAGTGCAGCACTCCCTCAGTACTGACCCTCTACAGTGCAGCACTCCCTAGTACTGACCCTCTGACAGTGCAGCACTCCCTCAGTACTGACCCTCTGACAGTGCAGCACTCCCTCAGTACTGACCCTCTGACAGTGCAGCACTCCCTCAGACTGACCCTCTGACAGTGCACCTCCCTCAGTACTGACCCTCTGACAGTGCAGCACTCCCTCAGTACTGACCCTCTGACAGTGGCACTCCTCATACTGACCCTCTGACAGTGCAGCACTCCCTCAGTACTGACCCTCTGACAGTGCAGCACTCCCTCAGTACTGACCCTCTGACAGTGCAGCACTCCCTCAGTACTGACCCTCTGACAGTGCAGCACTCCCTCAGTACTGACCCTCCAACAGTGCGCACTCCCTCAGTACTGACCCTCTGACCTGCAGCACCCCTCAGTACTGCCCCTCTGACAGTAAGCACTCCCTCAGTACTGACCCTCTGACATGCAGCACTCTCAGTACTGACCCTCTGACAGTGCAGCACTCCCTCAGTACTGACCCTCTGACAGTGCAGCACTCCCTCAGTACTGACCCTCTGACAGTGCAGCACTCCCTCAGTACTGACCCTCTGACAGTGCAGCACTCCCTCAGTACTGACCCTCTGACAGTGCAGCACTCCCTCAGTACTGACCCTCTGACAGTGCAGCACTCCCTCAGTACTGACCCTCTGACAGTGCAGCACTCCCTCAGTACTGACCCTCTGACAGTGCAGCACTCCCTCAGTACTGACCCTCTGACAGTGCAGCACTCCCTCAGTACTGACCCTCTGACAGTGCAGCACTCCCTCAGTACTGACCCTCTGACAGTGCAGCACTCCCTCAGTACTGACCCTCTGACAGTGCAGCACTCCCTCAGTACTGACCCTCTAACACCAACCCACTGCAGCACTCCCTCGTCTGACCCTCTGACAGTGCAGCACTCCCTCGTACTGACCCTCTGACAGTGCACACTCCCTCGTACTGACCCTCTGACAGTGCAGCACTCCCTCAGTACTGCCCTTGACAGTGCAGCACTCCCTCAGTCTGACCCTCTGACAGTGCAGCACTCCCTCAGTACTGACCCTCTGACATGCAGCACTCCCTCAGTACTGACCCTCTGACAGTGCAGCACTCCCTCAGTACTGACCCTCTGACAGTGCAGCACTCCCTCAGTACTGACCCTCTGACAGTGCAGCACTCCCTCAGTACTGACCCTCTGACAGTGCAGCACTCCCTCAGTACTGACCCTCTGACAGTGCAGCACTCCCTCAGTACTGACCCTCTGACAGTGCAGCACTCCCTCAGTACTGACCCTCTGACAGTGCAGCACTCCCTCAGTACTGACCCTCTGACAGTGCAGCACTCCCTCAGTACTGACCCTCTGACAGTGCAGCACTCCCTCAGTACTGACCCTCTGACAGTGCGGCACTCCCTCAGTACTGACCCTCTGACAGTGCAGCACTCCCTCAGTACTGACCCTCTGACAGTGCAGCACTCCCTCAGTACTGACCCTCTGACAGTGCAGCACTCCCTCAGTACTGACCCTCTGACAGTGCAGCACTCCCTCAGTACTGACCCTGACAGTGCAGCACTCCCTCAGTACTGACCCTCTGACAGTGCGGCACTCCCTCAGTACTGACCCTCTGACAGTGCAGCACTCCCTCAGTACTGACCCTCTGACAGTGCAGCACTCCCTCAGTAGTGACCCTCTGACAGTGCAGCACTCCCTCAGTACTGACCCTCTGACAGTGCAGCACTCCCTCAGTACTGACCCTCTGACAGTGCAGCACTCCCTCAGTACTGACCCTCTGACAGTGCAGCACTCCCTCAGTACTGACCCTCTGACAGTGCAGCACTCCCTCAGTACTGACCCTCTGACAGTGCAGCACTCCCTCAGTACTGACCCTCTGACAGTGCAGCACTCCCTCAGTACTGACCCTCTGACAGTGCAGCACTCCCTCAGTACTGACCCTCTGACAGTGCAGCACTCCCTCAGTACTGACCCTCTGACAGTGCGCCACTCCCTCAGTACTGACCCTCTGACAGTGCGCACTCCCTCAGTACTGACCCTCTGACAGTGCGCACTCCCTCAGTACTGACCCTCTGACAGTGCAGCACTCCCTCAGTACTGACCCTCTGACAGTGCAGCACTCCCTCAGTACTGACCCTCGGACAGTGCGGCACTCCCTCAGTAGTGACCCTCTGACAGAACAGCACTCCTTCAGTACTGACCCTCTGACAGTACAGCACTCCCTCAGTACTGACCCTCTGACAGTACAGCACTCCCTCAGTACTGACCCTCTGACAGTCAGCACTCCCTCAGTACTGACCCTCTGACAGTGCAGCACTCCCTCAGTACTGACCCTCTGACAGTGCAGCACTCCCTCAGTACTGACCCTCCGACAGTGCATTACTCCTTCAGTACTGACCCTCTGACAGTACAGCACTCCCTCAGTACTGACCCTCTGACAGTGCAGCACTCCTGCAGTACTGACCCTCTAATATTTCAGCACTTTTTCAGCACAAATCCTCCATCACTGCAGCACTCCCTCGGTACTGACCCTCTGCCAGTGCAGCACTCCCTCGGTACTCACCCTCTGCCAGTGCAGCACTCCCTCGGTACTGACCCTCTGACAGTGCAGCACTCCCTCAGTACTGACCCTCTGACAGTGCAGCACTCCCTCGGTACTGACCCTCTGCCAGTGCAGCACTCCCTCGGTACTGACCCTCTGACAGTGCAGCACTCCCTCAGTACTGACCCTCTGCCAGTGCAGCACTCCCTCAGCATTGACCCTCTGCCAGTGGAGCACTCCCAAAGTAGTGCAGTATCATTAGATTATCATTGGAGAACATTTGTAAACCTGGGGTTTTGGGAGTGGGCGTGTGCTCGAAGGACATTTCCCCAAATAGGCGTAAGTTTATATTTGACTTCTCTCCTCAGGGTGGCTGATAGATCTAATGGAGGGAGTCTGGCACAGGGCAGCACAATTGTGTCTGTCAATCTGGATGGACAAGGGGATTTTTTTCTGTCTATTACTGTTTGGGTTACGTACTTATATCTGCAGAGTGGGCCTTGAATCCAGAACTTTAGACTCAATGTCAATGAGCCAAAGCCAATAGTCTCAAAATGTTGACAATGAGCATACAGGGTAGGTAGTGACTAATGAAGGGCATGTGTTTTAACAGTGAGAGCAACTTGCCAGTTAGTTCTTTCGGGATATTACAGAATGGGCAGGCATCAGAGTTACCCAGAGATGGTCATTCTCTCACTCAGAATGGGAGATCTCAGGTTTTTTCCCAGTCAGTGGGCTGTGTTGTAGCTGAGACAGGCTGAGGTTCCTTCTCAAAATGGGTAACCTGTTAATAACTCCAGCAGCCTGTATTCTCACAAGAACGTTTAGGACCAATCCCCCGGACATGCTGAATCCATCCAATTAAAGATCAGCTGGATCGCTAACCTTGAGTCAATTTTAAAAGTCTGTTCTTACCAATCTGTTCAATATTAAATCACTCCTATTTCTCAGCTTTATTTCAGTGGAATCACAGTTCAATTTGTAATCACAGGTCACAGTATATTCAATAGGGCTCAGAGTGTTACTCTTTAATGGGTATTATCTGAAGGTGAGTCTGGGTGTCACACTCAGTGATGGACTGAGCTGACATCTCTAACATGCCTTTCATACTCCTCATGCTCAAATAATTATATTTATTCATTGTGCGGGTCTAATGGGGAATATGTTTGGGCAGTCAGTCAATGTACAGAGTCATATAGTACACACTTACCTTTATCCCAGCTCCAAGGGGAAATGATTGAATACTCCTACTGTGAAAGCTCACACAGGACAAGTGATATAGGAAATGGAAATGCCACACTGATATTCTATGGGTTGTTGGCTTGATGGGAACAATGTAGAGGGAGCTTTACTCTGTAACTAAATTTGTGCTATACCTGTCCTTGGAGTGTTTGATGGGGACATCGCAGAGGGAGCTTTATTCTGTATTTAACCTTGTGCTGTACCTGTCCTTGGAGTGTTTGATGGGGATAGGGTAGAAGGAGCTTTACTCTGTATCTAACCCCATGCTCTACCTGTCCTGGGAGTGTTTAATGGGGATGGTGCAGAGGGAGCTTTACTCTGTATCTAACCCCGTGCTGTACATGTCCTGGGAGTGTTTAATGGGGACAGTGTAGAGGGAGCTTTACTCTGTATCTAACCCCGTGCTGTACCTGTCCTGGGAGTGTTTGATGAGGGGACAGTGTAGAGGGAGCTTTACTCTGTATCTAACCCCGTGCTATACCTGTCCTGGGAGTGCTTGATGGGGACAGGATAGAGGGAGCTTTACTCTGTATCTAACTCCGTGCTGTGCCTGTCCTGGGGCTGTTAGATGGAGACATTGTAGAGGGAGCTTTACTCTGTATCTAACTCCGTGCTCTGCCTGTCCTGGGGCTGTTTGATAGAGACATTGTAGAGGAAGCTTTACTCTGTATTAACCCCATGCTCTATCTGTCCTGAGAGTGTTTGATGGAGACATTGTAGAGAGAGCTTTAATCTGTATCTAACCCTGTGCTGTACCTGTACTGAGAGTGTTTGATGGGGACAGTGTAAAGTTTGCTTTACTCTGTATGTAACTCCAGGCTCTACTGGGCCTGGGAGTGTTGGGGATAGTGTAGAGGGAACTTTCCACTGTATCTAACCCCGTGGTATACCTGTCTTGGAAGTGTTTGATGGCTGCACTAGAACATGTTACATTTTCAGGCAACAATATTCTTCATTCAGATAAATAACAATAAATGTGTAGAGTATAGGGCTAATGGTAGGGCTCTTAATAGTGTTGAGGAACAGAAGGATCTTGGTGTATGTGTCAATAGATCCCTGAAGTAGGCAGTCAAGTGGATAAAGTTGTTAAGAAGGCTATGGAGTCTTAGCTTTTATTGGTAGGGGGATTGAATTTAGGAGCCGCAGATCATGTTGCACTGTACAAAACTCTAGTGCGGCGCACTTGGAGTATTGTGTGCAGTTCTGGTCCCACATTATAAGAAAGATGTGGAGGCATTGGAGAGGGTACAGAGGAGGTTTACAGGATGTTGCCTGGTATGGAGGGCAGGTCCTATGAAGAGAGGTTGAAGGATTGAGGTTGTTTTCGTAGAAAGGAGGCGGCTAAGGGGGGATCTTATTGAAACATATAAGATAATAGAGGTTTGGATAGGGTGGACAGTGATAGCCTTTTTCCTAGGATGGAAAAAGCTAGCACGAGAGGACACAACTTTAAATTAGGGGTATGAGTTATAGGACGGATATCAGAGGTAGGTTCTTTACTCAAAGAGTGATTAGGGAGTGGAATGCCCTGCCTGCAGCTGTTGTAGATGCGCCAAGTTTGGTGGCTTTAAGAGGTTAGTTGATAATATATGGATGAGAAGGGAATGGTTTAGTTAGGAGGGGCATTGCTTTTTATTTTGGTCGGCACAACATCGAGGGCCGAAGGGCCTGTTCTGTGCTGTATTGTTCTATGTTCTATGTTCTAAATATAATCATCACAAAATATATATAAAGTGAAATGCTCTGACTATAAGAAATCTGATATTGTAATACCTGTTGGTGGATTTGGGGACTGTTTTCTTGCCAGCTGTTAGATCTTTTAGCACTGCTGTGAATGTTTGCCAACCTCATCAAAAAACACACACCATGTGTGTGTCATGGTGCAACTGGGCACTGTACCCTGACAAGCAGTTAAACAATGATAGGTCTTTCTAACAGGCCCGTGGCAAAGTGACTGAGTTTCTCCTCCTCTACCCCAGTCCCATTATCTGTTTTTACATTAAGCAGCAAGATGTGAATGGCATTGAACTGCTTGAACGATGGTCCCACACTGACAATTAAAGTGGTTTTCACTGGAGTTTGTCCTGACTGAGCCTCAGAATAAAAATGGTGGGTTATCCTTTCCTCACTGTTTTGACATTTGACCCAGTCAGGGATGTTGATGCCTTAATTGTGCCGCTGGCCTTTCGTTCACATTGTCCAAGTTACTCTACTGACAGTGGCGCTCTGAGATACACTGGATCAGATTCTGGTCCCAATTCGGGCTGTCGAAGTGACTTGCCCTTGGTTTGACTGAAAGATTATTCAACCTTATACTTCAGTGAATCAGGTCATTCCAGCCCAATCCTTTTTCCTCTATCCCACCCTGTCTCAGCACCATCTTTTGCATTATATTCAGGATTGTGAGAGTGGCAACATAACTCTCAATGCTCCAAATCAAAATTCTAAGCATAATCCATGCAACTCATTACTCTCCTTCCCAATCTCCCCATTGGTCGAATTGCTCCATTCCTAAAGACTTGACTCTGAAAAATCAGCCCAGCTCACCACCTGATCCTGGTTTCTGTCCCCTCTGGCCTTCTCATTTCTGTGCTCCTAACAGCATTCAATTCATTTATTTTATGTCTCTGTCTATTACCTCCGAGCAGCTTTTTGAACACTACAGGAATCACAGCTGGGCCTGATCCAGTTCTCACACACACATTCCCAGTGATCAGGAGCAAAGGTCTGCCTCCCAAATGAGATAAACTAACTCAATACAGAGTAGGGATGAACTTTGTAGTTTGGATTTGTAGAGCTTAGCTGCCCACTGCACCCAAAGGGCTTGTACAGGAGGCCAGTAGCCATTACTTACTCCTGAAAGCTATAATCCTATACCTAACCAGACATTAAGACAACTTGTCATTCTGAAATTGTTAAATCAATATAAATTCAATTCTTTTCCTGGGATTTCAACCTCACTAACCCTTGGGGGAATGGGGGGAGAGTTTCATATCTGTAGTCTTGCTTCAGGCATTAATGTGGCTTTTTCTGTTAATGTAACTAAAATAGAATACAATACTCAAAGGGCTTCTCCAGAAACAGTAAGATAATCACATATACATTGTTTTGGAATCAATAGGTCAGATGATATATCCCAGTATTTACTGGTTAACTACATTAACTGTATGCTCTTGTCGCTCAGCTCATTGCCACTTTCACATTCTGCACAATTCCCAGTATGTCTGGTTTCAGTTATATCTGCCTGTAACTTATATACAGAGCGGAGGAATGGAAGATCAGTAATAATGTTCTTGTGCTAGTATTTCAGGGATCTGGACTAACATAGGTTCCAAGTATTTAAATTGAATTATTAGTAAACCTGGAATATAAAGCTCCTCTCAGTAATGGTGACTGAAAAACAATGTAAAAATCCATCTGGTTCATTAATGTCCTTCAGGGAAGGAAATCTGTCATCGTTATCCGGCTGACATGTGACTCCAGTTCCACAGGTATAATTGATTCTTAACTGCTTCTGAAATGGACAAGCTATTCAGTTGCGCCAAACTACAACAGAAAAGCCAAACAAAACTGGACAGACTAGCTGGTGTTGAGTGAGGCAATGAAAATGATGACCCACTCAATCAACCCTGTAAAGTTCTCCTCAGTAACACCTGGCAACATGGAAGATCTGTCCACAACAATGACAGTTGTCTAACACAATGATATCCACAGAATCTTATCTCATAGCCAAGGTCCCAGACTCCTCTGTCACCATCCCTGGTTACCTCCTATCTCCCAGCAGGACTAACCTACCAAAGGCATTCCATGTGCAATACCAGACATCTTTAAAAATGAGGTGTCAATCTGGTGAAACTTCAATGGTGGAAGCAATATGCAATAAACAAAGTGACCCCACCACCAATAGATCAGATCTAAGTTCTGCAGTCCTTCCACACCTAGCCATGAATGGTGGTGGACAATTAAACAACTCACTGGAGGAGACGGTTCCACAAATATTCCCAACCTCAATGATGAAAGAGTCCAGCACATCAGCTCAAAGGAAGAGATTGACATATTCGCAACCAGCTTCAGCCAGATGCACCAATCGGGTGATTCATCTTGGTCTCTTCCAGAGCTCCCCCCCCATCACAGTCTTCAACCAATTTGATTCACTCCATGTGATATCAAGTAACAACTGAAGGCACTGGATACTACAAGGGTTGTGGGCATTCTGGCTCAGTACTGAAGACCTGTGTTCCAGGACATGCTGCACTTAACTAAGCCGCTCCAAAACAGCTACAACATTAGCATCTACCCAGAAATGAGGAAAATTGTCCAGGTATGTCCTGCACACAAGAAACAAGACAAATCCAACCCAGCTAATTACTGCCCCATCATTCTACCCCTGATCATCAACAAAGTGATGGAAGGGATCATTGACAGCACTATCAAGTGGCACTCACTCAGCAATAACCTCTCACTTGTGCTTAGTTTGGGTTCCCCTGGTTCAAAGCCTTGGTTCAAATATAGGCAAAAGAGCTGCCTGTATTTCTCCATATCCCTGTTATGTTTGTCTTCACGCTGCTTATCAGGGAAGATGGTAGGAGGAGCAGCACTGAGGTCAAGGACCCCTTTGGGATTTGGACAAGTGACAGGGTAATGTGACCATGAAGAGGGCACCAAAGGAGCAATCCAGGTTTTGTTTTGGAGGAAGAGGGGACTACTTGGTTTACACAGGGCAGTCCAGAGTTCATCGACCTGGAAAAGTGTTGGCTAACTGCAGTGGGGTCAACTGTGACAACTGCAGAGTGAGTGCTTGCACCTCTGTAGGACCTGCCCAAACCACAGTGTCACATTTATAAAGATCAAAATCGTGGAGGTGCGTGAGGAGAGACAGCAAATGGCAATGCCACACGGAAGATCAACAACCCTCCTATCAAGAACCCCAGTGATAAAATAATGAAAAAGGACACAGAGAGGCACACAAAGAGTGCATCGCCAGACTGCCAAATACCAACATTGTACCCCGAGCAGCAGACAGGGTCTACAGCCAAAAAGCCAACAGTGTGAAAATGGCTGTTGATTAAGAGGAAAACCCACAAAGGAAAATTCAGAAATGGGAACAGACCACTATTCAAACTAATGATAAGAGCAGCTTCATTCCCCTAGACCCACAGTGACTGCTCCTCATTGCAGGGAATGAGGGAAAACAAGAAATGCACCACCAAAAAAAGGTAAAACTCAAAAGGAGGTGAAGGAGAATATGCTCCCATTCTGAAACACTGGAAGCAGCAAAATGCCCAGCATATCCCAACAGCAGACTACCCTGAGCAGCAACTTCCTAAATGAGGGACACAGGAGAAAGACTTATTAATTCACTTCCTGTTATTCTTCCCCTGAATATTTCAGTTTCAGGCTGTCCAAAGAATTGTTGCTGACTGAGTATCACTGACTAGTGCATTCCAAGGTCCAGGATTATATATAAGGGGGGTACTGAGCTCAGGACAGCTGCTGCCAAGGCATCATGGAGAAAGGTCACCGTCTAAGGTATACCAAGTATAACTTGTATATACCAAGTATATCGTATACCAAGCAATTCGAGGCTTCTGTAAAACCCTTTGGGCTGTAAGCACCATTTTGACAATAAATATATATTTAAATATGAGCTGTAATTGTAAATGCAGTGAGGCACCTCAGGATATATTGAAACAAATCAAAATGATACATTTGATCAGTTATATGATGTATTTTAAAAATTTTATGAAATATATTTTTTTGATGCGGACAATGTCAAGTGGATTTTTCTTGTGTTGGTTGTCTTGTCACCTGTCCAGTCTGAATACCGTGCTATTCAATGCTCAGCCGTCGTGGTGCTCCGAGTCATTTTTATGAACATTGAAGTCGCCCAACGAGAGGTCATTGTGTTCGCTCCCTACCCTCAGAGTTTCTTCCAAAGGATGATCAGTATGGAGGAGTACTGATTCATCAACTCAGTGAAGTGGTGAGCAGTATGTTTCATTGACCATGTTCAATCTGACACCATGTTACTTCAAGGCATCCAGTCAATGCTAAGATCACACAGGCCCATTCCCTTCTCAGCCAGTGTGCTGCCAGCCCCTCTGGTGGGCCTATCCAATTAAAATAAGAGTTCCCTGCAGATTAGCTGAAAAATATGATTCTGCAAATGTAGTTAATCTGTAAGACTGCTCTCTAAATTTTGACACAAATCAAAGTAGATAACTCTTGTAGGTTTCACTGGGCTGGATGTGTCTTTATCATGTCTGTTGCCTACATTTATACCAAGTAATCTGCCCAGTTTTATTCTTAATAGATCCTTTCATTGTAGTCTGATACAACAGAGCGGCTTGCTGGGCCATTTCAGAGGGTGGTTAAAAATCAAACATATGGCTATCATTTGAAGAAAAACACAATTTGGAATGATAATTACATTTGATCTGGAAACAGCACAGAAAAGAAAATTTGTAATTATTAAAAAAATGTGATGAATCTGTACTTGTTTCTAAGAACATTTTGAAATTACTTCTAAGAGTTTGCATCAATTGTAATTTTCTTAAGATAACAAGGAATTTTGGCCCATATGATCTAGAAACCCTTGACTGGAAGCAATATCAAAAGACAGAAGCTATGTGGCATGACACAAAGGAGACTTGCAAAAAGGGAGAGCTGGAGGCAGAAATCAGTACACAGATGTGGATACAGAATGTAGAAAGGCAGAAAGAGGAACATAGAAGTTGTTTCTGCTTGGCAGCAGACATTCCTGGTGCAATAATGGACAGTGAGCTTAAAGGGACTGAATCCTAAAAATTGGTGTGAATAACTCAGGTGTGTGAAGGATCTGAGAATTTGTATCAGAGGTCCAGACTGAACTGGGTATTACACATTTGTCGATTGGAAAGGAACTTTGGAAAGTTGCACCATTAGGACTGGCATAACCCGAATGAGAGAGAGTTCGTAGCGTTTTCCTGGTCAGTGTTAACTCTTGTCAGGTACCTCAGATGGAATGTAGCTGCCTTGTACCATGCCTCGAATGGAAAATGAAATCTATCAGAGACTGAGTTGGAAAGACAGAAAGCTTGCACATCGTGCCACGTTTGTGTGGGGAGTGGCGAGGATTCTTTTGGTTACACAAGCCATATCTTTGTTGTAGCAAATATTTAAACCAAATAGTTCCTTTATATTTGACACATTTGATGCCTATTTAATTCATGTTCATTTTACGCTGGTTCTGATTCATGTTAAAGTAAAAGATACAAAAAATGAAATCTTCCGGGTAATTTAAGATTTTTGGGGGTCATTCAGTAAATGTGGTTATTTGGGCTGTATTTCTCCCACAAGAATATTAACAAAGGACAGTAGATTTTTTTTCCCCTGAAGGACATTAGTGAACCAGATGGACTTTTACAACCATCTGGTAATTTCATGATCACTATTATTGAAACTTTTTTAAAGCCTAGAGCTATTTAATTAGTTGCATTTAAATTCCTCTAGCTACCAATGTCTCCAAATCATTTGTGCAGGTCCCTGGATTCATAGGCTGTGACATAACCACTATGCTAGCAAACCACTGAATGCCATTCACCATTAACTAGGCTAGTTCTCAGCTCAGTACAACACACTTAAAATTGACAGCCTCCTGACACATAGGATCATGTTCAGTGCTGATGATACTGCTCGCATATATCTTATACAGCATTTTTGAAAGTTGGGAATAGGAGGATCTTGTTTGGGCAGCAGTAACTCTGATGCTGAGCATGAACTGGGACCATCTTGTTTTGGTTTAGGCTGACATCCCTCCAAAACCAGTACCACCAGGTATTGAAATAATGAGCAAGCTGGCACAGTGGTTAGCACTGCTGCCTCACAGCACCAGGGACCTGGGTTCAAATTCTGACTTGGATCACAGTCTGTGCAAACTGTGCACATTCTCCTCGTGTCTGCATGATTTTCCTCCGGATGCTCCAGTTTTCTCCCACAGACCAAAGATGTGTAGGATTGGCCATGCCAAATTCTCCCTCAGTGTACCGAAACAGGCATTGGCGTGTTGCAACTAGAGGATTTTCACAGTAACTTCATAGCAGTGTTAATGTAAGCCTACTTGTGATTAATAAATAAACTTTGCTTTAATTCTAGATGAAGAGATATCATGGATGATCTGACATATCAAGATGCCAGGATTGACATAGTGCTGGTGTAAAAAAACATCGAGCATCTCGTTATCCAATGGGGGAGCTTGTTGTGCGGATAGCAGAATACTCAAAAACAAAAATCAGCATCAAATAAACTGCTGGGTATAAATATGAAAACATGAAAAATGATTCAACTTCAAAGAGACAATGAACCTTTATTTAATTAGATTTTAGACAATAATCCATCAAAGGAGACCAGTAGTTTTGTTATGGGACAGATCTTACTGCAAAGGAAATGTACTGACATGGCTAGAGAGGGAACAAAACTCAAATGAGGTCAGACCTGTTAAAATATATTGCTCACTTTTCTTTTAAAATTACTCTTCAAGGCCCACTCTGCAGATATCCAGGGTGAGTTGAGTTACAGTTTCCAGAATACCATTAAGAACCATTCCATCCAGGGTGTTAACTTCTCTCCATTTGAAATCCCCCTATTTTGCTTCAAGAACTGGTCAAGGCTGACCCTTCTCTTGTAGTTCTCTCATGGCTATCAAATAAAACACACCACAGTATCTAGGTAGGATTTGTAGATAAACGTACAAAGTAGGTCATTTCTTTTACACATCTATGTACAACACAAGTTTACTTTAAATATCAAATTGAAAGGACAATATTCTGTAAACAGGATTAATAATGTTCATTCCGCTGCACCAGATGTGCTTTCATTTACAATCTGAGGGCATGATTAGCTCTTTCTCTTTGGAAGTTAACCAGATTGATCACAAATTTATAATAATTCATCTTAAACATAATTGAGACAAGTGATTTGTTGTGGTCAGAAAATGGTGCCAATAAGGGGCAGTTGCAGCATGCATCAGCTGTTTAGTTGTAGCATTTGATCACCATAATCAGACCTTGCTCCCATTGTGGCTGGCTCAACTCCAAACTGGCACCTGCATTACCCCCTCTTTACGGGCATCAGCATGGCTAGCAAATTCCCAAAATGCTGTTTCCTGACAAATTACTTGGTAGATAAATAGATCCCCAGAAAATGATTGAAATACATTGATTTTATTCAACACAATGGGTTCTGCAATAAGTTCACCTCACACCAAAGGAAGTTAGGGGCGGGCACACAGCCACATAGAGATCATTACACAAATCTACATTCAATCAGCAAATGTTGTTTATAATGAGCCACTTCATTTTACCAAAGGTTATTTAATCAGAATGGGGAAATTTTTGAGGAGAACATGAAGAAAAGATGGGACTGGACACCAGTCTGTTTAGCCCATGCACTCTTCACTGTTATCAGTGAATCTTTTAGTAGATAATGAGTGACAAATATGTTTAATGCTGTCACCCAGTTTGCTGTAAAAAACATGCTCCTACCAACCCACAAGACCTTACAATTTCCACAAGCCCACTCTCTTAATAGTGTAGACTTTAACTGGAGTCTGGTTCCAATGGTCATTCACAACCAGGCCAACCTGGTCCCCGTGTAACACACAGGGGTTTGCGTGCTTACCTATTACTCAGTACAGCTCAGCAGTGAACGTGGAGCGTGAATCTTTGCTGATTCCCTTCCCCTCCATCAGCTAAATGAGCCAGGTCTGGGAGCTTCCTATTTTGCACAGCTCAGTACAAAGGTAGATAGTCTATGGAGAGGCCCTTACATAATGTATGATCACTCTTACCCAGCTCTCGATTGCAGCTGCAATGGTTTGAAGTTGGGCAGTGCTATCCACAGAAAACTGATGTCCCAGAAGGAATAATTCATTCTTCAAAAATTCAAAATTTACTTACTTTGACCCACAGTATTGATTTTGGGCATAAAATTACTCTGTACAGTACTGATTTGACATTAATTGTCCAAATTTCAGCATACATCAAAACACATTGCGCTTGGCCAGTGGTCAAATTACTGCTGGGCAGTCAGATGTTTAGGAAGATTACATTATCGTGCCCAATTTCAAAATCAGAGACCTGGGTTAACAAATTAGATTACAAATTTGGAAAATGATTTCACCCGAGGTAAACAAACACTCTCATTCCCCATAACATCACACAACACAGCCCCACCAGCTTTTCAAGAGTGCAGTGCAATGGGATAGAATCACCCTCACCACCACAGTTTAAAAAATTTGGTCAAATTGATTCCTCAACTCAGTGCTACACACAAA
Organism: Sphyrna mokarran; assembly: GCA_024679065.1. Lineage (NCBI taxonomy): Eukaryota > Metazoa > Chordata > Chondrichthyes > Carcharhiniformes > Carcharhinidae > Sphyrna > Sphyrna mokarran. Next base: position 58,108,017 of record JAGIQG010000004.1, on the reverse strand, counting down.
GGAGACCCAGAAATCACAATGGCTGGAATTTGTTGAACTGCTACCAGCTGAGATGCTTTTTAAAGCTCTATTTGCGTATGCAATTTGGAGTTTGTTGTTAAATCTCTTTCCAAGCACAGGGAAGGGCAGAGTAAAGTAAAGCTAGATAGAGCTGGACCACAATGCTGTCTATGATATTCAGGGAAGAGTGGAGTGGGAAATTAGGCGTAAATGACTGGTCTAGGATATAACTGTTTAGATGGATGGAGGGGAGAGGTAAGAAAATAGCCTTTGAAACTGTGCTCTGCCATAGAAAGAGGGTGCTCCAAGAACATACTACACATAGCCTTTTATTTATTTTCCCACACATTGTAGTGAACAATATCCAGTTAATAATCTCCCTCACCAGAACCAGTACATCCCCATAGCAGAATCACTGATCAAGACTGAGTTCCTGAAAATCAGAATAAAATAATACAAGTTCACCAAAGGATGTTAAAGATAAAGGTTTTTCTGGAGTAGAACCAGCTCAGCAAGGTGCAGCTGGGATACTCAGCATTATTATACAGAACACAATGTGCAACCACTGCATATTTTTAAGAGATGCAGATTAAAGATAGTGGATGTCACTGTACTTTTCTGTGTCTATTTGAAAAAGCAATGTTAATAATTTAAAATCAGTCATCTAACCAAAAAAAGACTACATGAAATCTAAATGAGAGGAAAAATATCAAATCTTTCAAATTAGAAGCAATAATGTGATGATCTTATAGTGAAAATGCATGGCATGTTGATATTTGAGCTGTAAAAAGCAACCAGCAGTACAATCCAATAACTCTTCCAAATCTGGGCTGTGTGTCATTGCATCACACTGGGTCCAGCAGTGGCCTGCCACTGTATAACTGGGGTCCAGTACAGATTTGCTACTGTATAACTGGGACCCAGTATAGATCTAACACTGTATGACTGGGGGCTCTAATACAGATCTGCCACTGTACAGCTGGGGTCCAGTACAGATCTGCTACTGTATAACTGGGGTCCAATACAGATCTGCTACTATATAACAGTGCAGGAAAAGTAAGGATGAGTATAGGTCTGTCTGTGGAGGTGGGAGCAGTAGGATTTGAGATAGACTTGAGTGTCTCATAACATTAATATGTATTAAGTGCAATTTTTATCATAGTGTATTATTGTCAATATCCTGAAATAAACCGCCAATGTGTGTTCATGTACTGTGATGTCGTACTGTTGGACAAAAGGGGCATCCATAAATAATTCATCTTGATGGGGCACTATGCTGACCTAAAATTGATTTAAATCCTTTATCAAAGACATAAAATGAAGTCTAATATCTGTTTCTTCCCCCCACTAAAAAGGTTCAGAATCCTTATCAATGGCATGAACTGAATGGGGGTCTGAGCACCCAGCAAGCCTGGGATGCTTTCTCCTTAATCCCAAAACATAACTACTCTGACTTACAGAGAGAGGTAAGAGCAAGGATTGAAAGAGGAGGAAGGGGAGCAGAAGAGGTTGGATGAGGCTGGGCAATCAATTTTAGTGCATTTTTTTTTAGAAAGTGAATTATGCAATTATTCAGTTTTTAAAAAACATATTTGGAAAAATGAAAGTAGCCGCAGGATACCTTTGGTGCCAGAGGAGGGCACAATGCCAGACAGCAGCATGCACTGCATTGCCCAGCAGGCCTTTTATACAACCTGCAGTGCCTTACAGATCAACCAGAACCTTAGCATTACAGTTAAATCCAACCAGATCAACTGATTCTGACGATGGAAATGGGATTGACTACTTTGTATAATATTGGTGGATTTCAATTTTTTTTCTTGAGAGGGGTTTAAATGCTTATAATATTCGTCTGCCTCGGAGAATTATCTAACTGTTAAGTGGGTCTCTAAATTGGAAAAGAGCTTAAAAGGCTAAAGAAAATTGCAAATTTAAAAACGTTTGCTTGAATTTACAATCTTTCTGATTAAGCAGTGAGTGCTGATCATGCTTGAAGGAATTACTAATATTGTGGTTCTTTCAATGGGTTGGGTAGAGGAGAAAGTTCCTTCTGTTCCCAGTCTGATGAAATCTGCTCACGGGTACTACTTTAAAATTGGGAAAGGCTTAATACAGCGAGACCATGATTCCCATACAGAATGGAATGGATTGGTTAATTCTCCTGTCAATCACACTTGGAGCTCACGTTGATTATATAACTCTCCTTCACTCACTGCATTCTGGGGAACTAATCCTGCTGTACTGGGGAGCCTGCTTGCTCTTGCTCATCAGTAAACAGACTGCTCCAGTTCTGATCACAAATTCAGAGGGTGTTTGCTATAGCTGAGTAAATTAGAACTCACAAGTCCTGCCCTATCTCCAGTGTATTGGTTGAAACAACAGTATCAAAGCTTGCTCTGTTTAAGAAAGAAACTTTGAACAAAGATTTTCAGATGTGTGTACCCACTCCAGTGACTGACATCTAACAACAGTCTGCTTGTGACCCCATGCTGACATAAATAGAAAGTCGTGATATGTAAAAGGACAGGCAGCCATTGGAAGGTTGAAGAAAACAACAAAGCCTAAAGATCAGCAACAGGGTAAACATGATTGATCATAGTGCAAAATATTTCCTTCATCCCTCACCTCAATGCAGTGAAAGTTTCAAACAAAGAGCTTCATGCATTTAAGTTGTTTTTGGCAGTCTTGTGAATAAAACAAATTTGACATTGTCAAGTTTGGGAAGCAGGTCACCAAGATGACAGCGTTAATTGCAAGGCCAATTGTGTTGCCCATTTCTACTGCTGAAAGATTACTATTCATTATTGATTGCATTCTCAAGAATTTTAGGATTCAATCTTTTTTTGTATCGCCCTGTCTTCTACGTTGGTCCTTTAAATCATAATACAACTGTACCTCACACATTACAGTGGTCAGCACTCAAAATGGCAATCAGTACAACTGATTTTACAAAAGGTTTACAGCAAACCTTTCATCATTTATACAGCCTGTGGGCTACTCAATTCAACATCATGACCCTTTTTGGATATTAGTGAACAACCTTCAACCAAAGTCACTGTGACTTGAGAATACCTTTCACTGCTCTGTTTAATATGTCTGATGCAAATTCTACTGACAATAATTTGTTATGTTGCTTCCAATAAAAATGCACCTATGCAATCTTGTTGTTGACCAGATTGCAGGATGCTAGTGTTCCCATTACCAGCACAATCAGCAACAAACAATACCAGATCAGGTGTATCAATGTGAAATGTAGACAAAGTTCCCTCTACGCTGTTACAGCATGCCTCAAACCTTAGCCTGAGGAGAGCAGTTGCTAGAGAAGCAGTGACACTTTTTCCCCATTGCCTGTAGCAATCATCCTTGTTCTCGGGCAAAAGCCATTTGACATTAACCCTTTACCCATGATGTTGCTGACTGGGCTTTTTCAGTAATGTATGGCAGTATGATCACAAAGGGGACAAATAATCTACACACATTGCCTGAACTCACTAGACAAAATTGTAAACTATCGTTGCTGGAAAAAATGCCCAAATTGCCGTTGACTGGAATAATTTCTCTTCTTGAGAGAGAAAGATGAAGAACAATATTTGATCAATATAAAGGGGGAGGAGGAGGAGAAGTGGATTTTGATGGAAATTCATGCAAAAGTTGGTACACAAGCAAAAAATAAAACTCTCTCTGGAACAGAGAAATTATTGTATGTAGCTTGGCAGGTGGCTTAGCAGTGATAGTGCAAAAGATTTACCCTTCAACAACTTTATCCCTTTGAGGGTATTAAAGGGAAACAATGATCAGTGCAAAAACAATACCACATGGGAGAAATGAAGGGGATGCATTCTAGAACAATGATCAGTGCAAAGATGAAAAGGGGGAGCATTGCAGACAATTACTATATTTGGAGATTCTCACAGACCTACAAATTCTATCCAATTAACACAGGAACATTGCCCAGCCCACATAATGTGAGGATATGTAGTGGTAAAGGACTCTGCATTGCAAAGGCAGTAAGGTGGTCTATCCAAAAGGGCGCTATGGTTCAGTCAGTCCCACAGCAGGCAATCTGATAGCTGAACGCACAATGTCCATTGAGTGTAGTCCATCACACACAATAAGTTGTCTCTGTGTCACGTGGATGTTTTCTCTCCAGCTGATCATTGCGTCCTGCCCGCTGATGCCTGATTTCCAGGTGTTTGTTCTGTACCTTCTCAAAGTGCTGCAGCAGTTCATTATAGTCGATTTCTGAAGGGACTTGCTTATTGGGGGTTGTGGGCTTCTCATTGGGTCTGGAAATCAAAACAGTTTCAGTCAATGCAAGACAAATAGGAGGAGATTAAATGGACATTATCACTGAGTTAAAATCCTGAAACTCAGGACCCAGCAGTATCATCAGAAAATCACTACCACGTGGACTATAGCAATTCATCACCACCATCTTAGGGTCAATTATGGATGCACAATAAATGTTGCCCCCATCAGCCAAGGTCATGCCCTCAGAGTGAATATAAAAGAAAACCCAATTTTCCAGCAAAAATGGGGGCTACTGGGACAAGTTCAGAAATTGGGAAGTAGTCAACTTTTCGTAAGTTTGCAATGGTAGTTCAGTTTACACAATTGCAATAAGTCTCTCTACCATGGTTTGAGCAAACCTAGCAATTCTAACTTTAATTTTAATCCGGACTTCAGTTCAGAAAGATATTAACTGGGAGTCGTGCTGTACACATAGGGTAACAGAGATGTGCACTGCAGCTAACTTCCACTATATCAGTTCTGAGAAATACTCAAGCGTTAATGAAGATGCAGCAAGTAAGGGGGTCCTTCAGCCCAATGTGCCTGTGCTAGCTCTTCAAGTGCAGCCACTCTTATTCTCTTTCTTTGTTCTCTGTTAGGGCTGCATGTTAGTATAGTGATTAGTACTGCTGCTTCACAATGCCAGGGACCAGAGTTTGATTCCAGGCTTGGGTCACTGTCTGTATGGAGTCTGCACATTCACCCCAGATGTTCCAGTTTCCTCCCACAGTCTGAAAGATTTGCTGGTTAAGTGCATTGGCCATCCTAGACTCCCTCTGAATTGTACCTGAACAGGTGTCTGAGAGTGGTGACTAGGAAAGTTTCAAAGACACTACTTACTAAACAAATAATTTGTTGTACTTTTATGCACTTTCCCTTCACCGAATCAATTTCTTTTTATGTATGATCTGTGTCACACTACCCATCTTATTGCTATAATTCTGATAAGTCTTTCCTCATCAGGATTATACACAGCCTTGAAGGAAACACCGACTGGGCTTTGGCTTCTCAGACCTTGAAATTCACGTGAACTAATATACATTTCTGTGCTGGTTGTACCATTACTATCAACTGTTGTAAAACTTCTCTTTTTATCACGCCACATGGAGAGGGAGAGGGAGAGGGAGAGGGAGAGGGAGAGGGAGGAGGGAGAGGGAGAGGGGAGAGGAGAGGGAGAGGGAGAGGGAGAGGGAGAGGAGGAGAGGGAGAGGGGAGGGAGGGAGAGGGAGTGGGAGAGGGAGTGGGAGAGGGGAGTGGGAGAGGGGAGTGGGAGAGGGAGGGGAGAGGGAGTGGGAGAGGGAGTGGAGAGAGAGAGAGTGGGAGAGGGAGTGGGAGAGGGAGTGGGAGAGGAGAGTGGGGAGGGAGTGGGAGAGGAGAGGGAGTGGGAGAGGGAGGGGAGAGGGAGGAGAGGGGTGGGAGAGGGAGAGGGAGAGGAGTGGGAGGGAGGGGAGAGGGAGGGAGAGGGAGAGGGAGTGGGAGTGGGAGAGGGAGTGGGAGAGGGAGTGGGAGAGGGAGTGGGAGGAGGGAAGTGGGAGAGGGAGTGGGAGAGGGAGAGGGAGGGAGGGAGAGGAGAGAGGGAGTGGGAGTGGGAGAGGGAGTGGGAGAGGGAGTGGGGAGTGGGAGAGGGAGTGGGAGAGGGAGTGGGAGGGAGAGGGAGTGGTGGAGGGAGTGGGAGAGGAGAGAGGGAGGGAGAGGGAGTGGAGAGGGAGTGGGAGAGGGGAGTGAGGAGAGGGAGCACCCGCGCGAGGGAAAGAGGGCGCCCATGCAAGGGAGAGGGAGGAGGCGTTGCGCACATGAGAAAGCCTGTTTCAGTGTGTGTGTGTGTGTGTGTGTGTGTGTGTGTGTGTGTGTGTGTGTGTGTCAGTGTGTGTGTGTGTCAGTGTGTGTGTGTCAGTGTGTGTGTGTCAGTGTGTGTGTCAGTGTGTGTGTGTGTGTGTGTGTGTGTCAGTCACTGTGAAGGTTTCAGGGCTGAATATTAAATATATTAAGTTGATTCCTTCCAGATGAATCACCTTGTGACTCAAGGTTGCACGCTGCACAATTCAATTCTTGTATTGCCAATATCCAAACGTCTGCAGGAGTTGAGATACAAGCAGGAGGTTATAGATTAATGAAGGTCTCTCAGGGGCAATACATTCGGAAACAGCACTGTGAGCATTAGAAGGCAAGCGTACAGCTGGGGCTTGTAGTCCATCAGGACACTTCAAATTTGAAATAAAGAGGCAGAGTTCCTCTCTCAGGCTTTGTTCAAGTTAGCTATACCACAGGTCAGGGAGGATTTTCCTCTCATTAACTGAGAAAAATGAAAGCTTTGGGCAGAAACTGCTTCTATATTTCTCACCAGGAACTGGTGCTGTGCGAACCCCACCACTGAGATACTTTAAAGGAGTATCTCAGACAAACACTGCTGGCTGACTACAGCTTGAACGAGACTGTCTGATCATCAGTCCTGAGCAAACTACTAGAGTTAGGAACTGGACAGAGAGAATCCAGACTCATCCCATCCACATTGTTTCACAGCCAGAGGGAATGACACAAACACCGATCCCAGAGAGGAAAAGAAAATCAAACTCAGTTTATCACCTGCCGCCTTCAGTACTCAATACTATCTGGTTTAGCTGGGGGTCATAGAGCATAGCTTCCCAGTTAAAAATAGACTGATTGGTTACTCATTCCCTCCTCTGCTATTTTTGGGGAAACCATTCATCACTAAAATAGTTGCCATATTCAACAACACAACAAGGCAATTTTCTCAAAAGTATGTCATTGTCTCAGGGTGTTAGAGGCGTGATAAAAAAGGATGATGGTTGTTCTATACTATATTCCATATTAAATATTCAAGCAAAGTCCTGGTAGGAGAGTAAAGAGTTAGACATTGTGAGGAGTATATTACCCTCCTATCCCCTGATTGTCTCAATTCAATGTGGTTCTATTGGAGAAGACCTTGGAAAGCTAAAACTGTCCTCATTTTACAAAGGCAGCTTTTAAGTAAAATACAAAGTGTGGCAGGCGGATGGACAGTAGAGAACACACACAAGCATTTGCAAATAATTTCTGCAGTGGCACAAACAAGAGTAACCCTCCGAATATAAAACCACAGTCACTAAACACACAGGGGGATTCAAACATTGCCAGCATATACAGGGATAGTGCCAGTTCACTGGGAAGGGTCAAATGCTCCAGCAGATTTAGGTGGGTCACACTTCCTGTTTGTTTCCTTCTTTGTTTACACTTCCCTGGTTGGGACACGCGACATCAGCCATGCATGGAGATCACTGAGAGATCAGTGCCCTGCCCGTTCCAATCACTGGCAGTGACACACTCAACGACAACAGCAGGAATTCTGCCGCTGTTAGCATTTTCTCTACAAAAACTCTCCAAGCAGACTGTTCTCACTGATTTATCATCCAGTAACCTCCAGATACTGAATATACACTAGCAGTGTTAACAGTAGGCCAACCCTCTCTGACCACTGTCACCTTGGCCCACACCAGTTGCACTCGTAATACATCTCAGGGCCCATTTGCGGTCAGCTCCCCACGCCATGCCTATGAACAGAGGTGCTGCTCATTTGCTTTCTGTCCTGCCTGATCCAGTTGAGATTCTGTGCTTTTCCTTGGAATTCCCCAGCTGCAACAAAGGGATGTTATTTGAAGACACATCAACCTCAGCTTCCATCCATCAAGTGAAAGAGCGGATTTAAAATGATACCATTTCATACAGCTATGAGGCCTGCAGATTTATTTCCCTTTCTCTTCCTTTGGGAAGTACCTTAGCAATAGTGACATTATTGAATCAGGAGTTCAGTATGTGGAGAAATCACAGGCAGTGTCTGTGTTCCATCACAAACGTGTGCAGCAAGATATCAGGATGGGATTGTGGAACCCGATGAATATTGAACATGCAATCCTCTATGTTGCAGACATGAAGCTATTTAACATACTTTAAACTTTACACTGGATTATCTTAAACACTGCCACAAGGTTCCCCTGAGATGATCATGGGGTTTCCAGTGTTCAAGCCTAACAAGGTATGGGTAAGAGTAATACGTTCAGTATTTTATATTATTTCATTGAAGATAACGTGTACCAATGGTGGGCAACCTGCAGCCCTGGGGGATGCCACATGCAGACCTGCCTGGGCTCTGAGTGCAGCCCACAAGACATTTTATTGACCACTGCCCACGCGCAGGTTTGCCACATTCCGCTGGTTTCGAATTATTAGTTTTTTCTTATCTACGTAACTGAAGTGATACTCGTAAAGAAAAGACACATGAAATCAGGTGTGTGCTCATTGCTCATAACATTGACTGTGAGAGCCGTGTGCTCTCTCTGTCCAATCAATTGTAAATATTTATTTTGTTTTTCCCATTTGAAGTTGATGAGAGTTCTCTTAATATATGAACAATTAACCATTTTCTATAACTTATGAAATATTTGGTATGTATTAAACATATTTAATCTTATTCAAGGGTCATTGTTAGTGAACATGCCTGATTTCACTTTTGTGGCCACTCACCAGCCTCAGTTGTCCATCACTGACCTGTATTTCTGATTGAAATATATGAAGTTGATTGTAACTGTCCTTCTATTCAAATCAACTTATCTCAGCAAGTGTTCCTTCAGTCCACCTTCCCAGAGATTGGATACAAATATCCAGCTCAGATCACAAGGATATATTCCTGTTACATTTTGATAATGGTGAAACATTAACTCTGTTTCTCTCTTCACAGATGCTGCCAGACCTGCTGAATTTTTGCAGCATTTTCTGTTTTCATTCCCATTTTCTGGAACCAGCAGAGTTTTGTTTTGTATTATCATTCTGCCCGTGGGTTACCCTAAAATACAAGCAGACAGTGCAAGTCACCTCTCATAAAACATGCTCAGACAGCCACACAGGAGTTTGGTGTCAGAATGTAATTTGCAGACAATTTAACTGCTTGGCACCCCCTTCAGACATAGCGCAGTACTGCTGCCAGGAAAAGTTGAGTGAAGGTTTTGGGTACTACCTGTAAAGTCTCAGAATGAGTTATAAAATGTGTTGACAGGTACAGGAAGAAAAAGAGTGGAGTAAAAATTGAAGGAATTCAGAAGATAATGATGAGTAATGTTCTGTGTCATCACAATATTCCAGCCAGCACTCAGACATTGGTTATTTGATAGCACAATGGCTAGTTTGTTTTGTCAATGAGGTGTTTTGATGTTGAATAACTATTGCAGTTGGGCAGCCTGTGAGGACGGCCTGGAGGATTGAGTGCTGTTATATAATAAAGTGCAAGGAAAACATGATCATAGTTAGAATGGGTGCAGTACAATCAAATAAAATCACCACTGTTCCCAGCTCACTGCAAATATAAAATATTAAATATAGGGAGAACCCAAATTAATGGGCCAGGAATACCAAGTCAAAGTTATTTATGAGAACACATAGATAAAATTGCTTCACGGAAATTCCAGTGTTTGGAATTATCTGTCACCTGGGGCTGTGTGTACAGATGGGTGGTTATAGTGAATATGTTACAGTATAAAAGTGGACAATAACTGCCTATAATGTGTATAATGCATTTAATGTTGGAGAATCCTCCAAGTTGCCAAATAAAAACATTTCTGACACAAGAGGGGATATTAAGACAAATATCCAAAAGATTGAGTAAAGACATAGGTTACAAGGAGCGAGGCAGGGAGAATGCCAGAGATGACTGTCAAAGCAGTCGAAAACGCACCATCAATGGAAAAGTGGTTAAAATCAGGGATGTATGAAAGTCCAAATTGAAGTGCAGATATTTCTCAACCATGTAGGATGAGAGGAAGTTCAAGAGTGGGGGATGTGTGAGACTACAGAAAGATATGAAAACAAGGGTCTCTGTATTCTTCCCTGTCCACTTGAGATACCGCTGCAGCAAGAACAGAACTAAACCTATAAATTCAAACTGCAATGTGGAACACAGAGGGATGGAGACTAAAGTAACAGGGAGGGAGCCCCTGCAAGCAGCAACCAGGGTCAGCTTTGAACATCACTCAGGGCCACGCTCAGCAATCTGAAGTACAAGAAAATAATTACATTTCTACAGCAGCTTCCAATGTCCCAAAGCGCTTTACAGGCACTTAAGTACTTTGGACAGGCAGTCACTGTTGGACAAGAGGTTATGGCAGTCAATTTACTCATGGGAAGCTCCAACAAACAAATCAATTAATCTGTGTTTTTTCAATGATGTTTAATGTGGGATAAATACTGGCCAGAACACTAGGGACATCTCCCCAGCATTCTTCAGGAGATTGCCTCAGAATCTTTTACATCTACCAAGAAGGCAGGATCTCAGTTTAAAGCATCATACAGTAAGCACCTCTGATACTGCAGTACTCCCTCAATGCTCAGAAGCATCAGCCTAGACTTTGAAGCCACAACCTCGTGGCTCAGGGGAGAATGACACCCCCTAAGGTGTATAGGAATGGTTTCTGAAAGGGCAGAGGTAAACTCTGATTCTATTAGCAGGTCGAATCCGCAGAAACATCAAGTTCTACACAGTCAGCCACGCGAAAACTCCTGCTGAGGAGAAGCAGCCTGTCTGTGGGTTTTTAATCCGCGATCCATTCACTGAAGTCAACAATGGCGAGTGGATCCAGAACATGAACCTCATTGCTCCCCAGGGCTCAATGACTTTAAACAAACATCATCATAGAATTTATTTTTGACTTCATCTGAGTTGGTCATGTTAGGGCCATACACATCACTGCAGTACAGGGGGAGTTTAAGCATTGTCAGATTCTCCTTTCCCTCCCTCCCCAGTAGTTACAATTCTTCAACACCATGAGAATCATTCTGTGACTGTGACAGGTGAATGAAGTGGACTTGGATTAAAAAAAAAGTACTGGATGCCTTGCCTTGTCTTTAAAGTCCCTTCTCTGTTCCCCGGAGCGGAGAAGCTACGACATTTTCTTCGGAGGTTTCAACATGTCATTGATGAAGATGAACATCTCACCAAGATCATCCCCACACCCCCACTTCTTGCCTTCAAACAACTGCAGAACCTCAGACAGACCATTATCTGCAGCAAACTACCCAGTCTTCAGGATAACAGTGAGAACGACACCACACACAACCCTGCCACGGCAACTTTCGCAAGATGCGCCGGATCATTGACATGGATGCCATTATCCCACGTGAGAACAAATCCACCAGGTACATGATACATATTCTTGCAACTTGGCCAACGTTGTCTACCTGATGTGCTGCAGGAAAGGACGTCCTGAGGCTTGGTACATTGGGGAGACCATGCAGACGCTACAACAACTGATGAATGAACACCGCTCAACAATCACCAGGCAGGATGTTCTCTTCCTGTTGGGGAACACTTCAGCGGTCACGGACATTCGGCCTCTGATCTTTGGATAAGTGTTCTCCAAGGTGGCCTTTATGACACACGTCAGTGCAGAGTCGCTGAGCAGATATTGATAGCCAAATTCTGCACACGAGGATGGCCTCAACCAGGATGTTGGGTTCATGCCATATTATCTGTAAACTCCCATAATTTGCCTGGGTTTGCAAAATCTCACTAACTGTCCTGGCTGGAGACAATACACATCTCTTTAACCTGTACTTAACCGTGTGTCTGCTCACATTGTCTGCACCTTTACGACTTGATTATCTGTAAAGACTCACATTCCAACCATTATTTTGTAAATTGAGTTTATGTCTTCGTACATTCTGTTTGTTCTGCTTACTTGACGAAGGAGCAGTGCACCGAAAGCTAGCGGCTTTTGCTACCAAATAAACCTATTGGAATTTAACCTGGTGTTGTGAGACCTCTTACTGTAGAGGCAAAGACACAAACACAAAAATGGCAAGATGCAAGTGTCCAGCTGCAGAAGTGTTCTTTCACCACTTCGGTTACACATATAAAAACATTGTGCTAGAAATACCCAGCAGATCTAGCAGCATCTATGGAGAGACAAACAAGGATACTGTTTTGAGTCAGATAGGAGTCTTTTTTGCCCTGTTGCTTGCTGCTGACTCATCGACCTATCATCCATGTATGTGGTTTAAAAAAACTCCTGATGAGTTTTACGATTAGCAACATTTTCAAATAAAGTTATAGTGTTATTTCCATAGAATCCCTACAATGCAAGAGGAGGCCATTCGATCCAAATTGGTGAGTCTGCATCAACTACATTCCCATCCAGGCCCTGTTTCTGTATCCCCACATATTTATCCTGCTAATCACCCTGACAGTAGGGCCAATTTAGCAAGGCCAATCAACCTAACCTGCACATCTATGGTCTGAGAGAGGAAACTGCAGCATCCGGAGGAAACTCACGCAGGCATGGGAAGAATGTGTAAACTCCACACAGACAATGATCCCAGGCTGAAATTGAATCAGGTCTCTGAAGCTGAGAGGCAGGGATGCTAATTACTGTGCCACTCCTAAGTTATATTAGATAGTCGTTTGTAAGTTACAACCAAACTCAGTGAGATGAGATAGCAACCTTTGGAGCATATTCCTTACAGAGACAAACAACTTTTAAAGAGAGATTTGAATGTCACTTGAGCAACTTAAAGGAATTTCATGGCAAGATTTCAAGTTAAGATTTTTACCACAAGAACCAGAATAAAATCAACATCGATCAAACATTATTTAGTTGACAACTAATGCTCTAAACAGAAAAGATGACTCTTTAGTTTCTTATCACGACCAATAAGTTTGTTTAGCCTAATTCTGCAAATTTATCGGAACTACACCATAGTTACTTCCAGCTTCCAATGGCTTTGCTTCTTGTTTCACTGAGACCGAAGCTGTTTCCCTCAGTTTTCAGACTATGCCCAAATCAACTTCCAGTAACAAGACTCATGCTGATGATTCCTTCTGGCCTTCCCAGGGCAAATCTTGCAGTGTCCTTAAATCTGCGTCTGGTAGCTAGCAGAGACCCATACTTTCCCTCGGTTTTCAAGCATTTTTAATCTGACTGCCTGAGATCTGTAAGACTACCTTTTGGCATAACCATATCTGTCCTTTGCTCTCATCTGTTAAACCTGGCACATGGATTTCAATAGCACTTGACATGAGCCTCCTGTCCTCATGGTAACCAGGTTACATCAGCTTATTCTGGGAAACAACTAGCACGAGGTCCAAATATACCCTTTTTACCCTGAACTAAAAAGATAGCTTTAAACATAATGACCTTATAAAGCCTTGTATTAATAATACTATTTTCAATACCTGAGTGTAAAATCGATATGATAGAAATCAGTTGCAATGCAAACCTACAACTGGAAAACCTACCACAAAAAGAGGAAAGAGGATTTAAAAGAAATAACAGCAGCTTCCAATTCCTGCCAGTTGACTTTATATTTATTTCCCTGAACATACACTGTGTACATTGCTGTCACATCTGCCCACCAAGTGAACTTTCCTCCTAGTCCTGCAGACATTACTGCCTTTCCAGCTCCTATAACATGTGGTCAAGTGTGAGGCAGGGCCAATCTGTTGCCCAAAGCCCTTTCATGCACTGCCTTTTTCCTTAGGGCATGCAATTTCTTCCCTCTACACTAAGTGCCTTGGGATTTGATCCCAAACCATTTACCAAGCCAAGGTATTACCCATCAACCTTTCAGCATAGAACATAGAACATAGAACAATACAGCACAGAACAGGCCCTTCGGCCTTCGATGTTGTGCCGACCAAAATAAAAAGCAATGCCCCTCCTAACTAAACCATTCCCTTCTCATCCATATACTTATCAACTAACCTCTTAAACGCCACCAAACTTGGCGCATCTACAACAGCTGCAGGCAGGGCATTCCACTCCCTAATCACTCTTTGAGTAAAGAACCTACCTCTGATATCCGTCCTATAACTCATACCCCTTAATTTAAAGCTGTGTCCCCTCGTGCTAGCTTTCTCCATCCTAGGAAAAAGGCTATCACTGTCCACCCTATCCAAACCTCTAATCATCTTATATGCTTCAATAAGATCCCCTCTTAGCCGCCTCCTTTCTAACGAAAACAACCTCAAATCCTTCAACCTCTCTTCATAGGACCTGCCCTCCATACCAGGCAACATCCTGGTAAACCTCCTCTGTACCCTCTCCAATGCCTCCACATCTTTCTTATAATGTGGCGACCAGAACTGCACACAATACTCCAAGTGCGGCCGCACTAGAGTTTTGTACAGCTGCAACATGATGCTGCGGCTCCTAAATTCAATCCCCCTACCAATAAAAGCTAAGACTCCATAAGCCTTCTTAACAACTTTATCCACTTGACTGCCTACTTTCAGGGATCTATTGACACATACACCAAGATCCTTCTGTTCCTCAACACTATTAAGAGCCCTACCATTAGCCCTATACTCTACACATTTATTGTTCCTGCCAAAGTGCATTACCTCACACTTTTCCACATTAAACTCCATTTGCCACCTCTCGGCCCAGCTCTGCAACTTGTCCAAGTCACTCTGTAAACTAAAACACCCCTCTTCACTATCTACCACACCACCAACTTTAGTATCATCTGCAAATTTACTGATCCATCCCTCAATACCCTCATCCAGATCATTTATAAAAATTACAAACAGCAGGGGCCCCAAAACAGACCCCTGAGGCACACCACTCGTCACCGAACTCCACGATGAATATCTCCCATCAACCACCACCATCTAGCACAATCATTTGTTAGATACAGAGTAAAGCCTCCTCAACATCAGTGATTCTGCAAGTGGGGTCCACAGACTGGTCCACAATGCAAGTCACTGATATGTAATACCACAGCTAAGGCCGTACAAGAGAAACAGCCAGATTCCTCATTCACCCTTCATATGCCTAACATTACACAACCAGACCAGCTCCCATGTGCTTGATACAAGTTATCCTAAATGTCAGCAACAACAATGTAATTTTATAAATAAGATTTAAGTAATTGTTGATGGCGTTTGATTAATTAGTTTCTCAGAAGAATATTCTGATTATTTTATAATCCATTAGAATGCGTCATGTAAATGTGTTGTATCACTGTTTATAAGATGAAAATGTCTTTACTTTTGTTTCTAGTATGGATAATTTACTTGCAATATTTAATTTAAAACTGCACATAAATTTATTACATTTTGTTAAAAAAAGGCAGCAAAATAGTTATATCTCTGTTAAATTTGCATCAACTCTGATGAGTTTTTTGCAGTGACAAGTGAAAGCAAATGGGATAGAAGCAGTAAGTGGTCTGGGGGATGATTTGTCCTGCCTGAGTAGTCCACAGGTGAAACATTTTGAGAAGCACTGCCCTACTCTGTGCCAGTAGGGAATTGTTTACTGCACCTGTGACATCTTTCCATACCTAATTATCTATCATCCTGAGTCATTGATTGAGCTGTTGATAGTGAAGTTGGGGCAGATTTCTACCCAGTGTCCATACCTAACAGGATTAGGACTGAAGTTACCTAAACTCAATGGCCTGTTCAGTCAGCATAAAGTCTTTCATTTCAGCAGTTTTGGCTGGATTTAAAAACAGGTCATGGGGTGCAGGAGGAGTTACTACTCTCTCCAAAGGCTGGTCCTTTCCATGAATCAAACAGTGGCAAAGCACTGTTAGTTTTTTGTCTACCTCTTTTCTTTTGTTGGCTGTTTATCTTCAAGTAGTGAGAAGGAGAATGGTGCATTACCATCAGCTTTCATAATAAACAAATCCTCCTACCTGATAATCTTACCACATCTTGTAAATAAATATTGCTCTGTTCTGAAGCTATATTTTAACTTGGCTCCTTTCTCACCAAGCTGTGAGCAGGAGCTCCCTTGGAAAGCTGGGAACATGCTGCTAATAGAGAGGCATTGGAGCTGGAAAAAGGGGAACTGTGCAGCAGAGAGGAGGAATCACTGACTGAATATTCCAGAAAGGAGGAATTTTTTGAAAACTGAGCATTGAGGACAGAGCAGAGAGTCATACACCAAAAGTACTTCTCAGCAATGGTCCCCTCAGTGGGACATCTGAATTTAATACTCCATTACCAAGTTCCCACAAGATGCTTATAAGTGCTGTTGAAACAGTCACTACAATTCAAGATTCCCATTGCCAAGTGCTGGAATGTGACATCAGGATTGAACTCTGTTGTGATGCCTGTTGTGGCTGAATAGCCTGATGAAAAGCACTCTGTTGGTTCATGTAAGAAAAAGGACTTTTGATAAAATAGACCACATCAGCCAAAGGGTCATACCTTGCAACACCTAGGGGAGGAGGAAAAGAGAGCTTATAATCCACATGATTAATTGTGGAGTTATCATAAAAGTTACGTAACCAAGGATCAAACAATGTCAGTTACGGTGCAGACCTACAATATATAATTGAGATGTGCAGAAATGCAGTAGTCTCTATTGCAGTAAACTGTTTATATGGAATAATGAACTATCCATATAAAGCTTTTATGTTCCCTGGCAGGCCTCACACAGATAAGCAAAGGGTGAACTGTTGTTCAATGCTCTCAATGTTACACAAAAGAAATATAATTCATTCAAAGCCCCAGGGTCTTATTTTCTCTTATATCAACCCCACTAAAATTGGAAATGGATCCTGTCGGAATTGCACCCTTGTCTGTGCAATCCACTGCTTGTGTAACAGTGAGCCTCAGCACTAATAAACTGTTTCATGTAATGTTTAGACAATCTGAGACATAAATCCTCTCTTCAATGTCGATGTTTAGAGCAATAATGAAATCATTCAGCATGTATATAGTGTCTTTCACAATTTCAGAACTTCCCAAAGTGATTAACAACCAATGCAGTCCTTTTGGAATACAATAACTGTTGTAATGTGGGAGCAGTGAAGTTCCACAAATAAGAACAGGATGGGGACCAGATAGTCTAATTTAATGATACTGGCTGAGGGATAAATAGAAAAGTTACAGCATAGAAGGAGGCCATTGGACCCATTTTGTCCATACCAATCCAGTGACACCTGGGTGCCCTTTCTAAACCTATCTTCCTGCACCTGGCCCACAGACCTATAACTTATAGCATTTAAGGTGCAAATCCAGTTTTTTTTTTAAAAAGAGTTTAGGGTCTCTGCTCATTCATCAATTTGGGTAGTGAATTCCAGATACCCACAACCCTTTGCATAAAAAAAAGTTCTTCATGTCCCTTCTACACCTATTGCCAGTCAACTGAATCTATGTTCCCTAGTTTTAGAATTCTCCATCAAGGGAAACAATGTTATCCAGTCTCCTCCACCTCTTCTCATAATTTTGCATGTCTCTATCAAATCATCTTCTTTGTTCCAAGGAAAATAACCCAACCTACCCAATCTCTCCTCATAGCTACACTTTTCTTGACCTGGCAACATTTTAGGAACTTGCTCACTTTCAGACAGGAATCTTCAGCCAGTCCTTACCCAAGATCAAACAAACAGGGTTCATTAGCAAGACCACTCAGTTAAGCACTACTCTCTGCAGGTTTAACATTTTCACTACTTACATCAAGTCAGTGTGTTCTGATCTGGAGTTCAGGAGAGAGCAGTCAGTGTGTTCTGATCTGGAGTTCAGGAGAGAGCAGTCAGTGTGTTCTGATCTGGAGTTCAGGAGAGAGCAGTCAGTGTGTTCTGATCTGGAGTTCAGGAGAGAGCAGTCAGTGTGTTCTGATCTGGAGTTCAGGAGAGAGCAGTCAGTGTGTTCTGATCTGGAGTTCAGGAGGGAGCAGTCAGTGTGTTCTGATCTGGAGTTCAGGAGGGAGCAGTCAGTGTGCTCTGGTCTGGAGTTAAGGAGAGAGCAGTCAGTGTGCTCTGGTCTGGAGTTCAGGAAAGGGAATCGTGAGTGTGTTCTGCTCCTTCCTAAACTTCAGATCAGAGCAGACTGACTGCTCACTTCTGTTCAAATCCTCTGGACTTTGCTGTGATCTCAAATTTCTTAAATTTTCCATTCACCCACCTGTCCAACATATTTCTAAACTCTGACAAGCTTCCTGTGCAATCAAGTCCCCTGAAATCAGTATGTTTCTATTTATTTTGTTCATTGCTTTGTAATAAAACATGATTACTCTCTGCTCCAGTAAGTGAAACCCCAATTTCTCATGCCTTTCTTTAACTTCAAACCAGGATCCATGCTGTCTCCTCAATATCCTTCTTTTAGCATGAAGGCCAAGACTGCAAACAGTACTACAATTTCCATCTGAAGACTCTCTTTCAATTCACAATTAAACTCTCAATTCTTACATTCAATCCCCCTTGCCATATATATCAAAACTCCATTAGTTTGCCATAGCCTTATCCACTCTTCTTATCAGTCCATGCCTAAACAATCCCTCTGCTCTTCCAGATGCAAATACATCATCTCAGTTTTTGCCTGACTGGACTTTCTTGATTAGTTTAAAGGGTTGCACCAGTTGGCAACAGGTTTATTTGGTGGGCAATGCCTGGCACACATGGAGGCGTGTGATGCACATGAAGTGACTCGAGTGGCTACCGATGGTTGGTAGTGGTTGGGTGTTTGTGAAGAAAAGCAATGGAGGCAACAATTTTAGCTTGGCTAGAGAGATCGAACGGTTGGGTGGGGATAGCATCAGGGGAATGGTATGGGAAGGATAGAGGTGGCACAGGGAGAACAGTATGACAAAGGAGAGATAGATGAGAGAAATATGTTGGACAGAGCACACTGACTGCTCCCTCCTTAACTCCAAATCAGAACACACTGATTACTCTCTCCTGAACTCCAAATTAATTAAGTGCGGCAAAATGGCAGGTACATTTCGTTCATTACCATAGGGAGTAGTTGATGTCAAAACATTAAATGTATTCAAAAGGTGGCTAAATATAGCACTTGGGTGAATGGGTCAAAGGTTATGGGAAAAAAAAGGATTAAGCTATTGAGTTGGACAATCAACCATGATCATAATGAAAGGCAGAACAGGCATAAAGGACCAAATGGCCTCCTCTTGATCTTATCTTCTATGCTTCATGCAACTTAATTGAAAGCTATTATTTGCATTAAAAAGAAAAATTCATCACATTTGAAAGAAAATATTGTGGTAAAGTAGTCAGGATTAAAAGAATATATTAATGTTGATTTTTTAGGTGAAGGTGGTAATAGAATGTCCCCCCTAGAGTTTATACTCAGTCCAATACGCATGCCACTGCACAAACTTAGACTCAAGGAAGTAGCAGTTATTATGTAGCTATGTAATTTGAATCCTTGGGAAGGACTTTGTCATGGAACAAGGCTGGTAGTCAGGATAATGGATGTTGAAATTATAACAGGCAGATTACATGGAAATAGTGTTTCATGAATAATATTGAGCTCTTCAGTCGGAAACCTGCTTTTCTAACTTAGGAGAAGAGTTCTGAATTTGACTTTATATTCTATGACTAAGCAAGTCACAAGGCCAAACTCGTGATAACATTTGATATTTATATTCCTAGGCTTGTTTGTACACATGGATAACTTTAAATCATTTTTTCCAGGAGCAGGAAATGTTCATTCTGGTATAGTTTTTGGAGAATGAAATGCTACAAATCCCGTATTTACAGACATACAGTTGCAATAAAGATACTAATTTGACCACAAGTGTTTTGTGGGTTTCTGGTAGTATATAGTTATTACATTTTTTCTTAACCAAAACGTAGCACTGCGCAATTACGAGTTCTGGAATACTTCAGGAAAAGCTTGATGTAATGTTTTCCTAGTCATTTAGGTGGCTATTGCTGCTTTTATAGGATGGGAGTGGAAGACTCAAGGCACAGTCTTCGCTTTCAACTAACGAGCTTTCACCTCTCTCACTCTCCAATTTCTAATCTAAAACATCTCAAAGGCCAGCTTTGACATCTCCTAATCCCAATTTCTTGATTAACTGCATACTCCTCCCGTGCTTTTCAACCTTGATGAGGTCCTGCACTGCAGACCTTAAGCTTTCCACATGGCTCCTCTATAATTAAAAAAGCCTGTGACAATCAGAAGCCAAATTATATTGCACAGGATAATGAGCATCCAGGGTACATGTAATTAATCTTTCAGCAATATGTCTGGTCTGAGTCACGTAAGATGGCACAAAGTTCCATGATTCAACCATCTAGCAAGGGACAAAATTAACATAGAATGGTGGTGGGGGTGAAATAGCTACAAAAGGAGCATGATATATTATACCAAGATAATGGGAGAATAAATATGAAGTGCATTAAAGATTTGTCAGTACAACTTCAGCTTGAGCTTAGTCTTAATATTAATTGTAATTATAGATATGGCAATATTCATAGAAAGGAATGTACTAGATTAAAACCCAACCATAGTGTGGTCTGAGGGCCCAAATACAACACAACACCGAACAGGAGTGGTGGCTGTTCTGCTTTTTAACCATGATGTGGAGATGCCTGCATTGGACTGGGGTAAGCACAGTAAGAATCTCTCAACACCAGGTTAAAGCCCAACAGGTTTATTTGGTAGCACAAGCCAAAACTTTCTTTCTGAGTGCTGCTCCTTCATCAGATGAGTGGGAGTTCTGTTTTTTGTTGTGAGACCTCTTACTGTTTTTCTTTAACTCCAGAGACCTTTCTTGGTTCATACCCTTGTCTGACAAAATCTATCAAAGCTCAAATTTTGAAATTTGCACTTGATTACAGGCCTCAACAACCTTTTAGGAGTGGGAATGTCCGATTGCCACTGAGTGTGAAAAATGCTTCCGGACAGTTTTGAACAGCTAAGCTTAATTTTGAGGTTATGGCCCCTTGTTCATGTCTCCATCAAGAGAGGGAAGAGTTTCCCACAATCTATCCTATAAGTCTTTAGTCATCTTAGGACAGCTTAATTAGCTCAATTCTATATCTAAGAGAATACAGACTGGTTGTCATAATTTAATTTTTGTAACCCTCCTATAATTCTGGTGAATCTGCAGTACCACCTCCCCGCAAGACCAATATACTCATCCTGAAGTAGAGTGCCCAGAACTGAACACAGTTCCTTCAGTGGCTTTCTAAGCAAAACTTTATACAACTGTTACATAACTTCCAAGTCTTTGTATTCAGCCCACTTTGAGATAAAGGCCAACATTCCATTCACTCTTTCACTTTCTTCGTCCCTGTTCGTGAGTTGTTAGCAACTTTTGTACACGGACTCCTAAATCTCTGGGGGGGGGGGGGGGGGACATAATAATATTTGCATCAGCTACCCTGCCATATTGGTTCCGTAATAAATAGAGCCAGCTTGTGATGGGTGGGTGGGTGAATGGATGGATGCATGGATGGATGATGGGAGAGGTGGTGGTTTGAGGTAGGCATGATGGCCCAATAACCTTATGGAATGAAATGAGATAGCAAGAACCTCAAGAGGTGGGGAATATTTATAACTTTAATTGCTATCATTAGCCTTGGGAGGCCCTGGGAAGTGTGTAAATAAATGATGATATGATGTACTTGTTTTTATCCTACAGGTGCTTTGGTCCACCTTGTTGTCTAATGAGGGGCATACACGTGATGGGTCGTGAAAGGGCTGCTCTTGGATTTTTTTCGAGAGTATCCTAGTGCTTCACGTCGTTAGTGTACGCTTGACTTGGACCGTTTGATGGGCAACACGACAGCTCAGTGACTATCGCTGTGCTGTGCAGATACATGGATTTGGGCCTGTGTCTGTGGGAGTTTGCGCATTCTCCCCGTGCTTGCGTGGGTTTTCTCCGGGTGCTCCGGTTTTTTCCCACAACCCAAAGATGTGCTGTTAGGCTAATTGGCAAAACAAATTCTCCCTAAATTGTCTCAAATTTGGTTTTTAATCCATAGATCTATAAACATGGACAGGGATCGCGGGTAGACGTGAGAACATCGGGGTGGCGGCGCGGGCTCGTTGGGCCGAAGGGCCTGTTTCCTGTGCTGTTTTGTTCTTTGAAGCAGCTGAGGCAAATACATAGATACATAAATATGAGTGAGAAAGAATAGAGGGGTCAGATTAAGTAAATAGAGTAGGAAGAAGTTCAAATGGAGCTTGTATAGTGGCACACGAGGGCCTAATAACTGCAAGCTGTGTGCGCCTCTATTTTGCAACTGCTGCATTATAGAAAGGATCAATGTGGAACTCCAGTGAAGTTGTTCACATTTCTGAGGCCTTTTTAAACAATGCTCCACGTAATGTGGCCTGTAACCAGAATATGAACTTAGTGCTAAGTATTTCACACTGCTTGGCTCAATTCAAGAGGGTTCACTTTAATTAAGGTTGAGAACAAACTTTGCAACCCCCTGCCTGTAATGATCCAGACATATTAGGCTAAGAACCAGAAATGATAGAATTACGGTGTTTACACCTTTCTTCCTCCTCTCAAGTACTTACCAGCTCAGCTCCTGTCCACTATGCATTTCTAACTTTCCTTCATTTTCTTGTATTTTACCTCTCATACATTGCAACCAGTATCCCCAATTCAAATAAGGCTTCCAAGATGGTGCAAGTGTGGGAACACAACATAAAAGATCAGGGATGTTTGTGTAGGGCTGAATTTATACGAGGCAGGTTGCAGTTGGAATGTTCCAATAGGCCCTCAGCATCCTGAAAATAGGTGTACATATCTGTCTGACAGAGAGGGGGAGAAAGAGCCAAGTGGAAAAACATGAGACCACTCAGTTGTTATCCACTGATTCTCTGGGAGAATGTGTACGCTGCCTTGTCTCCATTGATCAGACTTGACTGCTATGTATCCCACTGTTCAAAGTTGACATCAGTTGAGGTTGGGGATTAAAAGAAAAAATGGATAACGGTGAATTATTGCAATGTAATGAGCAGAACTAAACTATACCCAGCAGGACTCAGTACTTCAAAAAACGGAGAAAGAAGCAGGTCTAAAGGGCAAGGAGGGAACACTGCAAAGAAAACTGGAAGTAGGAAATGAAAACGACATTTGATTCACTACATTGGATGTTGTGCCATTTATTTCAGTTTGACAAGAAGGATATTTTTTTTTTCCATGAAGGCTTAAAGGTGGGAATCACCCTGCTTTGGGAAGTATGGTATTGGCTAAGGCCCAGGATTTGCTGGTGTTGACACAAGACCTGGTTTGCTGAGATTATTGAAATCTGAACAACTTAAGATAAATTCAGTCTTACTGCTGACTCAGGATTCTTTAAATCTAACCTATTTAAGGCACAGATAATTCTCAATATGCTGACATGATTAGCGATGTGATAAATCACATAAATCAGTTCTGCAATTGCACTTAGTCAACAGCAATCTGATCTACCTGACAGATCTGAGCATTCACTAGCCTACTCTCCCCCACCTGCACACTCTCGCCTGCAGACCACAGTCAATGGATGTTCAGTCTTGGATATGTAAGGTGTCAGTTTATGAAGCAATAAACTGAGGAGAGGATAAACTGATTTAAGCTAAGAGTGTTAATGTATATGGAACTGCTGAGAAATTAAAAATCAGACTGACCCAGTGTGTAAAAAAACATTGAAAAGTGAATTTATGCAGCAACATGCTGCATAACAGAGAGGGGGAGAAAGAGCCGAGTGGAAAAACATGAGACCACTCAGTTGTTATCCACTGATTCTCTGGGCGTTCCAAAATGTCTTACAGCCATGAGAGTACTTTGTGAAGTATAATTAATGTTATATTCCAGAGAAATACATTGACCAAACTGAGCATAGCATTGAGCAAAGAGCTCAAATATGACCACATAATCTGAGTGATACTATTTGGGGGTATATACTGACCAGAATTCCAACATGATCTTTACTTCAAATAGTGTTCTATGACTTTTGCATCCAGCTCAGCGAGCAGATGGGCCACAGTTTAATCTGAAAGACGGTCCCTCACTATTGGACTGGAATTGTTAGCCTAGATTTGGTGTTCAATTAAAGACAAATCTACCACCTTCCGGCTCAGGAGTGAGAGCATGAGCCACTGGGTTGCAGCTAACACATCTGCCCAGTGTGACACAAAGCTGTACACACTAAACTCTAAGTCAGACAGGAAGAGGAGGAAGAGAAAAGTTATCTGAGGTTCCTACCAATGAATGCCTCATGCTGGAAGTGCCCAGTTGTTTGCCTCATACGGGACAGTATCAGATTCACTACAGCGTCTCTTATGGAAAAATAGACAGCCCCTACTCATCGTCCAAGCTCACAATAAAAATGGTCAGGAGGAGAAGAAACCTTTGAAGGTGGTCAATGCAAAGATGGTAGAACAACAGCAGATAAAATGATGGAATATATACGTGGCTTTTGTACCATGACACCTTTGCTCATTTAATCTCTTACATATTCTCTATTTTATCACAGACCTTTCGTTTTGTTCTTCCTTCCTAACGCTCATGTACTTGCTCAAAACCTATTGCATATCTCACTTTTTCCAGTCCAATGAAAGGTCAGAGAATCTAAATGTTTATGATTTTTCTCTACACAGATCTTGCCTGATTTGTATATTTCTATCATTTTCAGTTTCTTTTTCAGAGGAGAGTATAGTTCTTGATTTAACTGAGGTTATGAAGGTCTTTTAAAATACAAGGCTGATTGGGGTTGGCTCTGGAGTTGAATTTGCCACCTACATTGTGAAATACCTGAAAGGACACTGAATTTTGCAGCAGTAAGGAGCGTTCAATTCTCAGTCAATATTGAATTGGAATGGGAAGAAATAAAAGCTAAATCTGATGGTAGGGAAAAACAGAGAGACAGAGAGAGAGAGAGAGAGACAGAGAGAGAGAGAGAGAGAGACAGATGGAAAGAGGTGCTGTGCGGAACAATAACTGGGTCAAAAATAATAGCTCTACAGGGATCAGAGACAGGTGCGAGGAAGTACAGAAAGTAGGTCAAAGCCTGACGAGAGACGTTTGGCAGACAGTAGCAGCAGAGCAGAGAGCGCTGAATAGAGGGACTGGATAGCACTCTGAGAACGTGGCACACGGGAAGATGACAAAACAAAACTGGAAAAGAAGCAGAGGGCTGAGGTGAGATGAGATAAGAAGGGGGCAATTCAGAAAAATGGGGATGGCGGAGGGGACAGAGGAAATAAAGGTAACATAGATTAATGGGAAGGGGCTGGGACACAATACAGTGGTTGCTGTCAAGGACAGACAGCAAAGTGCTTCTCCTGGCTCAATTCACAACATCACGTAAGGCAAATATCCTTGGATGTTAGGACAGGGAAGGTGACAACACTGAAATATGATGCGATATAGCAACAGAAGGGTTGGGGGCAAGACCAATCACATTGAAACAAGAAATGTTTCCTTGCTTCTGAATTATTGCTACTTCAGTAGCATGTCAGTAGAACAAAGAAGAACAAAGAACAACACAGCACGGGAAACAGGCCCTTCGGCCCAACGAGCCCACGCCGCCGTCCTAACGTCTTAATGACATATAGAGACCAATATAGGGACAATTTGTTACCCAGCCTATGAACACTCAAGGAAAAGAGTCTTCTAAGACTACGACATCTGTGCTGATAACAAGATCCTCGTGTACATGTCTTCCCAACTTTTCAATACAGCACAGAAATCTGGACTCCCCTACAGATACCAACAGCTCAAGGTCCTGGAGAGGCATCATCAACATTGTCTGAGATGGATTCTTTGCTTCAGCTGGAGGCCAGGCACACTAACATCAGTATTCCTGAAGGATGCAAGAGCATCAGCATTGAGCCATGACCATCTGAAACCAACGGTGCTGGGCTGGCCGTGTGCTTAGAATGTCACACCGCTGAATCTCAAAACAAATCTTCTTTGTCCAGCTCAAGGAAGGTTCATAAACAAGAGAGCAAAGGAAGCACTTCAAAGACACCCGGAAGGCTTTGCTCAAGAAATGTAACATAAACATCAACGCCTGGGAGACGTTTGTTCAGAAGGGACTACTCGGAGGAACCTCCAAATTGAAGGGATACAATTATTTGAGGATACTCGATGGCAAGAGGTGGTTCAGGAAAGAAATCTGAGAAAAGTATATCAGCGACCTAGAGTCCAAGGATCAAACCCGGCTCTCCGAAACATCTGTCAAGTGTACGGTCGAAGGTACAGCTCTAGGATCAGGCTCATTAGGACCCATACACAAAGACCCCTAGAATTCATGACCATGACATGGAGTTTTTGAGGTGGACAAGCACACTTGTTAATGAATGATCACCATAAGGGCATAAAAAAATAGCAGCAGGAGTAGGACATTTAACCTCTCAAATGTGCCCCACCATTCAATAAGATCATGGCTGATCTGAAGTGGATCAGTTTCACTTACCCACCTGCAGCCCATAACCCTTAATTCCCTTAACCAATGAAGAAGACTTCAGTAATCATTTCACACAGCAAACTTCCTTATTAACAGGGCAAGGCTCATGCTGAATATGTGTTTTTCTACCATTGACACTATCTTCCAATTACTGCTGTTAGCTAACTAGTTTTCTTCTGCACTGTACATTTAATTAGCCCACTCAGGCATTCAACTCTGGAATTGACTTCTCTTAACAGTAATTGCAGAACTAGTGATGTTTGAGTGAGATGGCAAACCAAAGTCCTTTTGCAACACTCCAACAGTGGAAACTTGTTAAAAAGAAGCCAGTTAATTATTTAAGATAGTGCCCAAAGCACAAGACTTCCTCACTAATTGCTCTGAGAAAGCAAAACTTTCTTGTTCACTCACACTGCTACAAAGACCAAACTGAAGTAAGTAAGAACCTTAGTTTATTGTAAGATGTGCTGGCAAAAGACAAATCTTGGAAGTGAGGCCTTTGTGTGCAACATGAATAGACACTGCAGAGATGGAGGATGTCAATGCTTTGACGTTACATGTGTTACTCTCAGTGACACCTCGAGCTGACAGTATAAAACTAGACAACAAGATGTGTGGCATTGTCTAAAATGGCAAGAGGTGCAACTATACAAATGGAATTATAGAAATAACAGGTAGGAAAAGACCACTGCCATGCTTGAGATGGCTAGAGCAACATTACAAGAAACCTTTGACTTCTCACCCTCACAGCCATATCATCCTAGATGAGAGGGAGAGAGAAAATCTGGGTCAAAACCTGTGGAAAATCTTTCTCTGACTCTATCAGATCTAATGTGATGATAGTGTGCTATTAATATATCTTATGTTTAAGAGGGATGTTTTAAACTTCAGTTTTTCTCTCCAGACAGATGGTGTGTCTGATGGGAATACAGCTTGGATACTGGGACAGCAGGATACTTACTCATTTTAGCCATGTAGTAGTAATTAGTAGAGAGCTAATGGATTTTTGTTTATAGATAAAAATTTCCTCTGACCTTTTGATTAGGTTAATTGACAAGATCATATGATAATGTGGTTAATAGGAGGAGATGGTTTGTAGAAGAGAAACAGCTTTCAGTCTGACTGTGGTTTGTTTGAAGTCAAGAGGCCTGCAAGCTGCTCTGAAAATCAAAACCTTTGACAGTTTCAAGGCTATTAACACTCCTTATGGCAAGTATATATGATTGCTAACTGTATTTAAAGTGGAATTTTAAGGCTGAAAAAGAATGGTGCATATTTGGAACTAAAACAGCGAAGCATCAGAAATTAAAGTTGTTTCCTTTTTTTTTAAACCATTGTTTAACTGTTAATAGTTAAACTGATTCATTGTGTTAGAGTTATACTTAACCTGTGTTATTTAATAAAGTTTGATTTACTAAAAAATATCCCTAATTTGTCAGTAGATTTACTCCTAAAGTGAAGCATACTATTTTTATATTTAGACTGAAAGAGAAAAATTGTTGGAGTCTAGTTTGGCTTCCTAATGTAATTTGGGATTCTGGAGGAGGACCTTAACATAGCAAAACCAAGAAAGAATGGTATATCTTTGGAATCAGAAATGTTCTTGTTTTGGTTTCACTCTTTATTTTTGGGCAGCAACCCAAAGTTAGACTTTTGGGTTTAAGGCTATTGCGCTGGCTCCCCCCTCCCGCCACCAATCCACACACACTTCCCCCAGTAAATTACAAAAAATTCATTTTCTGATCTAGAGTTGTAACTGGATCACTGTCTTGTACACCAGATTAGATTTGGTTTTGTACAATTACTTAAAATGTTGCACTCAATGTTGAGGTGTGAAGGACAGTTGTTGTGGTCTACATAGGAATCAATTACATATATAAAACAAGGAATGGGATTTTGTTGAGGGAACTTGAGGAGTTGGAGTCCAAGTTAAGACACAGCACCTCATGAGTAATCTCTGGATTACATGAAGCCACACACGAATTGGCATAGGCCTAAACAAATTTGATGTTTGAAAGAGTGGCAAGGGAGTCAGGGGTTTCAATTCATAGGCTTGCGAAAGAGGGAGCTGCTCTTTTTGGGATGGGCACCATTTAAAACTGCCTGGCACCAGCACCTGGACAAATCAAACAACTAAGGAAGTAGATGGGGCCAAAAGCTAACAAAGAGACAGCAGCTATTGAAGGGATGGGTGGGAGGAGGGGTGGTAGGAAAGGGGAAGTTCAAAAGGAGTAAGAGTAA
Source organism: Sphyrna mokarran (assembly GCA_024679065.1). Classification (NCBI taxonomy): domain Eukaryota; kingdom Metazoa; phylum Chordata; class Chondrichthyes; order Carcharhiniformes; family Carcharhinidae; genus Sphyrna; species Sphyrna mokarran. The sequence continues at coordinate 58,079,334 of JAGIQG010000004.1, read as the reverse complement.
AGCCAAGTTAGAAACATAGAAAAACTACAGCACAAACAGGCCCTTCGGCCTACAAGTTGCGCCAAACATCTCCCTACCTACTAGGCTTACCTATAACCCTCTATCTTACTAAGTCCCATGTACTTATCCAAAAGTCTATTAAAAAACCCTATCAAATCCACCTTCATCATCATGCACCCATCACCCTCTGAGTGAAAAACTTACCTCTGACATCTCCTCTGTACCTAATCTGTATTAGGTACAGCCTAAACCTGCATCCTCTTGTGGCAACCATTTCACCCCTGGGAAAAAGCCTCTGCGAATCCACTCAATGAATACCTCTCATCGTCTTATATACCTCTATCGGGTCTCAGTTCGTAGAACTGACTAACATAATGTGTAAAAATAAGCAGAATCAAGAAGCGACAAAAATATTTTGAATAAGCTGACATGAGAGGATGGTTAAAGATATATGCACTGCATCTAAATGTGCTGGAAATTTACAACAAAAGGAGGCCATGTGGCATAGTGACAATGCCCTGCCTCCTGATCAGAGGCTCTGGGTTCAAGTCCAATGTCAGGACTCGGCAGCCATGGAACGCAGGCTGATAATCAGCTCAGAATCCTTCCACCATTTCCCCACTGTTCTTCAAAGGGAAAAAACATATGAAGATACATTAACAAAATAGCACCAGTAGACCAGAGAATTGCACCAGAAATGAGTTTGACTTAATAGCCATTCTGGAAAAAAGGTTACAAAGTGTCCAAAATAGTCCAGGATACTTTTAGAAGAGATTGGCAAAGTGGAAAATGGGGAGGATAGTTCCGACCATCATACAAGATGGGACACAGACAATAGATGGAAGGGATCTTGCTCAAAAATTAAAAAGTTAACTTGCAGTAATGGAGTTTGTGGGGATGCATAACCATACCACACTGAGTTTAAGAACAGTTTTATACTGATTTTAAAAAAGATTTAATTCAGCCCTAAACTAGGATCTTTAATTTTAATGAAACAAACTATTTAGGCATGTGTTGGCTTATGTAGATTGACAAACCAAATTAAAAGATATAATGGTAGATAGCAATTTGCTATTTTGCTATGTATCTTCACACGCTTTTTCTCTTTGGAGAATAATTTGAAGAAATGATTCTTAATTCCCTTATGAGAAGTCAAAGGTAGATTAAAAGAGATTAGAAGAAGCAGTTTACGATGTTGCTAAAGAATAAAAAGCTTAAGGATTAAAAAGATATCAGAATTTAGCAAAGGATGCTCCAAAATTAAGTGCCCGAAAATATGAGACTAAACCAGCAAGACATAAGAATGTAAAAGATGTATGTACAATGGAAAAAAAATTAGAGACAAAACACGCAAGTGCCTTACAAATAGGAGAAATTATAATGGGAATAAGGAAATGGCAGAGACAGTAAACCAATATTTTGCATCCGTCTTCATAATGGAAGACCCAAAAACATTCTGGAAATAGTATGGTGAGGAATTTAATTAGAGAAATTAATGGGAATAAAGTTCCAGGATCTGATGGTAAACACCACTGGATTTTAAAGGAAATGGTTACAGAGATAATGGCTCCATGAGTAACACTCTCACCTGTGAATTACAAAACTCTGGGTTCAAAACTTACTGCAGGTCTTGAGCATAGAAATCACAACATCATTGCTGTACTGACGGAACATTGCATTATTATCTTTAAACTAAGACTTTGAGATCCCCTAGCGTTAATTTGAAGATGACCAGGATAGTTATCCTGGTATCTTGGCCAATATTTAACTATCATTTCTAAAAAAATTATCTGATTATCATGATGCTCACAGAAAACTCACACAAACGGTAATTTGGTTGCAGTGTTTGCCAGATTATAACAGTGACTACAATTCAAAAAGTACTTCATTGCATGTGATTCAAGATGTTCACTGCAAAAAGCGCTATATAAATTTAAATATTCCATTTACTTTCCTTTAGAATGGTGGGAAAGTAGCAAATGTAACTTCACCATTCAAGGAAGGAGGGAGGGGGGAAAACAGGGAACAATAGGCCAATTAGTCTGACATCAATTGCCAAGGCAAATGTAGGATTTGTTATTAGAAATGTGGTCTGAAGCCATTTAAAAAACCTTAATGCAACTAGGCAAAGTTAAATAAATTTATGAAAGGGAAGTAGTGATTTTGAAGTTGTGGGTAGCAGGGTAGATAAAGGAATATTTGGATTTTTAAACAGCATGTGATAAGGTGCCATACAGGTTGTTACCAAGGATCATGCACTTTGGGGTAATGTTTTGTCAGATTAGTTAAACCTGTATGGTTGAGGACTGGTTTAGGAAAGGAAACAGAGCAGAAACTAAAGGGTTATTTTGGATAGACTGACTTTAACCAGTGGGTTACTGCATGGATCAGCAAATGGGCTGCATCTATTTATTATCTATGTCAATGATTTAGATAAGCATGTGTAACATACCTCTGTTTGCCACCAATACCAAGATAGGTATGAAAGTAAGCTGTAAGAGTCATACAAAGAGCTGGTAAAGAGTTATGGATAGGTTAAGTCAGTAGTCCAGAATGTGGCAGGTGAACAGAATGTGGAGAAATTTGAAGTGATTTAATTTGGTAGAGAAAAATTGGAAGACAGAATTTGTTTTAACAATGGGGAGAGATTGGAAAATTTTGCTACTCAGTGGGATCTGGGTATCCCTATACATAAATCACAGAAAGGTTAACATAGCAACCACTAGAAAAACAAATTGTCAACCAGCTTTTATTGCAAAGAGGTTAGAGGAATTAATAGAACAAAGAACAGTGCAGCACAGACTCTTCAATCCACCAACTGTGCCAAAATAGATGCCTCTCAAGTTTTCTTGCCTCTACATGATCCATATCCTTCTATTCCTTTCCCATTCATGGATCTAACCAGATGTCTTGAACATTGTTGTAAAATCAGCATCCACCGCCTCCTCCAGTAACACATTTCAGGCATTCACCACCCTCCATGTGAAAAACGTGCACCTCTATTAAAACTTTACCTCTCTCAAATTCAACTTATGCCCTGAGTAATTGACCCTTTGACCCTGGGAAAAAGACTCTGACTATCCACTCTATCCAAGCCTGTCATAATCTTGTAAGCCTTTATTAGGCCCCCCCCACCCCCATCCTTGAACATTCCAATGAAAACAATTCAAGTTTGTTCAACCCTTCATAGTCCATACCCTCCAAACCAGGCAACATCATGGTAAATCTCTTCTTCACCCTTCCCAATGTATCAACATTCTTCCAGTGGTGTGGTGACAAGAATTGTACACAATAGTGCAAATGTGGCCAAACCAAAATCTTTTACAGCTGCAACAGGATTTTCCAATCCTTATACTCAATGCCCTGATCGATGAAGCCAGCATGCCATATGCTTTCTATAAGGCCCTGCTGAGACCATATCTGGAGCACAGTATACAGTTCTCCTACCATTTTGGTCTCCTTACCTTAGGAAAGGTGAAGTTGTGTTAGAGAGAATGCACCAAAAGTTCAATGATTTTTGGGATATTGGAATTCTCTACTAAGGAGAGACTGTGAAGTATGGATCACTATTTCCTGAAGAATGAGATGATCATTTCATTGAAAGATCCAACAATTCTGAAGGGGCTTGATAGGGTAGATGATATAAAATGTTTCCCTTGGCTGGACAGTCTGGAACAAGGAGTTGTCTCAGAATAAACTTAGCTCTACGGTAAGAAAGTATTTTTTCACTAAGTGACGTGGACCATTGGAATTTTCTATCCAGTGAGCTGCGGATGTTGTACTATTTCGTATATTCAAGATAGAGATAAACAGATTTTTCAATATTGAGGGACAAGGGATATTTAGATTAGAATAGGAAAAGAGAAGATAGGTGATCGGCCATGATCCTATTAAATGACAAAGCAGGCTTGAAAAGCCCAAATATCTTACTCAAGTTCCTAATTCTTATATACTTAGACAAAGAAAGCGATAGTGAGAATGGCCTCACTTTATTGTTTAAATCCAAAGTAAACACAAGTCAAAATATGCTTTAACCCACACATGACCTGAGATTAGGCACGACTAGAGCACGGATAGATCTACAGTCTGTACTGTGAAGTCAATGGGACCAGAAACCAATAGATAAAAGATAGTAAATATTTGTCTTTCTATCATTTGTGCAATTTTCACTGAGTCTTCTAAACTAACTCGTCTTCTTCAGCTCTATATGTTTATCTTTCTCACCCAGACACTCAGCTCTGAAACTGACTTTGTCTTGTGACTGCAACTGTGCTGTGTAGAAGTTTGACAAATACCAGGAAAATTACAGAGCTGTCGTAAAGGGTAGACTGACTCAGCTGAATCAGAAGCTGCTAGGTTTAAATTCTAATAAATACTTGAATACAAAATCCAAGGCAATAACTAAGGAAATACGCTGCATTGTCAGAGGGACAGAATCATGAATGACATGCCAAAATAAGGCCCTGCGAGGCAGTTAAGGATGGGTATAACAAATCCAATAGCACTAAACAAAAGCAGATGTCTGGAAAACATTCCTTCCTGAACCAAAAGCCAGTTTATGGGATGTGGCTGTGCACAGATTGGCTGCTTTGTTGTCTACACCACAGTGACTGCACAGCAATAGTAATTAATTTATTCTAAAGATACACGGCACTAAGTAGGAGCAAACTTTTTTTTAAACCTCTGAAATATTTTGCTTATCTCACTTTAGACCAGGGGTCTCCTAACTACGGCCAGCAGCCGGCTGCATCTGGATTGGAGTTTGAAGACTGCTGCTTTAAACTACAATGGTGTGGGGGTTTCAGGTGACAAATTACACCCTATGTGACTGAAAGCTAAACATTTTCCCCTCATCCTTCTCAAGCATCTGCAGTCTTTGACACTACTGACAGCATCCTCACCCAGTGCCTCTCCAGTGGGTAGAGCTGCTTTCATCTAGTTTCATTCTGATTTATCCAACTGTAGGTAGAGAATCACTCCCTGTTCCTGCACCATTCCCAGTGATTTTTCTCATGCCTTGTTCTTTAATCCCTGCACATTTCTCATCTGCATGCTGCATCCTTAGTGACATCAGTTTTTACACGTCTACAAGCAACATTGACTGCTAATCTGACATCCAGAATTGGATGAGCAAATATTTTCTTCAAGTTTAAAGTCTATGTATTAGTCATAAAGCAGCATACAGCAACATTGCAGTCAAGTTAATGTGAAAAAATGTGAAAATCCCCAAAGTGACCCAAGTGAAAAGTGACCCAAGCCAGGAACTGAACCCAGGTCGCTGGTGGCGTGAGGTAGCATGCTGACCATTGTGCTGTCCCTCAATTAAGTATCGGGAAAAGTCAAGTTCTCATTGTTGACCCCATTCCAAACTCATTCCCTCAGCAAGGTCAAGGAGTTTTGTGCTAGGCTGTGTTAAATTTTAGATGGTGAAGGCATTAATAAGTTTGCAAGGAATGTGGACATGCAAGATATGCAATATCAACTTTGATTCTCACTCTATTGATGCCGCTTGATCTGCTGACTGTTTCCAACATTTGTTTGTTTTTTTTAAACACTTCTAGCGTTGCAGTATTTTGCTGCTGGCATGTTCAACACTCCTATCTTTGTGCCATCAAACAAACATGATTGATAAGCCTTGTTCTGGCTTGAGATCCAAACTTGATGGATAAACCAAGATTCTCATCACAAATATACAACATGGCAATGCAAAAGCCTATCAAGTTATATTTTAACTGAAATTTCCATCACTTATCAAATGATAAGAATCCTATAAAAAGCATTTTAACCTGTGGTCTGATTCTATTATTCTGAAATACTGTATTCCCAGGGTCTTTGCAGTAACTGGTCAACTTGAACACTCTCATCAGAAGGTTGAGATCGACACCCACTTGAAAGATTTGTACACAGAATCTAGGTTGAAACTGTGTTGTACAGAGCTACAGTGAGACTCTTGTTCAAATGTACTGTTAAACTAAGCCCTTGTTTTCCCACTTTATAATAGATTTCCCTGGTATTATTTAGAAGTGGAGCTGGGGAATCTCCCTGGTCAATATGTATCCCTCAAACAACATCACTGAAAGTTTATAAGGCCATGGTTATTTGTGGCATCTTGCTTTACATGAATTGGCTCCATTCTTCCTGAATTACAACAATGATTACATTTAAAAACATTTCATTGGTGATAAAGCATCTGAGACCTTCTTCCATGAAGTGCTGTATTAATACAAGCCTATCTTTTTTATTTCCAAGTAAAACTGGAAAATACATCGATTAGTTTAGCCTATACACGGTGGTCTGATGACTCATTCTTTTAAGAAGAGCTTGATCAATGTGGGAGACACCACATGTTATTGGTGAAGACCAATACACCATTAGACAATTGTTAATTCCGATCATGGTCTTCTCATGACATGTATAAATATGTAGTCTGTGATACATAGGAATCCAACATGAGCACAATTAAAAAATAATGGTCCGTACCAATCAACTTGTTGACGGGCTCATTCCTATGCTTAAGTTCAGCCTAATGCTATGTGGAAGGAGTGGGATTAATGGGGCAAGTGTTTTTTTTGTTTCATTCCAGTATTTATACAGGAATTTTTCCTGGACTGTTTGGATGCACTGAATATCAATATCTAATTGGATGCCTTTACTAAATGCAGTTTTAATTCCCTGATTTTTTTTTGGCATTTGCTGTGCATGAACAATACAAGTTCTCTGGGCACAGAGAGGGGAAAATCTGTTCTAACAATCTTGATGCAACAATGGAATCAGAGATGCAAGGTTTGAGATGGGGGTCACTCTTGAAAGGTTAGTCACTGAAATACATTGTTGGGCCAGAGCAAGGTGTCTTGACTCTGTATTTAAAGATCTTAAACCTGACTTGCAAATGCTCGGTGTTGATATTGGATAAAAGTAGAAGAATGTTCTATTCCCTAGCACTAACATTTGACAAGTACAAAATTCACAAAAATGTTCCAAAAAATAATGAACACCATGTATAGTTGGGTGTTAGAGATAGGAATACCATCACATTATTAAATATAATCGAGGTTCTTACTGTGTGAAGCACTGTTACATAACAGCACTCAGCAAATCGTCAGCATGTCACCTTGGAAACAAGGGGAATGAAAAGCTGCAGGTGCAACCATCTTTATTGTTTCAATGGTTCATTTTGTCCCTTTTACATACATAAAGTTGTACTTCAACAATGCATCAGATACAGGGAAAAATATTCACCTCTTTTACTGGGATAGGGCTAGCTGTTTATCTGTAGACTATGCTCAGAGTTACCAAACCATTCCTTACAGAAGCTATTCTAACATTTCTGTAATTTTCTCTCTTATTATCAGCTACATTGGGTGGACAAATGATGGAATAGAAGCCTTAGCTTAATGTAAAGGCAATTAAAAACATGCAGGAACACCTTTCAGGATCTCCGGGTGATCCAGGTGTTTTGCAATGAAGTGCTAATGAAGGACTTTTCAAGTGGAGTCACAAAACCATTACAGAGCAAGAAGTTATACAGCCCATCACGTCTGGACAGCTTTCTAAATGGACAATTCACCTACTGCTAAGACAGAATTACCTTTCTCCCTGTAATATAGAAACAAACAGGAACATAGCAATTAGGAGCAGATGCAGACAATTCAGCCCTTTGGATCTGCTCCACCATTCAATCAGATCATGGCTGATCTCTCCCTGGTCTCAAATTCACCCTCCTGTCTGTTCCCCATTACTCTTTAACCTGTTTTTTTTAACATTAGAAATAATATCTATTTCCTTCTTGAAATCATTTAATGATTCAGATTCCACCATGCTCTGGTGCATTGAGTCCACAAATTCACCATCCTTTGCAAGAAGTAGAGTCATTGAGTTTTACAGCATATTGGCCCTTCAGCCCTACTTGTCCATCTTGGCCTGTTTTTACTACTAAGCTAATCCCAATTGCCCACATTTAGCCCATATTCCTCTATACCAACTTACCTATGTAACTGTCTAAATGCTTTTTAAAAGACAAAATTATACTCTCCTCTACTACTACCTCTGGCAGCTCATTCCAGACACTCACCATCTTGTTAGTGAAACAACTGCCCCTCTGGACCCTTTTGTACCTCTCCATTCTCACCTTAAATCTATGCTCTCTAGTTTTAGACACCCCCACCTTTGCAAAATGATGTTGACTATCTACCTTAACTATGCCGCTCATTATTTTATAGACCTGTAAGATCACCCTAAGCCTCCTACGCTCCAGGGAAAAACGTCCCAATCTATGCAGTCTTTTTTTATAACTCAAACTATCAAGTTCTGGTAGCATCCTTGGAAACCTTTTCTGCACTCTTTCTAGTTTAATAATATTTTTTCTATAATAGGGTAATGAGAACTGTACACAGTATTTCAAGTTTGGCCTTACCAATGTCTTGTAGAACTTCAAAAAGACATCTCATTTCCTATATTTAGTATCCTGACCAATGAAACCAAGCATGCCGAATGCCTCCTTTACCAGTCTGCCCACCTGTGATTCTACTTTTAAGAAGCTATGAATCTGCACCCCCTAGATCTCTCTGTTCTATAACTCTCCCCCAATGCCCTACCATTGAGTAGTTCCTCCTCATCTCAGTTTTAAATCTGCTGCCCTCAACCTATATGTGTGATCCTTTGTTCTACAAGGGGAAACATTTGATCTATTTTATCAATCTGTTTTAGTATTTATATACTATAACTAACACATTCTTCCTTACAGATAACAGCCTAATTATCTTTTTGAATGCTTCAATTAAACTCCCCTCCATCACACTCTCAGGCAAGAGAAAATAGGAGTAGGAGGAGGCTACTCAGCTCTTCGAGCCTGCTCCATAATTCATTATAATCATGGTTGACCATCCAAATAGCTTGATCCTGCCTTCCCCCCATACCCTTTGATCTCCTTCACCTCAAGTGCTTTGTCTAACTGCTTCTTGACTTGAAAACATTCAATGTTTTGGCCTCAACTACTTTCTGTGGTTGTGAATTCCACAGACTGACCACTCTCCGAATAAAGAAATTTCTCCTCATCTCAGTCCTAAACAGTCTATCCTGTATCTTCAACAGTGTAACCCCTGGTCCTGGGCACCCAACCATCAGGTACATCTGTCTTGCATTCACCTGTTTAACTCTTGTTCAAATTTTATACGTTTCTATGAGATTCTCTCTCATTCTTCTGAACTCCAGCAAATACAATCCTAACCGACTATTTCTCCTCATACGTCAATCCTGCCATCCCAAGAATAAGTCTAATAAAACTTCTGTGCAGTCACTCTAGAGCAAGAACATTCTTTTTCAGGTAAGGAGACCAATATTCCAGATGTCCACACAATATTCCAGGTGTGGCCTCATCAAAGTCCTGTATAATTGCATCAAGACATCCCTGCTCTTGCATTTGAATCCTCTCACTATAAAGACCAACATGCTATTTGCTTATTTTATTGCCTGTTGCACCAGTATGCTTACCTATAATGATAATGAAGACACCCAGATTTCCCCCCTCCTAATTTATGGCCAGATAATAATCAGCCTTCCCATTTTTGCTACCAAAGTAGATAACTTCACATTTATTCAAATTATACTGCATGCCAATCATTTGCCCACTCAGTCAACTTGTCCAAATCACACTAAAGGATCTTTGCATCCTCCTCGCAGCACATCCACCCAACCAGTCATTGCATGAAAAGAAACTCAATTATTTTAAATCCTTTTGATCTTTTCGCAAGTGGGAATAATTTCTCCCTATCTACTCTGTCCAGACCCCTCCGGACCTTGAATATCACCTCCAAATCTCATCTCAGTCTCCTTTTCTCCATGGAAAATGTTCCCACCTTCACTGCTGTAATGTAGGAACTGTGGCAACTCTTCTACAAGAAAACAAAAACACTTAAAAGGCAATGAGGTATTACATTTTATTTGAATTGTGATAATTCTAGGCAGCTGATTTGCAAATAGCCAGATTCCATAAACATCAGTGAGACTACAATCTGTTTTTAGTGATCTTGCTTGATGGCACTCCTCAATTTATTCTTTGAAATGGTGACAAAAGATCTATTATGTAATTCCAAAAGTGATTCTACTCCCCCAGTGCTGCACTGGCATGTTAAAATGAATTATGCGCTTTATTTTTTCCAATGGGATTTAAACCCAGAACCTTCTGAATCAGAAGATAAAGTGCACAAACTAAGCCACAGCTGAAACCTGTGCGGGTGGATAAAGCCAACAAAAATGTCAACAGCTTTTCTGTGAATAGCGGCATAGAGTACAAGAATACAGAACTAATAATAATTCATCTCCCATTAAAGTAATGTGGACACCCATATATTAAAAGAAGTAAAATCAGAGACTTGGTAAAGAGGGATTGTTAATTTTAAACAGTCACAACAGTAGCAGACAAATTGAGGAGAAATGTCTTTTGAGTAGAATGCTAATGTGCATGGAATATTTTACCACAGGAAGTGATTGAGGCAAAGACTTTTGCATCTTCCAAGAGGAAACTGAATCAATGCTTGAGCAGGACCATGAGGACAGAGCAGGGTAGTGAGGTTAGCTCTTCATTGCTCTTGCAAACAATCTGCACAAATATGATTAGCTGAATAGTTAAAAATCAATAAAAAGAGTTCCGTTCACTGCAATGCTTCGGTGCCTCAAAGTACCTCGAGTCCAACTCAGTTCTATGTAATTGCTGTTTCTCCAATCAAGTGCCTGTTAAATTTTTCAGTATTAAAAATACAGTATTTTGAATGGAATGTCTGGCAGTGATATTAAGCGTACACTGAACCCCAAAAGTCAGCTTTTAAAATAGAAATAATTTTTGACCACTCACTTTCGTGCCAAATGACATGGAGAAGTTAATGTTAAAAACTGGCATGTTCAAAGAGACAACAATACTCAATTACATGTCTGACTCAATCTTAGTCATCACAAGAGTTAGACTGAGCAATAAATGGCATTTCTAATACTTTCCATACTGGATGGATTTAGCTGCTCAATTGAGTAGTAACTTCTATGATAGGGATTTTGCTTAATATCCGAAGATATTCACTTCCCACGTGAAATGGTCTGCAGGTGGGGAAACGATTGCCAAGGAAAGCTTCCTTAATGAGATATATTCTCCAAATTATTCATGCTCATTTGCAAGCCACATACAAAGTTTATTCAGCCCCAAAGCTGATTAGAGGAGCATAAAGTTTATAGCATTTCAACAGCCACGTTTATATCCTACTGCAACAAAAAAAAACTAATCTTGCCCAGCGTGGGGGCCCAGCAGGGCTCCCTAGGCCCTGATTGGATTACTAGGCCCCCGCGCTAGATATGGTCAAACACTGACATGGCAAAGGTCCCTGACCATTCTCTGTCTTCACACCTGATTGCTGAGGATGAGTCACATTTCCAAAGGAAAGAAGAATTTGAATAATTGGAAGAGACAGCACTCTGAAGAGAACATTGAATTGGATGCATCACATTCTCATAGGTCAGGTTAAACTGACTTCACTAATGGGCCTCTAAATTGGCAACTCTCTGCATCTGGAATTTTAGGTCACAACACTACATATGCTGAGAAAGTGAACGTATATACATATGCAATACAAGAGTTAAGAGCTGAAGCACAGAATGTTGGAATCTCAATTAATTTAAAATGATTTTACTTCTAATCCCAGTCTGTGCTGAGTCAGGTGTCTTAAACGACACCACCAGTGCCCAGCCCCCCAGGGATTAGAGAGGTCTTTTAAACATCAGCCCACATTTCTGCCAGATTGTAATCCTGTGAGTCAATGTGCATGTGCAGCTGCCACAAGGTAAATGAGAAGGATATTCAACTCTTAATTCATAAATCCACAAAGATTCTACAGCTCTCCATCAGTGTCCAAATGTTTCTTAAAATGATTCAAAGGCTTTAACTTGCTTCACATTATTCCTTGCCTTGACTGCTGTGGATCTGAAACCTCCAGAATAGAGGACTGAGGCTGAACAGAATACTAGAGTCAGAACAGCATGGGCACAAGGTTGGAAGGGCTGTGGAAGCAGGATGGAATAGAAGGAACATTGGTTAAAATAGTACAGATAGTGAAAGCATCGTAGTTAGGAGCATGAGTAGGTCATTCAGCCCTTTGAGCCTGATTCACCATTCAATATTATAGCTAATTTGTTTGTGATTTGGCTTTAATTCCACTTTCCTGTCATCCCTCTAAATGTCTCAACTTTCTTGCCAATCAAAAATCTGTCCAATTCTACCTTGAGTATATTCAGTGACCTAACCTGCACTGTCCTCTGGTAAAAGAGAATTCCAAAGACTAATCATCCTCGGAGAAAAAAAATCTGTCTCCATCTAAATTCTTAATTCTTAAACTGTGATCCCTGGTTTAGTTTCCCCCAATGAGTGGAAACATTCTCTAGATATCTACACTATCAGATCCCCTCAATCTTCAATCAGATCATCTTTCATCATTCTAAACTCCAGTGGGTATAGGCACAAACTGTTCAAATTTTCTTCATAAGTTAAGTCCTCTCATCCTAGGAATGAGTCCAGTGAATCTTCTCTGAACTGCTTCTAACACAATTACATCATTTTTTAAATAAGGATGCTACACACAGTATTTCACTAGAACCTTGTCCAGCTATAGCAAAACTCCACAACTTTTATATTCCATTCTGCATTGCAGTAAATGCCAGCAGTCCATTTCCTTTCCAAATTTAACATGAACACTGTAAAAGACTTGGGGCAAATAAGTGTTTAAAAGTGATGGCAGATTCTGGTTTGTGCAGCATAAGCTTTCATTTTATTTTTGCAAAAATAAGTTTATCATCTTGTTGGAGAGATGGGATTTTTTTTTTTAAAAACAGTTGTGATGATCTGAAATGCACTGCCCAAAAAAGTTAATAGAAACACATTCAGTAGTAACTTTCAAAAGGAAATTGGATAAATACTTTAAAAAGACAGGGAACAGCAGGGGAATGAGATTGGATCGATAGGTCTTTCATAGAGTCACTATGTGTTCTAAGTGCATGTGAATGCTCCAGTTTAACCTTTTCATTTGGGCCGTTATGATTTCTCTCCCATTATTTAACTTTTCCAACCAGGACAACAGACTTAAGCTGCCAGCTGCCACACTTACCAGCTTCATGCAAATAATCAAAGGTGAGGCCAAGGTTACAAACGTATAGATAACGGAATGCTGAAAGTAACATAAAAAGATTGGTACTTTTGGAACCAGGGAATTGCAATGCCAAAACTGATGCTGCAGAGTTTTGGTTGACTGGCCATTACTAGGGTCAGTAGTGGGGGATTGGAAGAAAGGTGCAACTGGCCAAATATTAAACAGGCAAATATTACAACTTTTCCAAGGAGATTGAATGGGCTGAACAACCTCGTGGAATTATTGGCAATGAAAGTGTAGGTGAAGGCTTGAATGGTCCTTTGCAAATCCATGATTTCTTGTAGTTGGCGCAGTTGTAGATGCGCCAAATTTGGGGGCGTTTAAGAGGTCAGTAGATAAGTTTATGGATGAAAAGGGAATGGTTTAGGTTAGAGGGTCATTGCTTTTTCACAATTGGTCGGCGCAACATCGAAGGCCGAAGGGCCTGTTCTGTGCTGTAATGTTCTATGTTCTTGTTTCTAGTTTTACACAAAACAGCAGAACTCTCTCACTGTAACATGGAGTAAGTGAAGACAAGTTTGTTTTGTTGTCCTCATGGGTTTTGTTGTTTTGCAGTTAGTGGTCTGCATTTTTAATGCAAGGAGGGAAGTTAATGGACAGATTGAGCAGTGCAGAAAGCCAGGCTACAAATTGGATGCAAATTGTGAGCAACCTCTTGCAGTTTAGCAGCCTTCATCAATACAAAGATGAAGTGAAGTGAAGTGAATCGTATCGTATTCACCACACACACACTAAAACCAAATAGAGTGAAGAATGTGAAGAGCAGAAGTTTTGCCAGAACACACAATCACTTTACTACAGTTACTAGAGAACGGGACTGACATTTTCCATCGCTTGTGCCAGATCTCTCTCAGCGGCTGCTTTTTCTCTTTCCTTCCCCTGAGATTGCCACATACAGTTCACTGATTGCTTAACCAGAGTCCGAAACAGAACAGAGCAGCATCTCCCATCACAGATCAGGCCCAACACTGCCCATCCTCTCACGGAATGTAGATATGCTCTCAAAGGACTGCAAAGTTAATGAATGTTTTTTTTTTCCAATTTGGAAACCGAACGAAGCTGTTTAATTACTGCCTCTCTTGTCTAATGCCGCAAGATTGAAAGTAGCAAATTAATCACGAAAATCCTTGTCAGATCAATAAATGTAAAAATACTAATTACAGCACACTGCATGGGGGCAGTTTTTCTTCCTGCTTCAGTGGGAGGATGATCTGTCCTCTCTCTTGGTTAAGTCAAAAAATTTTGGAATTAAATATAGATAATCTTCCCTAATCATGGTCTTTCTTATTCTTAGAGAATTCCCTTGTGTACAAATAGAATATTGCATTCATACCATGAAGGTGAAAATGAAATCACCTCGAGCGTTTTCTCTTCAAGTATATTATGTTGCTAATATTTAGGCGATCTCTCTCCTCCCATTACATGAAGCTCTTAGTGCTTTGCCCAAAGAAGGCAGCGCTGAGACCCGAAGGAATAGAACATATGTGAAAATGTGACAGAATTGGCAGGTACCAGTTTTGTATATAGGATATACTTCTTTCAATAATCAGGAAGGTATGATAATATCTACAGTGGACCAAACTTAAGCTCCACGCACAAATGGAATTTTAGCAGAGTGATGTTGGAGTTTTTAGGACCTCCGCCTTCAGGGCAGCACCTGTGTCCTTTTACTACTGAGTTAACGCATTCCCAGTTACAGGTCATGCCTTTCACCTTGTACCCAACAGCTGTCCACATGAAACCCAGGAAAGATGACAGAAACCAACCATGTTTAGAGGGTGTTACCATTAACAGACAGCTTGTAAATTCATTATGTTGAGATGTGGTATCAGGAAATCTTTCCAGTGGAATATAGCTTTCCTTTAATATTGGGACAGTAATTACCAAGTCTTTGCAAATATCAATTAAATTTAAGTTGAATTCACAGAGTGTAAACTAAACCATTTGGATCCATCACTACAAAGCATTATGTAATTATTAGTCCTTTTGAGAGTGCAATCCTGGAAACTGCAAGGCAATCTCGCTCCATCATTAGACCAAAAGGACCCTTTCTGGTCTCCGCTTTTCAATGCCATCCAGGGACCAAGACAGAAAACATATCAGGGACTGAAGAGCAGAGATTAAATAAGAAGCTTCACTGCAAAAGATATACCAATGCCATACTTACAATTATTGTGTGTTTGTTTTTAGCTGGTCCAGCTCCTGTATGTAATAGCTTCATGTATACCTACCATATGAATGTACAAATTCATTTCTCTGCATGCCACAAAAAACAAACATTCATGAAGGTATGGTTTCTAGATTCAGAATTTGAACAGCAAAGGCCCCCTGGTTGTGATTCAAACTTTTCACTTCATACATGCATGAGATTAAACTTGTAATTCAGGCTGAGCATAGTCTAGTATAGTGGAACCCACTTGCACACTTCCCTGATTGATGAGAGCCCTTGTTGAATCATTAACACTCAATCAACCTTCCGCTACATAAATCTGGCTTTTGTTCAGCGTGTCAATAACAGCACTTTTGTGCTTTTTAATCAGACTGCTTCCTTAATTAAAAAGGTTATCAATGTGAATCAGTGCAGAAGATGCAGCTCAGGATTTAGTGCTGGCCCCATCACCTTCACTCAATCAGAATTGATTTAACAAAAACAGAGTGTGGACATCACTGGCAAGACCAACATTTATTGTTCATCCCTAATTGTCTTTGATAAGGTGATGCTGAGCTACTTTTTTGAAACACTGCAAACATGTGGTGTAGGTAAACCCACAGTGCTTTTAGAGAGGCTGTTCCAGGATGTTGACCCAGCAATGGTGAAGGAACGATGATATATTTCCAAGTCAGGGAGTTGTGACTTGGAGGTGGTGATAATTCCACGCAGCTGTTGATTACTGCAATGTGCATGTCACTAAGCAAATTCAGTCAAAAAGCATCTGTCAGTATAAGGAAAGAAGCAGAGTTGAGGGATAAATCATGTGGTGCAGTAAGGTGAGGTTTTCAGCTAGAAATCCTGACGTGCCCAGAGGAAGGTGAAGAGCAAAAAGGGCAAGTATCTCTCCGCAGAGTGCTGGGGGAAGGAGGTGCAGAATGTATGATGCAGAATGGAGGGTGCAAGGGAGAGAGAGCGGAGAAATCCAAATAAAAAGTAACTCAACGTTCCTTGCACCTCGGATTATCCAATTCAAAAACAGCATCAGAAGAGGCCTAGAACCCCTGCCTGCCATCTCAGACTGGAGAAGCTGCACATGGTGCATGGGGAACCTGGGGAGGGAAAAGGAGAGTGCGTTAAACATGGGTTTTGAGAGAGAGAGAGAGAGAGAGAGAGAAGGGGGGGGATGGAGGAGGTGCACTACCCATCTCCCATGTATATAACTGACAGAATGAGTCAGATCTCCTATGCTGCAAGGGTAATAATCTCATGGTGAAGGATGATACCTCAGCTATTCTGCCATAGGTTATAATTGGCATCAGCAATTGCAGTTGTTAGATTAGCAACGTGCCATGAATCATTGAAGGCTTCTTGTTACTCACGTGGTTCGCATCAGTTCTGGATTTGGTACGCACTGCAGTCGATGTGAGAGCAGCTGGAAAGCTTTACTTTGGGGCAACAGCATGAGAAGTCCGTACAGAGCTTTGATCAGGTAGGGATTGTTCTCAACATCAAGGAGTTGCAACCTCAGGTCTGAAATGGACAGTTGGAGATCAATAAACAATTACAATCTACATTTATATTTCACTTGTAACATCATAAACACGCTCCGGGGGTTTTTATGGCAGACAAAACGTTATTGGACAAAATTTAACATCAAGCCACTTGGAGATATTAGGAGAGGTGACCAAAACCACCTCGTGGATAGGCAGTAAGGAAGGACTCAGAGAAGAGAGGCAGAGAAGTTTAGGGAAAGAATTGCAGAGCTTAGGACCTTAGTGGGTGAAGACGCAAACGGGTGTAGTGGAACAGCATGAATCGGCAACATGTCTCTTCCCCCTCCCCCACCCCATTATTTTCATTTTTTCTGGTGATAGGATGCTCAGTGGTTTACTGCTAATTTGAGAGTGCTGGATGCAAATGAACACACAAAAGTCAGGCTTGCACAATGCCCACAGACATTATCTTGTTCAAATTAATTTAAGCCTCACCTGTGTCAAATTACTCACTGAAAGCTTATAAACTATCCAGTAAAGTATAAAGTACTTTATTTACTACTCACAAGTAACATGTGCATTAACACTGCAATGAAGTTACTGTGAAATTCCCCTAGTCGCTACATTTCTATGCCTGTTTGGCCAATGCACCTAACCCCAGGTCTTTCAGACAATGGGAGGAAACTGAAGCACCCGAGGAAACCCATGCAGATACAGGGAAAAGGTGCAAATTCTGCACAGACAGTGACCCAAGCTGGGAATCGAATCCAAGTCCTGGCACCATGAAGCAGCAATGCTAAGCAGTGTGCTGCCATACTGCCCCAGACAGCTCAGCTTTTAGTATAAACGAAGATTAAATGGGTATTGTTTATTAAGTGGGTGAAGAGATTTTGAAAATAAAACATTTTTTAACATGACAGGCTTGGCCATCTCCAGAAGCTGTGGCTCTTTGCAGTGCACTTTTCTTACAGCTAACAATTGCTTCCAGAGCCACAGTTAAGGGCATTTCAGCTTCAAGATAGGATGATGTGTGCCAACAGAGTGGAAGGAATATTACTGATCCAGCAGAGTGTCTGATTGGGAGCAGGATCTGTGGCTGATTCCCCATTCGGTTAACCAGGTCTTGCCACTGTCTGGATTGAAGCCAGTTGCCTTAAGGCAGACTAGGGAACACGTCACGGATCTATATTACTGCATTTCATGCTGCCTGAACTAACTAATGGAGCCACAGGGGCTGCAGAAGGAAGTCTTTACAAGAAAAAGTAAGCGATGATTCATTTTAAATCTTTCACATGCTCCAGAAGAATGAGAGCTTTTAAGTTGCTTCCTAATTTGGTATGCTCCCAGTTTTGTGCAGCTGCCAGTCAGTACTCATTCCTTCTGCCCCATTTCTTGGTACAACATTACTTTGACATCTGGAACTCCAACCGACTACTTGGAAACATTAAGTGCTGCAGGGTTTACTTACACGTGAAGATTGGACACTCGATCAGCTGCACCAGCTTGTCCACTTCGGTCAGAAAATCAATTGTCACTTCAAGGTCCCCACTGGACAACAGTTAAGGCAAATGTCCAAATGAAAATGGACCATGACAGCGTGAGAGTTGAAACAGCAACAATTTATTGAAGTAAAATTCAATAGGAAATAAAAGAAAAAAAGAACTTGCATTTATGCAGCACAAAATGACATGCTCAGCATATCTCAAAGTACTTTATTGTCAATGAATTATTTTTCAAGTGTAGTTAATGCTGTGAAGGAAAATGCAGCTGCAAACCTTTTGTTAAATTCTACAAGCAGTAAATGAAAGAATGACCAAATAATTCTGTTGGTGTTATTTGAGGTATACATAATGACCTAGAGAACTCCCTTGCTCTTCTTTAAATGTCAAGGAACATTTTGCATCTATCTCAGCAAGCAGGTCTTGTTTTAGAGGCCCACTTGGAAGATGTGCTCAAATTTATTGTGAACCAAAGGCTCCTTCATTCAAAGGGTTGGGAATATTTGGAATTCTGCATCTCAGTGGGTTGTGGATCATTGAATATATTCAAGGTTGGGATAGTCAAATTTTCAATCTTTAGGGACTCACAGGAAACAGACAGCAGTCAGGAAGGTGGAGTTGAGGCCAAGGATTGCACTGAATGGCACAGCAAGCTTGGGGGACCATTTGGTTTACTCCTGCTACTATTTCTTATCTTTGTATATGTCACAATGAAGTTTTGATGATTATGGGAAAGGATAAGCAACCCACAGGTTTATTAGGTATGATTCCAAATCAAATACCATAATTGACATTTTGTCATCAGAATCCCATTGGGAATCCATCATTTCCTATTAGGTTTAGCCAACTTGTGTGTCAATTCCATACCGCAGAGCAGACTCTTAATAACCTTGTATGTCATTCAGCTCAAACACTTGCTAAAGAAGCCCACACTCAATTGCCTTCTCAAGTCATGGAGGAATGACCCACACCCTGAGTGATAATAATAAAGACAAGAGGTGGCAACATCAAGTGTTTTCAACTGAAGCAAGCTGATATAATTGAAGTGGCATTCCTGAGTGTAAAGCCTCATTGACTATTATTAACCAGTTACTAGCAGCCTCATCCAGTTTCCCAAAGCCACATGGAGTTAAAACAGCTAAATTTCACTGATCAATGTCCTAGTCTGAGGTGACAGTGGAATAAAAAGTCGATTTTCATCTTTTGATTCCTAACCAGTCCGTCCTGTTGGGATCATGCATGTTTGGACGGATGTCTGGTGATGTTAGCATCAAACAATGGTATAGCTTAAACAGTTGTCAACACTCAGATACATACACGAAGAACAGTCAATTGGTCAGGAATAGAAAGATGCTTGGCATCTTCAGAAGTAAGTGGAATTGGGGAATTACGAAAAAGAGGATCCTGCAATTCAGCAGTCTTGTTACTTAACATGCATTGAGTCATGCCGTAGTGGGGAAGGGAGGAGAGACTTTTAACATTACTTTATCATCTCCTATAGCCAAGGTGCTTTTTTTTACTCATGGGTATTGCTAGCAAGGCCTGCATTTACCGATCAACTTTGTGAACTATTGCAGTCCATGTGGTGTAGGTATGCTTACAATGCTATTAGGGAAGGAGTCCCAGGATTGTTAGGTTAATTGATCATGCTAAATTGTCCCTTAGCATCAAGGGATTAGAAGGGTAAATACATGTTCTGAGCAGGCTCTATGGATTGAATGGCCTTCTTCTGCAGTGTAGGGGTTCTATGATTGTGACAATTAAGGAACTATAATATACTTTCAAGGCAGGATTGTGAGACAGGGAGAGGAACTTGGGAGTTCCCACATGCCAGTTGCCTTCCCCTTTTAGGTGATAGCTGGGAACAGCTGTAGACAGAGTATTGAGAAGTCACTGAGATTTTCTTGTCGTTGATACACATTGCAGTCAGGTTATTGGTGCTTTTGTACTAGCCAAGAAAGGGAGATTTACTTTGAATGCACAATTGGATTAAATCCCTCCATCCACAACTCAGCCAAAAAAAATTGTTTCATAAAGTCATATCAGAGTGAAAGGTGCTACACAAATACAAGTTTTGTTCTGAATTAATTTCATTGTAGGATATGCTTGCAATCCAAGTGCAATGATGCAGTCTGTTACGCATGTTGTTACTAGTCGGTTCAGAGCAATAATTGCTAGCATGTTTTGTTTTCCCTGCTGTTGATCTCAGGTACACAACACATGGCTGAAAAAACTCACTCAATCTGTCCGATGTTGAGAACTCTGTTTACTGCCTACGAGAAAAAGAGGGTACAGAAGGGAGTAAGTGAGCCTCCAGTTTAATCAACGTTGGAGTAAATGTCAATCAACTCACAAAATGCCAATGGACAAGTGGATTTAAAAATGCCTTGTTGTCTGGTAGATTAAACACTGCTGCTCTCAATCTATCCATTCTCTTTGTGCAACACAACTAGGTCATCTGAAGCTTAAAGCTAAATTCTACCAGGAGGGAATTAATTGCACAGCAGAATTGGAAGTGAATCCTCCTATTGAACTGCATATAGAACAAATTCCCACTTAGACTATCCAGGGAAGGAGTGGCTCGAAACATACTCGGCACTGGGATGATAAGGTGCCAGTTCATTCCTGCATTTCATGCCAGGCTACCCCTTTACAGTTACTAAAAGCATTAAAAATTCAAAGGGGAAATAATGCCTGAAATGCTGTCCTGACATTAACAGGGTGCAAAGCAAAAGCCATCTCAGTATAGTAAAATGCAGCATCTCTCATCTCTTCAATCCAATTTTCAAAAGCAAAGCAGTGCCAAGTGAAGGCACTGTGATACCTTTCATCAAAAGCTGTAGAATATGTGACCATGCTCCATTTCAAATCCCATGCACATGCTCCCTTCACCCACCCAAGCTGAGCCTTGTGCTTTAATCCAACAATTAATCACTCTCAGTTCACTAACTGCCCTTTGCTAATTAGACATTCCATTCTCTGTGTTAAGCTCAACTCTCGGTGTGTAGAAAAATGCCAGTTGGTCACGTGCATTATTAATACTCCCACTGCTCTCAACTGAAATGTTGAAGATGGAATTGCAAAGAGGGATTGAAACCAGATGCAGATCATCATATTAAAGCAGAGAGTGAAGTTTACCTCTTCTAAAAGCTACTTCATTCTCCACTCCACTGAACATTACAGAAAGCACATTTTACATCAGAAATTCTGCTGCCTGGGCAAACATTTCACTTCAGAGCAAGGTTTCTGAGTTTATGCTTAAGCCCTTGGGCCAAGTTCTACTTCAAAAACTGCTATAGTTGCTTTGTTTTCTATTTGTGTCCACCCATGTAACTCAGCATCATCAGCTGGCCCTCACTAAGAACAAGAAAAAGAATTGAATTTATATAGCACCAATCCTCAGGAGGTTTCCAAAGTGCTTTACCCCAACAATTTATACTTACATAACATAATAAAATGCCAAGGCAATTCACAGGACCATTAATTTAGAAAAAAATGCCACGTTATATAAAAATTTACTAAAGGTAAAGTCCAGAGGATGAAAGGGTATTCTCCCCTTTGATATGGAGGGCCGACTGATGGTGTTAAACTGAGGATTGCCACACCTCAGGCAAGGGGTAAGGTTGAGAAGATGTGGCTTTCATGAATAATCTCAGCTGGTATGGGAACTGAATCCATGCTGTTGGCATCACTGTGCAGCTGTCCAGCCAACTGAGCTAAACTAAGAGAAGGATATACTGCTCAGATGAACAAGAGCTTGATCCAAGAGATAAGGAGTGCGTTAAAGGAGGAAAGCACGTTAGAAGGTCAGAATTTCAGAGAGTAGGGGTGAAGCATGGCCACCAATGATGGCATGATAAAAATGGACGTTCAAAACGTTAGAATTAGATGAACCCAGATATCTCAGAAGGTTGTAGGGCTGGAGGAGATTAAACAGCCAGGGAGTGAAAACAAGAATGAGAATATTAATACCAAGACGCAGTTTGATTGATAGCCAACATAGGTCAGTGAACACAGGAATGATAGGTGAATGGGGCTTGATGTAAGTTAAGACATGAACAAAAGAATTTTGAAGATCTTCAAGTTTAGAAGATAGAATGTGGGACACTAGACAACAGTGCATTGTGATAGTCAAGTCTAGAGATGACAAAGCACAATGAAGGTTTCAGCAGATGAACTAAGGCAGGGGTGAAGTTGCACAATGTTATGTAGGGAAGGTAGTGACATACACTGTGCTGTCAATGGACTAGGAACCCAGAGACTTCAGGTAATTCTCTGGGGACATGGGTTCGAATTCCACTATGGCAGATGGTGAAATTTGAATTCAATAAACAAAAATCAGGAATTAAAAGACTAATGATGACCATGAAACCACTGTTATAAAAACCCATCTGGATCACTAATGTTCTTTAGAGAAGGAAATCTGCAGTCCTCACATGGGTTGGCCTACAAGTGATTGAGTCTTCAATGCCCTCAAACAGCTGAGCAAGCCACTTAGTTCAAGCAATTAGGGATTGGCAACAAATGCTGGTCAAGCCAGTAATGCCCACATCATGTGAATGAATAAAGAAAAAAAGGTGGAAATAGGTGGTCTTAATGATGACTTGAATATGAGGTCAGAAGTTCACCTCTGAATTGACTGACATGATGTCAAAGAGGGAGGGATGGAGGTGACAGCTGGAGAAATGGAGATTAGAGTGATTTCCAAAAAGAATGGCTTCATTCTCCTTGATATCTAATTGGAGAAAATTGCTGCTCATCCAGTACTTACTGCCAGACAAACAATCTGATAATTGAAAATAAGTGAAGGTGGTGAGGTAACGCTGAGTGCCATCAGTGACATGTGAAAACTAACACTGTGCCTTTGGCAGAATGTCATCAAAGGACAGGATGTTGATGAGAAATAAGAGGGGGAGGAAGGATAGATTCTTGGGGATATCAAAGTAAAGATATGGATGCAAAAAGACAAGCCTTGCAGCTGATACTGTTTATTATGATGTAGAGAAACTGGCGTTGGACTGGGCTAAACACAGTAAGAAGTCTCACAAGGTTAAAGTCCAACAGGTTTATTTGGTAGCACAAGCCATTAGCTTTCGGAGCATTGCCCCTTCAACGAAAGGATGCCCTGGGGCATGTACACTGGGGAGACTATGCAGACGCTATGACAATGGTGAATGACCACGGCTCAACAATCACCAGGCAAGAGTGTTCTCTTTCTGTTGGGGAACATTTCAGCAGTCATGGGCATTTAGCCTCTGATCTTCGGGTAAGTGTTCTCCAAGGCGACCTTCATGACACACAATAACGCAGAATCGCTGAGCAGAGATTGACAGCCAAGTTCCGCATACGAGGACGGCCTCAACCAGGATCTTGCGTTCATCTCACACTATCTGAACCCCCCACGAATTGCCTGGGCTTGCAAAAATTTCACTAACTGTTTCCTCTTTAACCTGTGATTAACCCTCCCTCCACTCACACTGTCTGTACTGCTAAGAGTTGATATCCTGTAAAGACTCGCATTCCAACCATTATTTTGTAAATTGAGCTTGTGTCTTTATACGTCTGTTTGTGACCAGAACTTCCACTCACCTGAGGAAGGTGCAGCGCTCCGAACGCTAGTGGCTTATGCTACCAAATAAACCTGTTGAACTTTAACCTGGCATTATGAGACTTCTTATTCATTAAATCAGGAATACACTTGGAAAGGTAATTAATTGGTTACAAAATGCTTTAGGAAACCCGCAGACTGTGAAAGATGCAACACGAAGGCAAGTTCTATTTTTGACAACAGCAAAAAAAATGGAAGACATTCTATTCCGTAGCAATGACATTCTTCATCTCCAAAGAGAGCTGCTGGAACTGAGCTTTCAGTTCCAATTAACTGTGTGTCAGTGCAAAAATATGAGCAGCATAGGCATGTGTGAAACACTGATCGAAACAGAAAGGTCATTAAACCCTTTCGGGGGCAGTCATCATTTTTTGATAAAATTACACTCCTTGACCTATGGCAAAGGTGAATTGGAAGTAATGCAACTGACAAAATCACAACACGACTCTGAGAAAAGATAGTCAGAACAGAGAATAACTACTCAGTTAGATTCAATTACTTGCAAAGACACCCCAGCACACATATAGCACAATTCCATTCCCCTACTTCAAATGAGAAGATGTCCATTGTGAAATGCTAGAAGGCAAACAGAAAGAACCCGGTATCAGAAAAATCAGGAATTTTGGATAGATGAAACAGAATAATCCACTCAAGACCACAGATCTGCACGTTAGCACCCTTGTCTTTGGAGAACTCAGGGATCTTTAGGGAATAAAAAGAGAAAAGGCTGGAAGTACTCAAAAGTTACCGAGTTAATGTCAAATACCTTTCTGCCCTGATGAAATCTCATTGACCAGAAACATTCATTGGGTTTCTCTCGCCATAGATGCTGTCAGACCTGTTGAGTACTTCCAACATGTTCTGCTTTCATTTTAGCTTTCTAGCATCCATAGTATTTTGCTATTGTGTTGACCTTGAGGGAAGTGGCCAACTAATGTGTTAAATGCAATCTTCACTGGATGGTTTGAACTATGCTTCCTGCTCTTCTATTGTTTGTTTGAGTGATGTTGAGATATGATGTCCTGTAACTGCCTGGGAGGGACTGCTATTGAGGCTGAGGGATTCTAAAGATAGTTCTTGGCTGATACAAATAACACTGCTCTTTCTGAGACTGTGGAATTCCTGTGCCTTTGTCCAATCAGTGGGTCATAAACACAACCATTTTTTTGTCTCTGCATTGTAAGACAGTTTATTTGTCTTTGATGGGTTGCACATTAGTGAATCAGATGGGTTTTTACACCAATTGACAGTACTTTCATTAATCCTAGATATTTATTGAATTCAAATTTCACCATCTGTCATAGTGGGATTCGAATGCACATTTCTCTTAATTACTAATCTATGACAATCCCATTATGCCAAGCAAACTCTCCATACCCCCCACCCAAAACAAAACCCACAGCATTCAACATATGACTGTACAACTATATAAACACTTTGATTCTGTCTTCACAAGGGAACACAAATCAAATGCCAGAAATGTTGGAGAATGCAAGATTTAGTGAGAACGAAGAGCTGAGGTAGGGAAATGGTGCTAGGAAAATTGATGGCATTGAAGGTGGAAAATCCCCAAGGCCTGATAATGTACATCCAGAGTACTTAAGAAAGTGGCTCTAGAAATAGTGAACACATTGATGGTCATCCTCCAGGATTCTATAGACTTATAGAATCTTATAGACCAGTCCCTGTAGACTGGGGGGTAGCTGATGTCATTCTAATATTCAAAAAGGGAGGTTGAGAGAAAACAGGATTATAAGCTTAATGTCAGTAATGGGGAAAATTCTTAAATACATTATTAAGGACTTTATAGCAGAGCACTTAGAAAGCAGTGACAGGATCAGACTGAGTCAGTATGGATTTATGAAGGGGAACTCACACTTGACAACTGTTGGAATTCTTTGAAGATGTAATCAGTAGATTTGACAAGGGGGAATCAGTAGATGTGGTATTTTTGGACTTTCAGAAAGCATTTCATTAAGACCCACAGAAGTGATTATCATGCAAGATTAAAGTGCATGGGACTGAGGAAATGTTTCAAAATTGATACAAAAATCTGGTTAGTACAGAGGCAACAAAGAATGGGAATTAATGGGTGCTTTTCAAATTGGCAGGTAGCAACTAGTGGGGTGCCGCAGGGATCAGTGCAAGGGCCCCAGCTATTCACAATATATATTAATGATTTGGATGAGAGAACAAAATGTAACATCTTAAAGTTTGCAGAAGATATCAAGTTGGGTGGGGAGAAGAACTATGACACAGATACAGAGATCCTTCACAATGATCTGGGACAGGTTGGGTGATGGGACAAATCGATGGCAGATGCAGAACAATTTGGATAAATGTGACGTTATTCACTTTAGAAGCAAAAACCAGAGGGCAGATTACTACTGAATGCTGTAAATTGGGAGAGGAGAGCGTGCAGCAGGGCCTGGGTGAGCTTGTGCACCAGTCACTGAAGGTAAGCATGCAGGTACAGCAGGTGGTAAAGAAGGCAAAATGGTATATTGGCCTTCATTGTAAGAGGTTTTGAGCACAGGAGCAGGGATGTGTTGTTGCAATTATATAGGGCTTTGGTGAGGTCACACTTAGAGTATTGTATGCAGTTTTGGTCTTCATTTCTGAGGAAGGATCATAGAGAGATCACAGAAACCCTACAGTATAGAAGGAGGCCATTAGGCACATTGAGTCTGCATCGGGAACAATCCCACCTAAGCTCTATCCTCGTAATCCCACATATTTACTCCACTAACCTACGCATCCCAGAATACTAATGGAGAATTTCACATGGCCAATGTAGCTAATTCCGGATTTGAACCCACCTCCAGAACATTAGCTGCATTTCTGGATTAATAGGCTATCGATAATACCATATTATTACCAGAGGCAATATTTTCACACTATCTAATTATTTTAAAGACTTTAATTAGATCACTCCTCAAAGTTACACAAAGAAACAAAAGCTTGTCTACGCAACCTGTACTCATAATTTTACTCTTTTAGCTAGTTTTATCCTGGTGAAAACTGCTGTAAAACATATTGCTATGTCTCAACAATACTGATTGAAAACACAGCTCCTGATCTCAGCCTCAGCTTTCACCTTTCTAGGGTGGAGCTGGTGAAACAGCAATCAAACAAGATACACGATCATCTCCATCAAGAACGAGCATTCTAATGAAGGATCAGAAAGTAGGACATAATGACCGTCTAGCTCATTGTCTAGGAAATTGAAACTATAAAAGGCTACCAGACAAGGTAGCAAAAAGCTCAAGGTGAGTAATGTACAAACCATAAATGATTAATTAGTACAGGGTGGCACAATGGCATTGTGGTTAGCACTGCTGCTTCACAGCACCAGGAACCTGGGTTCGATCCCCGGCTTGGGTCACTGTTTGTGTGGAGTCTGCATGTTCTCCCAGTGTCTACATTGATTTCCTCCGGATACTCTGGTTTCTTCCCACAGTCCAAAAGACATGCTGGTTTGGTGCAATGGTCGTGTTAAGTTCTCCCTCAATGTACCCGAAGGCGCTGGAGTGTGGCGACTAGAGAATTTTCACAGAGACTTCACTACAGCATTAATGTAAGCCTACTTGAGACACTAATAAATAAACTTAAACTTAAAAGCTTAATTATGCCTCAGAGACTCATTAAAGAGGATCAACTGACTCATGACAGTCTTCGTGTTCAGCCAAGGCTTGAAAAGAATCATCTTTTGATCTGGCAAGTAACACAAATGTCAGGCAATGACCATCACCAATAAGAAACACTCTAACACTATGACATTCAATGGTGTAATCATCATTGAGTCCCTCAATACCCTTGGAGTTATCGTTGACCAGCAACTCAACTAGACTCACCTCAAACACAGTGGCTACAAGAGCAGGTCGGAGGCTAGGAATGCTGCAGTGAGTAATTCACCTCCTGACCCCAAACTCTGCACCATCTAAGAGTGTGATGGTATATTTGCTACTGGATGGATGCATTTCCAAAAACACTCAAGAAGCCTGACACCATCGAAGACCAAACAGCCCACTTGATTGGCACCAGATCTACAAAGAGCCACTCCCATTACCACTGATGCTCAGCAGCAGCAGTGTACACTATCTACAAAATGCACTGCAGTAATTGATCAAAGATCCTTAGATAGCACCTTTGAAACCCATGATCCCTTCCATCTAGGAGAACAAGGGCAGCAGACATACGGAAACGCCATGTTGTGGGAAAATCACCACTCCAAATCAGGTTTAAAGATTCAACATGCAGTTTATTGGACAAGGTTTTGGGAGAAGCGCTGGGGTCTCTGTAGTGCTCACAGTCACCTTCTCAGCTTTAAAATGGCAGCTGAGCTTCTTTTATACATTTTTAAATAGTGGACAAGTATGGATATTAGCAGTCAGCACATCGTTATACACTTATGCCCTTCTTTCAACGACTGGTCTTGTTAACAAAACTCATTGTTTTGGTTCTGCCTTATCTCAAGCTAAGGTGATTATCTGGACCTCAAGGTTTGATTTATTTCCTGTAGTAATTAGATACTAACAGGATTTAACTCATTGTGCAATATATGTACCTAAGTCAGCACATTTTAATGTACTTTCACAGAATCCATTTTGTGGCAGGTAACCACCCTGTATCTTCTAATTTTGGGTTTACTCCAACCCTACACCACCACATGCAAGTTCTCCTCCAAGCCACTTACCATCATGACTTGGAAATAGATTGCTGTTCCTTCAGTTGCTGGATCAAAATCCTGGACCTTCCTAACGATGAGAGTCAACCCACAGCACATGGACTGCAGTGATTCAAGGAGGCAGCTCACCATTACCTTCTCAAAGGCAACTACGGATGGGCAATAAATACTGGCCAGCCAGAAATGCCCATGTCCCATGAATGAATGAAAAAAATCTTTTGTTGCCTCTAAATTTACCTTTTGCTCAGTATGAGATTATAAAACTAAATGATTTGAACTTACATTTGTTTCTTTCCTATCGCAGTGGTAAGTCATTTGCTTTCTGCAATCAATATTTTGGCGATGATTAAGTTCAGATAGTTAACTAAGCCCACAAGCCTCTACTTTTTCAGAAGCCGAAGGAAATTTGGCATGTCAACTATGACTCTCACCAATTTTTACAGATGCAGCATAGAAAGCACTCTTTCTGGTTGTATAACAGCTTGGTATGTCTCCTGCTCTGTCCAAGACCTCAAGAAATTACAAAAGGTTGCGAATGTAGCCCAATCTTTCATGCAAACCAGCCTTCCATCCATTGACTCTGTCTACACCTATTGCTGCCTCGGCAAAGTAGCCAGCATAATGAAGGACCCTATGCACCCTGGACATTCTCTCTTCCATCTTCTTCCTTCAGGAAAAAGATACAAAAGTCACATACCAACCGACTCAAGAACAGCTTCTTCTCTGATGTTGTCAGCCTTTTGAATGGATTTACCTTACATTAAGTTGACCTTTCACAACAGCCGAGCTATGACTGAAACACTACATTTTGCACTCTCTCATTTCCTTCTCTATGAACAGTGCAAGAAACAATACTTTTCACTGTATACTAATACATGTGACAATAATACCAAATCAAATCATTCTAGTAAAGACAGCAAAAATCTTAGCAGCAAACTCCTTCTCATCAGCAATGCTGGAAGACTCAATTTTTCAGTGGTTGTTTTTTTCTGGATTTAATATAAGCATCGATCTTCGGAAAACCTCCTGTCTCCATCGCCGACCCTCCATCGTCCCAATTTGAAACTAGACTTAAATTCCCTTGGGATTTGGCTTATGAGATGCGAGTGTTGCTGGCAAGGCCAGCATTAGTGCCATCCTTATCTACCTTGGAGAAAGTGCTACTGAGCCACCTTAAAACTGCAGAAAAATAGACACTGGAGAAGACGGTCCTTCATGCCTGCTCTGCCATTCAACACAAACATGGCTGCTCTTGAGTTTCATCTCCATTGTTAAACTTGCTCTTCTTGTCTCTCTATTTCCTGAAGGACCAAAAAATCTGTCTATCATAGCTTGAAATGCATTCATCATTGAAGCATCTGTGACCTTCTGGAGTAAAGAATTCCAAAGATTCACAACCCTTTAGTGAATAAATTTCTCCTCAGCTTAGTCCTAATTTATTGGCTCCTTATCCTGAAACTGTGCCATTGAAGGAATACAGAGCATTCCGAGCCAGGATGATGTGAGATTAAGAGAATTTGCAAGGAGTGGCATTCCTATGCATCCATTACTCTTGTCCTTTCTAAGGTTTGCAAAGTGCTATCAAAGCAGCCTTCGGCAGGTTGCTGTAATGCATTTTGTAGTGGGTTCACTGATGGTGAAGGGAATGTATGGACAAGGATTGGATGGTCCAGCAAGGGGCCGATTGGTCTTGGGCATTATTGGACTTGCAATCGTCAAGGCAAGCGGACGGGGGCAGGAGGCCGCCCGGGGAAGGACAGAGGCAGGAGATTATCCAAGGATGAACGATGGAGAAAGGAGATTATCCCAGGATCGACGATGGAGACAGGAGGTTATCAGAGGGTGAATGAAGAAGTCGGGACATTATCCGAGGTCCAATGATGAAGTCGGGAGGTTATCTAAGGGTCAATGATAGGAGACAGAAGATTATCCGAGGATCAATGATGGAGATGGGAGATTATAAGCAGATAGGCAGTCCCTGTGGAACCAACCCAAGATACAGACTGAATGGTTGGATGAAAGGAGGACACAGCATTGGAAGCTAGAATAAAATAACCTGGCAAAACTATTTGTGGATCCATTAAAGTTGTGAAATTGCATAATCTATAACAGCTACACAGTACATTCTAGGATATCAATTCAATTACTGTGTGGCCGATTACTGCAGAATTAGTACAAATTGGGAATTTTCCGAATGGAATTCAATTCATTACGCCGTAGAACTTCGACTGAGAATAGATAATTGCTGCCAGCAAAATACAGATTAAATATCTAAAGAAAGATTTGCATAAACATTGTGCCTTGCATGATTCCAGGATATTACAAAGCAATTTATAGCTAATGAAGTACTTTTTCTTCCAAAGTGCAGTCACAATGTTAATGTAGCAAACATGGCAGCCAATTTGCACACAGTAAAGTCCTCCAGATGATTAGATTATCTATGTTTAGTGATGTTGGTTAACAACAAACATTGGCCAGAACTCAGGGAGAATTCCTCTTCTCTTGTAATGGTGCCATGGAATCTTTTATGTACAACAGAAAGATGGAGGCCCTGACAGTGTAGCACTCTTCAGTACCACATTGATGCTCAAGTCGTTGGAATGATGCTTGGAGCCAAAACTTGCATGCTGTCTGCACATAGTAGTCTGATGTCCAGCCAATGCTTTGATTAAATACATTGCTATTCTTCATTTTGTTTCTTTGGCCTCAATTATAAATCGCAAAATGCTATTGGCCATTTTTTTTGGCAGTTTTATTGATCTGTATTTGAACTGTATTCGAAAGTGTTTGAATCTTGAGGTCTGTCTATTCAATTACATTCTTCAGCATCTTTCTATTTAGTGTGCATTTACGTTCTGCTTTCATTTCTTAAACTTAATAATCTTACACCTGCTCACATTGAGTTGCTCACCCTAAATTATACGTCCTCTTCATTCAATGAATTTATATTGTCCTGAAGTGGATAGATTAGGCCGAAGGGTCTGTTTTCATGCTGTAAACCTCTATGACTCTCAAAATTCTGCCCACCCATCATCTCTGTGCTCACTGACTAACATTGACTCCCAGTGCTAGACATATTAGTTTCAAAATTCCTTCATAGCCTCTCTTTTTCCATCCTTGTAACCTACTCCAGCCTTACAACTTTCTGAGGACTGTTGCATTCCTTCAACTCTGGCCTCTTGTCCATCCCTACTTACTTGCTTCAGATATGTAGGGCCTAAGCTATGGAATTCTCTCCTGATGTCTCTCTGCTTCTTCATCTCCACTCTTTAAAACCTACCTCTCCCTAATATCTCATTCTCTGTCTGTATGTGAATTTTTGTTTGTTTATGCTGCTGTGAAGTCCATTGGGATGTCTTATTCTTTAAAGGCAGTATATAAAGGTGAGGTGCAGCTCCTTCCTCTGAACTCTTAAATGATGATGTAAAGATGCCAGCGTTGGATTGGGGTGGTAAGAACTCAGTAAGAATTTAGCAACACCAATTTTTAATCCAACCGATTTATTTGATAGTAAAATTGCGAGCTTTCAACACTCCGTGTCTTCCTCAGGCAAATGCAGTGTTCTGGTCTGCAATAGCACACATCAGCACAGACAGTCAGAGATTGCTGATTAGAATGCGAATCCTTACATCTAACCTGCTATTCAAGTGTTAAAGTGGCGAACAATGTGTGTGAAGGGAATCCTGAGCATTGATTAGAGAATTGTGTATTTTCTCCAGACAGCACAGTAAGTGAGGTTTTTTGCTAACCCAGGCAAGTTACGGGGGTCACAGATAGTGTGTCATAAAGCCAAGATCCCTGTTAAGACCGTCCTCATGTGTGCGGAGCTTGGCTTTCAGTCTCTGCTCAGCGACTCTGCGCTGTCGTGTATCACGAAAGCCCCCTTGAAGAACATTTACCCGCAGGTCGGAGGCTGAATGCCCATGACTGCTGAAGTGTTCGCCCACAGGAAGGGAACTGTTTTGCCTGGTGATTGTTGAGCGATGCTCATTCATCCGCTGTCGTAGTGTCTGCATGGTCTCCCCAATATACCATGCTTCGGGACATCCTTTCTTGCAACGTATTAGGTAGACAACGTTGGCCGAGTTGCAAGAGTATGTACCGTGCACCTGGTGAATGGTATCCTCACGTTTGATGATGTCGTCCATGTCTATGATCCGGCATGTCTTGCAGAGGTTGCTGTGGCAGGGTTGTGTGGTATTGTGGTCACTGTTCTCCTGAAGGTTGGGTAGTTTGCTGCGAACAATGATCTGTTTGAGGTTGTGCGGTTGTCTGAAAGCAAGAAGTGGGGGGGTGGGGATGGCCCTAGCGAGATGTTCATCGTCATCAATGATATGTTGAAGACTCCGGAGAAGATGTCGTAGCTTCTCCGCTCCGGGGAAGTACTGGACAACAAAGGGTACTCTGTCCACCGTGTCCCGTGTTCGTCTTCTGAGGAGGTCAGTGCGGTTTATCGTTGTGGCACGTCGGAACTGTCGATCGATGAGTCGAGCGCCATATCCTGTTCTCACGAGGGCATCCTTCAGTGTCTGGAGGTGTCTGTCATGATCCTCCTCATCTGAGCAAATTCTGTGTATACGGAGGGCTTGTCCATAGGGAATGGCTTCTTTAACGTGTCTAGGGTGGAAGCTGGAGAAGTGGAGCATTGTGAGGTTGTCTGTCGGTTTGCGGTACAGTGAGGTGCTGAGGTGACTGTCCTTGATGGAGATGCGTGTGTCCAAGAATGCAACTGATTCTGGAGAATAGTCCATGGTGAGTCTGATGGTGGGATGGAACTTGTTGATATCATCATACAGTTGTTTCAATGATTGTTCACCATGAGTCCAAAGGAAAAAGATGTCATCAATGTATCTAGTATATAACCTTGGTTGGAGATCTCGTGTGGTGAAGAAGTCTTGTTCGAACCTGTGCATGAAGATGTTGGCATACTGAGGTGCGAATTTGGTCCCCATGGCTGTTCCATGTGTCTGGATGAAAAGCTGATTGTTGAAGGTGAAGACATTGTGGTCCAAGATGAAGCGGATACCAAAGGGACTACAGATCACGAACCCACTCAGGTCAACCTATAACACGGACTACGCTGAGAGGCTTTGCCGTCGCACCTCTCTCACACTCCTCAATCACCTCATACACCAGCTCTATAGCAAACGCCGCACCCTGGAAAGTAAAATGGAATACATATTCTCAACTTGCACTCAGGACGCAGACCAGCTGCGAAACTTTGCCAAGCAGATGAGACAAAGAAACTACACCATTTACATGCACACCAAGAACAGGAAACTTGAAAAACTCGGCATCGCCACCAGCAACAACCAAACCTCCCTTGGCACCACAGTAGAAAACAACACTACCGCAGGGAGGTCCATTGTTAACTTGTCAGACTACACACTTCAATCAGAGGAAATCGAAGTTCTCAGCCGAGGGCTCAATTTCTGTCCCACCACCAAAATGGACCCCATCAGTCTCGCAGCGGACACAGAGGAATTCATCAGGCGAATGAGGCTGCGTGAGTTCTTCCACAAACCCCAAGAGGCCGATAGTGGACTCAATGAGACAGCTAATGAACGAGAACAGCCGACAGAGGGATCCGCAGTGCAGCAACCGAAGAGGAACGAATCCAATTGGACTCCTCCGGAAGGCCGCTGCCCCCGACTGGACATGTATGTCCAAGCCATCAGGAGGTGCGTGAACACCAGATTTATCAACCGCACTTACAAGACAGTCCTGAATATCACCCAAGCACAACGCAAGGCCATCCGTGCTCTCAAGACCAACCGCAACATTGTCATCAAACCAGCAGACAAAGGAGGCGCCACCGTCATACTGAACAGAACGGACTACTGTGAAGAAGTGTACCGACAACTAAACAATGTGAAACACTACAGACAGTTACCAGCAGATCCGACCAAAGAACACACTCGTCAACTCAACACTCTGATCAAAACCTTTGATCCGGACCTTCAGAACACCCTCCGGGCTCTCATTCCACGTACTCCCCACATTGGAGATCTCTACTGCCTCCCAAAGATACACAAGGCAAACATACCCGGCCGTCCCATCGTATCAGGCAATGGGACCCTGTGTGAGAACCTCTCC
Source organism: Sphyrna mokarran (assembly GCA_024679065.1). NCBI lineage: Eukaryota > Metazoa > Chordata > Chondrichthyes > Carcharhiniformes > Carcharhinidae > Sphyrna > Sphyrna mokarran. The sequence continues at coordinate 58,044,618 of JAGIQG010000004.1, read as the reverse complement.
GGCTATATCGAGGGCATCCTGAAACCCATCGTACAAAGAACCCCCAGCTTTTGTCTTGACACTACGGACTTCCTACAGAAACTCAGCACACATGGAGCAGTAGAACCAGGGACACTCCTTGTCACAATGGATGTCTCAGCACTCTACACCAACATCCCCCACGACAATGATATTGCTGCAACTGCCTCAGTACTCAATGCCAACAACTGCCAGTTTCCGGATGCAATTTTACAACTCATCTGCTTCATCTTGGACCACAATATCTTCACCTTCAACAATCAGCTTTTCATCCAGACACATGGAACAGCCATGGGGACCAAATTTGCACCTCAGTATGCCAACATCTTCATGCACAGGTTCGAACAAGACTTCTTCACCACACGGGATCTTCAACCGAGGCTATATACTAGATACATGGATGACATCTTTTTCCTTTGGACTAATGGTGAACAATCATTGAAACAACTGTATGATGATATCAACAAGTTCCATCCCACCATCAGACTCACCATGGACTATTCTCCAGAATCAGTTGCATTCTTGGACACACGCATCTCCATCAAGGACAGTCACCTCAGCACCTCACTGTACCGCAAACCGACAGACAACCTCACGATGCTCCACTTCTCCAGCTTCCACCCTAGACACGTTAAAGAAACCATTCCCTATGGACAAGCCCTCCGCATACACAGAATTTGCTCAGATGAGGAGGATCGTGACAGACACCTCCAGACGCTGAAGGATGCCCTCGTGAGAACAGGATATGGCGCTCGACTCATCGATTGACAGTTCCAACGTGCCACAACGATAAACCACACTGATCTCCTCAGAAGACGAACACGGGACACGGTGGACAGAGTACCCTTTGTTGTCCAGTACTTCCCTGGAGCGGAGAAGCCACGACATCTTCTCCGGAGTCTTCAACATATCATTGATGACGATGAACATCTCGCTAGGGCCATCCCCACCCCCACTTCTTGCTTTCAGACAACCGCACAACCTCAAACAGATCATTGTTCGCAGCAAACTACCCAACCTTCAGGAGAACAGTGACCACAATACCACACAACCCTGCCACAGCAACCTCTGCAAGACATGCTGGATCATAGACATGGACAACATCATCAAATGTGAGGATACCATTCACCAGGTGCACGGTACATACTCTTGCAACTCGGCCAACGTTGTCTACCTAATACGTTGCAAGAAAGGATGTCCCGAAGCATGGTATATTGGAGAGACCATGCAGACACTACGACAGCGGATGAATGAGCATCGCTCAACAATCACCAGGCAAAACAGTTCCCTTCCTGTGGGCAAACACTTCAGCAGTCATGGGCATTCAGCCTCCGACCTGCGGGTAAATGTTCTTCAAGGGGGCTTTCGTGATACACGACAGCGCAGAGTTGCTGAGCAGAGACTGATAGCCAAGTTCCGCGCACATGAGGACGGTCTTAATAGGGGTCTTGGCTTCATGACACACTATCTGTAACCCCTGTAACTTGCCTGGGTTAGCAAAAAACCTCACTTACTGTGCTGTCTGGAGAAAATACACAATTCTCTAATCAATGCTCAGGATTCCCTTCACACACATTGTTCGCCACTTTAACACTTGAATAGCAGGTTAGATGCAAGGATTCGCATTCTAATCAGCAATCTCTGACTGTCTGTGCTGATGTGTGCTATTGCAGACCAGAACACTGCATTTGCCTGAGGAAGACACGGAGTGTTGAAAGCTCGCAATTTTACTATCAAATAAATAGGTTGGATTAAAAATTGCTCTTAAATGATCACAGCTGAATAAGGGCTTCCAACAATGCTGGTGGATTATCTGTGCAAATCTGTTTTTATTTCCAATTCCAGTTTTTTAATAAATTCTCTTGTCAATGACTGGTAGATAGGACCAGCTTAGAGCTCTTGTGGCAAGTAGTGACAATCGATAGGCGAAGAGGGAGCTCCTTAAATGAGCTGCTGCATTGCACTATGCCCCAGAGAGGAGGAAAAAAACAACACAACTGCTGTAGTTGTGATCCCTGCAGTGTCTGTAATAGGACACTCCAACACTACAGTCATATCCATCATATCAGCTGTAACAATCTGTACACATAATTATCTGTGACTCTCATTCTAGGCGACCTAGTAAACACTGCTCATTAATTTTCCATAATTGCATGTTACAATATTAATGACCCTATTCATACATTAGTCACATTCTGCACTGCTGTAAATTGTTTTTTTAAAAAGCATTCCAGTTGATCGCCATCAAGCTAGATACTTAATATATATTAAGCTGCTCCAATGTCATAGTGGGTAATGGCATCAAATGGGGAAGTTCTAGGTTCAATCCCCAGTCTGTACTGTTAGCGTGCCCTGGGCTACGGGAGGGCAAGATAGCAAAGCTATAAAACAAAAAAGGATAGAGGGTGTCAAGACAAATAAATAGGGGCACAAATTACAACAATGTGCATTTTTATCACAGCTTTAACAGTCATGCTTCAAAGTGCTTCCCAGAAACATACATAAAAACTAGAAGCAGTGGGTTGTTAAGCCATTCGAGCCTGCTCCACCATTCATTATAACCATGACTGAACACCAAATTCAATATCCTGATCCTGCTTCCCTATATCTATACTCTCCTCCATCTTCTTGTGTCAGGAAAAAAAAAGTACAAAAATATGTACCAACTGACTCAAAAACAATCTCTTCCCTTCCGTCAGACTTTTGAATGGAGCTACCTAACATTAAGTTGATCTTTCTCGACATCCTAGCTATGACTGTAAATGTTACATTCTGCATTCTCATTTGCTTCTTTATGTACAGTATGCTTTAACTATATAGTTGCAAGAAACAATATTTTGCACTGCAAAGTAATACATATGAAAACAATAAATTAAATCAAATATCCCTTGAAGTCTTTAGCTCCAGGAGCTATATCTAATTTCTTCTTGAAATCACACATTTTAGCCTCAAGTACTTTCTGTGGGAGTGATTTCTACAGACTCACCACTCTCTGGGTGAAGAAATTTCTCCTCACCTCAGTCCTAAAATGTTCACCCTTTATCCTCAAATTATGACCCCTAGTTCTGGACTTCCCCACAATGGGAACGTTCTTTGTGAATCTATTCTGTCAAATACTGTCAAAATTTTATGAGTTTCTATAAGATCACTCTGCAATGAATATAATCCTAAATATCTTAATCATTCCTCATATGACAACACTGCCATCCCAAGAATCAGCCAGCTAAACCTTTGCAAGAACATCTTTCCTCAGATAAGGTATTAAAATTGCACACAATACCACAGATATGACCTCATCAAGGTCGTGTACAATTGCAGTAAAACATCCCAATTCGTCTACTCAAATCCTCTTGCTATGAAGGCCAACATATCATTTGCCTTCTTTACTACTTGTTGTATCTGCGGGCTTACTTTCAGCAACTAATGTATGAGGATGCCAAAATTTCACTGAGTATCCACCTCCCTCAATTTACACCCATTCATATAATCTGCCTTTCTATTTTTGCCACAAATGTGGATAACCTCACATTTATCCACATTGTACTGCATTTGCCATGCATATGCTCACCCACTCAACTTGTTCAAATTATGCTGAAGCATCTTTGTATCCTCCTCACAGCTAACCCTCCCATTCAACTTTGTATCTACATATTTAGAGATAATATATTTAGTTCCTTTGTCCAAATCATTAATGTGAGAAAAGTTGAGGTCCTAGAACAGATCCCTATAGTACATGGACATAAAAGCTGTCACTGCCTACCAATCAGAAAAGTTATTCCAACTTTACTTCCTATCTGCCAACTAGCTTCTTATCCATCTTAAGACTAAATAAAATCTAAATAAACCACATCCAGCATTTCTCCCTGATTAAATCTGTTAGTTACCTCCTGAAAGGATTCTAGTAGATTTGTCAAGCATGATTTTCCTTTTGTAAATTCATGCTGACTTTGTCTAATTATACCACTGCTTTCCAAATGCTACGAAATCTTTGATAATGGACTTGAGTAACTTCCCTTCTACTGACGTTAGGCTCACCGGTCTATATTACCCCATTTTCTTTCCACCTCCCTTTATGAATAGAGGGCTTAAATTAGCCATCCTCTAATCTGTAGGAACCAATCCAGAGTCCAAAGAATTTTGGTAAATTAACACTGATGGACCTATTATTACTACGGCCACTTTCTTAAGGACTCTGGGATAAAGGCCCTAAAGATTTATCCTCCTCAATCCTATTAACTTCCCCAAAGCCATTTCTCTACTAGTACAGATTTCCTTCAGCTTCTCACTAAAACTTGTGACTCTCAAAATTTCCGGTACGTTATTCATATCTTCCTTTGTGAAGACTGAAGCAAAACACAAATTTAGTTCCTCAACGATTTCTTTATTCCCCATTATGAATTCCTATTTCTTACTGTAAGGGGTTGACATTCATTTTTTTCCCAACTTTTTCTCTTTATATTCCGATAGAAACTTTTACAGTCAGTTTTTATGTCCCACTAGCAAACTTTCATACTCCATTTTCCCATTCTTGAGCAGCATGGCAGTGCAGTGGTTAGCAATGCTGCTTCACGGTGCCAGGGATCCAGGTTTGAGTTTGGGTTTGGGTGAATGAGTGGACTTTGCACCTTTTTCCTGAGTCCGCATGGGTTTCCTCCAGGTGCTCCAGTTTTCACTAACTGTCCCAAGATGCACAGTTAGGTGGATTGGCCATGCTAAATTTCCTTTTAGTGTCCCAAGATATTCAGGATGGGTAGATTAGCAGCGTAAATAAATGCGGTTACAGGGACAGGACCTGGATGGGATGATCTGTCAAAGAGTCAGTACAGACTCAATGGGCCAAATGGCTTTCTTCTGCACCAGGGATTCCAAGATTTGATGGCTGCTGCTAATATGTTAAACCATATGCTGCGTCAGCTGATCTTCCTCAGAGCTGTGATTTTCTTGCTACAATTAACTAGTGGTATGGTTAATGGTTTAACTTATTCTAGTTGAGGTTGTGAGAACAAAGCAGCAAAACTGAGAAAAGTGCATCTAAACTATTCTAAATTGAGCTTCGCTGAAGGGTTCGCTCTGCATTGACAAAGTGCTCCCTGAAAAATTCTTCCACAGCTGAACTTAATTTATATTAGTGACCCTTAAACCAAGTGGTGAGGTTATTTGGATTTCAAGGGGTCTTGCCATCCAGCTAGACTCTGAACTCGGTGGATGCCCACATCTGGAACTTTCAGTGGTATTACACTGAATTATAATTATAAGGAACGGTGGGTGGCTCTGCCAGATATTTCCTCTCCCTAGTTGGGGGCATCAAAGCCGGTGCTCCTGGCAGAGGTCAACTGCTTCACAATGGTCTGAGGTCAAGACAGGTAGATTCCCATTCTGGCTTTACTGCTCAGCAGATAAACTCACTGCACCAGAGAGAAACAGTCTCCACTCCTTCTCTGGTGACCAAGTTTTGGGGTACAATCTAAGTCCTTGGCTCTACTTCTTAAGCAAAAAGGCAAGAAAGGTTTTATTGATTAAATCTGCTGCTTCACCATCATTTTTTATTAACTAGTCTTTAGGAAAATGTATCAATTTATTGCTTTGACAATGATTTTTAAAATTTCATGTTTAATGTTGTGCTGAATCTTATATCTTACCTTATTGAAATTTACTCATCCTTCCTTTGACTGAGAAAAAAATGGAGACATGGACGCCCCCAACTAGAATAGTTGGTCAATCCTTGTATAGAGAATGGGCAGGAAAGCTAAGGCCACCATTAGAGTAGCCATGATCTCATCAAATTGCACAGCAAGCAAAGTGGCCAAATGGCCTTTTCCTGCTCTAAATTTGGATGTTCGTATGACTCTAAAAGTTGCTGTATAAGCAACTGAAGAGTGACCTTTACACAGGCACCAAATCAAACTGATAAATCTCAAAAAAGCCAGAAATACAGCTTGTTAATAAAATGCACATTTTGGAGTTGCAATTAAATATTCAATGTGACATAGGGCAGAGATAATACGTATTCCAACCCCTAGTCCTGAACTAATGCTGTCAACAGTAAACAGTTACTCAAGATACCTGGTATCCTTACACATTCCCTATCCTCAATATTCACAATTTTCTGCCTCGTCCCCTGACGATCCACACTTCCCACTAAGTACAATTCCATTGATATCCTATTCAGTGCCTATCGTCCTCCTATGTGTGAATTATGGCAGGCTTTTCAACCAAGGGGGAAATTGAACCCAATTTTCTACAGACCCTGCCTCACTCATCAGTTTTCCAACAGGCGAGTGGGGTGGGGAATTGTTATTCGATGTTAACCAGAGGTAAGAACCTGGTTGATTTGCCCTCCTCCCCAATCTAAGGTACATTAAGTCCTGCAGGACTCCTCTAGCTCACTCAACACAGGCAGTGCTCAGAGATTGAAACTACAGAGCTCCAACATATAGGCAGTGAGATCAAAAAGAAAATGAAAGACAAAGTGCTTTGTCTAAAGCTAATAAAACATCTGAGTGAATGAAGTTGTGGTATTTTCACATTAGGCTTTTACCTATAAATGGAAGAGATAAAATACACAGAGAGCAGCTGCTGGTGCTAATGTTTTTCTATTTGGCCTTGCAGAGGAATCTGTGACACATTCTTCTGCCAATTCTGGTCTTGTCTGGCCTTGAGGCAAGAGTGGAAAGATGCACAGTCTGCACAATTTCAGACTAGGGCCCAGGAGTGAGACAATGAATTTTTAGAGGTGACAGTTAGTCAAAGTGCCTCAAAAAGGCCAAGTATTTATTTTCAAAAGCAATACTTGGCTGGGAGGTGTCTTAGTGAAGTAAGAAGTGTCCTGGAAAATGTTACATTTCAGCCTCCGTGCTGTTTAAAAGCTGCCTCCTCATGGAATTCTGTCCAAGCTAATCCACAGGCAAACTGAAAAAGTATTTCAAACAAGTTAGGGACATCAGCATTATACCTACGTCAGACACAACTCCTCAGATCACCTGCTCAGAGATGACCTACACTCAACTACCCTCTGTTTAGACGGGTAAACCATATACTAAGTAATACCTCATCCTGTTGTTATATGTTGTGATGTTGTCAATGTATTTGTAAAGACTCCTATGTTTATTAAAGACCAAAAGCCTATGTCATAATCAAAAGCATACCTGCTCACATATCTTCCAATGTACACTCAACTCCTGGCAGTAATCATGTGCATTCATAATAATGCCTATTAGCACATCCCTGATAGTATGTTGGGATCTGTATATAAGCAGTGCCTTCATTATACAGACTATAGATTATCTGGAAAAGGAGACTTAGCTGCAAATGAGTCACTGCCCCTTTTCTTACCTTTGGAAGGTTTGCAAAGTGGACACCATTGAAGGCAGGGACATCCAGTGATAGTGAGATGTTGGCAGCATTTGGATTCCCATCAATGACCACTCAATGTGAACATGCCAGCATGAAATTCTGCACACAGCATGTTGGGTGCACCTTCAGGCAAACACACACTCAGATCATCAAAGCTGCAATCCAGTTCATTTATAACAAGACTACTGCATTAATACAATACATCAGATCAAAATTTAAAGGATATCCAAACTGACAGGTTATAACAATCAGCAAAGACTGAACAAGCTGAGACTAGAAGATTGAGGAGTAACCTGATGTAAGTTTAAAATCACGATAGGATAGACACAAGAAAGATGTTTCCAGTTATTGGGGTGACTAATACCAGGGAGTGATAAATATTAAGTTAGTTCCTGATGAATCTAATAAAATCAAAAGAATCTTCTTTACTCAGAGAATAGTGAAATTGTGGAACAATAAGCTGGGTAGAAGCAAATGACATTGAAGGGGAAGTTAATGAAGTACAAAACAAGAGAAATATATGTTAATAAGATGAAATAAAGTAAGGAGGAGGCTCACAAAGTATATCAGCACCAATGGCCTGTTCCTGCGTTGTAAATTTAACATGATTATTGCAATATACTGCACATTAAATGAACTATTTCTTTAAAATGTTGCAACTTACATAGCTAAACATGCCAACTATTGTGTGTCAGGAACAGTTCACATGCAATGAGTGGATAATCAAGTCTTTTTTTTTAACAAAAGCAGAATATTGTGGATATTGGAAATCAGAAATTACCCCTGCTATGTTTTTCAGTGCCTCGATCATATCTATCCTATTTCTCATTCTTCTGCTCTCACTCCTCTGTCTCCCTTCCAGAACAATGATTCAGTTCCCCTTTTCTCACCTTGCACCCCATCCTTCTCTATATTCAACGGATCACCAGTGAAACATAACTTCTATTCCGCTCCCAGCATTCTGAAGAGAATGTTCCCTCCCTATGCCATGGACCATTCCCTTATTACCCTCAACACCCTATCCCTGCCTACAGCATCTTTCCATGCAAACATATAGCATCTATCATTTACCCAGTTACCTCTTCTATTCTCACTGACAAAAGCCCCAGAACATTCCTTCCAGCTGAAGCTGCGGTTTACATATACTTTGTTCAATCTAGTCTATGATATTTGCTGCTTACAGTGCAGCCCCTCTACAGAGGAGACAAAATGCAAATAATGCAAGTCTGCAAAAGGCTTTTGGTGGCTTGCCATTTTAATTCTCCACCTTGCTCTCATGCTGACATCTGTCTTCAGCCTGCTGCACTGTTCCAATGTAGCCCAACACAAGTTTGAGGAACAGCATCTCATCCTTCAATTAGGCATCATAAGGTCTTCTGGACTCAACATGAAGTTCAACAATTCCAAATAGTAATCCCATTTTGTTTCCTTTTCTTTGCAAGCTGTAGTTTTTTTCTCTTTTCTTGCTTTTGGTCAGCAACATACCTGTTCTCTGCACATATTTTATGTTCCTGTTCCATTCTCTTTGTCCTGGAAAACTAACTGGTGTCATTCATTTTCCCTGTCTTCCATCACATCACAGACTTTCCTTATTCTTGCACAATAACCATACCTTGCACAAAACCTATTCCGTCTCTATTCTGGTTCCTTGACCTGAAACGTGAACTTTGTTTTTCTCTCCACTCTGTTGAGTATTTTCAGCAACTTCTATTGTTGCTTTTTGTTGGTAGTTAAGGTTAGAAAAAGAAGATTAGGCAAGACATCAAGACAACTCTCTGCCCTCTGCACAGTTCTGTCGAATCTTTATAATGTTCACTTTAAACCCGGTTAATATCTCATCGAAAGCACTGTTCATGTAATTGTGTCAAATAGGTAATAATGTAATAGCCTGAACTCAACTCAACCTCCAGAACCTTTTGACCACCTAGGCACAAATGCTGCTGACTGCTCCAAGCTATTGAAAAGATAACAGAGCTGTCCAACTCACAAGTTAGAACAAAAGGATACAACTTCTGAATGAGATCATAGGCATGTTTGTAGTTCTGCGTGAGGAAGCAGAGAGAGACTGTGGCAACAGGGTTATGGCACCAGGAACGATACAACCCACAGAACAGATTGCAGCTTTCCTGCAGGCAATAAACGCATGGAAATAATATTTAAAAACAATCAGCAAACAATACCTAACGCCCCCCCCCAACCCCTTCAAGCAATGGCTTCAAACTGTGGTGCACAGCACAATCATTTAGAACCTCTCTGAAGCCCTCGGAACATAGGACAAAAGAAGCCGACTCATTAAATCTGACATCACAGCACCATCTGTTGTAAATATGGATTGCTGATTGGTGATGGTCTTCTTACTCTTTAGGAGAAATTTAACCCTTACATATAAATTAAATTGATCATCATTTTACGGAGGAGAAAGAAAATGATCTCCATAGACACCAATGGTCACTAACTTTTGTTTGCTGGGTGGGGCTGACTTATTGCTTTGCGTAGTCTCTCAGATTGATATGGGGCCACCCTCCAGCACAACTGAGAGAAGATAATGACACTATTCATTTAAGAAATGTCTGGTCTGCTTCTGAAATGATCGTCTCTTGTATCAATGCACACGAACATCAGCTCTTTGCACTTGGTACCTGGACACTAGGAATTATAATGGGAATATTGGATTGGATAAGTTAAATTTAGAACGCAAGAGATTAGTGAAAGAAATTTTCCTGCACTTGCAGGGATTATTAAACAGCATAAAATCCAGAATTTTCCAAGCTGCTTGCCCATGTGCAGCAGCTACATCCCAAGCAGTGTGTTAGGGCTCTTACCAAAGGATCTGCAAACTATCTTAAGGGGAGAGTCTGCTGGACAAGGCTTAGTTAGGAGGAAGTACTGGAGAAAACTTTCCTCTTTTCATCTGAACATTGAAGGCCATGAGGAGATACGACAGTAGTGCTGAAGATTCTGAGGGGTTTTTGATAGGCAAACTAAGAAAGTTATTTCAATTACTCAGTGAATTAATAACTACAGGGCAGAAATTTACCACCTTCCCCAAAAGAATGAAGGGACAATTAGAAGATAAAGTCATTTGCATTTTCAATCTAGAGTTGCTGTTCTTAAAAAGCAAGTTTGTAAATACTTGAGAGAAAAACAAGAGTACACAAAGAACAGGATTAAATGGATAATGATGGGAGACAGCACGAGAGTAAACAAGTCTTTAGTTGATGAGAACTCGAGGGGTCGGGGTCAGAATCTTGGCAGCTGTTGGAAGACGCGGTGTCCTTCAGGGATCCTGGGAACAGGGCAGACATGGGAAAGGAAACTCACTACAGGCTCAGACATTGAGCTACACCATAGGACGTGGCCAGAAATAGCAGTCAGTGAGGTTAATGTGTTTAGGGACAAAGCACTTCGGAGGTAACAATTGCAGCTTTAAACACTGATCTGAGCTTGGACTTACCAACTCACTCACACTATGACTCAAAGCTAAAACTCAACATTCTGTATGGACTAACATCTCCACAGCTACCTCGATCAAGAGGGTGACTAATGGAGCAAGAATGTAGCACCTTTTGTTCTTAATACACCACACTAACCAAATCCCAAGTACCTGCCCACCTGGGCTGGAATCACGGACACAGATATATTCCTCACCGTTGTACGTAGATCCTTCAGCTGGTTCCGTAGCTGGAAGAGTTCTGTTGACGTCAAAAGAATGGAGTTGAGAGTTTGGACCATGGTGGAAGCAAACTTGAGGTCTTCTTCCCGATGGAGTATTTCAGCCATAGAATGAAAGATGTTCTCAGCATTTAACAAGAGGCACAGTTGCCTGAGAATAGGAAATGAGGGAGATGTTAAAGGAAAGTTACAGTATAGCTTGGGTTCAAACTGTGTGACCCATACAACAACTTACATTTACACGCCCTTCCATGCAGCATATCATTCCAAGATATTTCAAAGGAGTATTATCAGACAAAATATGAAACCAAACATTAGAACAGGTGGCTAAATAAAATAGAGTCAAAGGAGTAGGTATCAAAGGAGGAGCAAGAAGTGGAAAGAGTTAGGGAGGTAATTCCAGAACCAAGGAACCTAAAGCAGCTGAAGGCGTGATTGCCAATAATGGAGTGAAGGATGCAGGATCAGCAGGAACTGGAAGAACACAGATATCAGTTATGTAGTTGGATGAAGTTACAGAAGTAGGTAGGACTGGGTCCTTGGTGGAATGAGATCAAGGATGTAAACTACAGATCATAAAAGATTTGCAAAATAATGAAGGTGGTGGTAAGGGTTGTAATGCGGTTATACACCCACTCGTCCGCATGCTAATACCAATATGACCAGCGCTGCAATCAGCCACCATGCACTTTAATCCACACATACCTCCACTACCACCTACATTGCAACTGACAGTGCAGGCACAGAGCATACTCTGTAAACATAATAAACTGAATTCATTAACTGGAACAGAGCATTCAAAGAATTCTGAGATAACTAGTTGTACCTGCAATAAGTTACACATTAAAACGCTTTTACAAATTACTCATGAATTTAAGCATTCTGGCAAAACATTACAACTCAGTGTGAAATGAAGTACAGGAGAAAAAAATAGAATGTGAAACTTTTGATACAGCTGAAGCAATGCCTCCTGCTGATTCACATTATCTGCAGAGCTCATCCGAGAGACTTCATGTCTGAAATTAGACCGAGGACTGGTTGTAATTTCAATTTATAAAAGCTGAAAGGGAACAAAAAAAAAAAAGGAAAAAGGGTCAGGGACATGAGGGAATAACAGGGAGCGGGAAAGGAAGCAGACTGAAACATAAAGGAAAGAGAGGAACCGGGGGAAAGGAGAAGGAGAGGAACTGGAGTGGAGGTAAAGCAGACGAACCAGGGAGGAGAAAGGGATCGGGTGTGAGAAGGGGAGCAAGAGGAGGAAGAGGGAGCAAAAGTAGAGGATTGTGAGGAACTATGGTGGATGGGGAAAGGGGATCCAGAAGGGTTAATGATAGGAAGATGGGAGATGAAGGCTGGGAGAATGAGTGACAGAGGGTCAGGACAGAATCTGGATGGGTGAAAGTCAAGTGACAGGTAGAAGAAAAGGAGAAGGATGGAAGGGAGATTGAATGAGGGATGCCACTCCCATCTTCACGTGATGATCAATTTCGCAGCAGAGATGACTGGACCAATTTCCACAGAGTAAGAAGTCTCACAACACCAGGTTAAACTCCAACAGGTTTATTTGGTAGCAAAAGCCACGCGTTTTGGAGCGCTGGCTACCCCTTCACTAGGTGAGCGGGAGTTCTGTTCACAAACAAGGCATATAAAGACACAAACTCAATTTACATAATAATGATTGGAACACAATTCTTTACAGCTAATCAAGTCTTAAAAGGTACAGACAATGTGAGTGGAAAGACCGTTAAGTTCAGGTTAAAGATATATATGTGTTGTCTCAAACCAGGATAGTTAGTGAGATTTTCCAAGTCCAGGCAAGCCAAGGAGGTTACAAATAGTATGATATGAAACCAAGATGCTGGTTGAGGCCGTCCTCATGTGTGCAGAACTTGTCTATCAGTCTCTGCTCAGTGACTCTGCGCTGTCGTGTGTCATGAAGGCTGCCTTGGAGAACATTTACCTGAAGACCAGAAGCTGAATGCCCGTGACCGCTGAAGCAGTCCCCAACAGGAAGAGAACAGTCTTGCCTGGTGATTCTCGAGCGTGTTCATTCATCCATTGTTGTAGCGTCTGCATGGTCTCAGCAATGTACCATGCTTCCGGACATCCTTTCCTACAGCATATCAGATAGACAATGTTGGCCGAGTTGCAAGAGTGTGTACTGTGTTTCTGGTGGATGGTGTTCTCATACGAGATGATGGCATCTGTGTCGATGATCCAGCACATCTTGCAGAGATTGCTGTGGCAGGGTTGTGTGATTACTACTCTCCTGAAGGCTTGGTATTTTGCTGCAGACAATGGTCTGTTTGAGATTGTGCGGTTGTTTGAAGGCAAGTGGGGGTGTGGGGATGGCCTTGGTGAGATGTTCATCTCCATCAATGATATGCTGAAGGCTCCGGAGAAGATGTCATAGCTTCTCTGCTCCAGGGAAGTAGTGGATGACGAAGAGTACACTGTCCGTAGTGCCCTGTGTTTGTCTTCTGAGGAGGTTGGTGCAGTTTTTTGCTGTGACGTATCGGAACTGTTGATTGATGAATCAAGTGCCATATCCTGTTTTTATGAGGGCATCTTTCAGCGTCTGAAGGTGTCAGTTGTGATCCTCATCTGAGCAGATCCTGTATATATATCCTTGTCCGTAGGGGAGGGCTTCTTTACCATATTTATGGTGGAAGCAAGGTTATTCATGGGCTTGTGGTATAGCGAAGTACTGAGGTGACTGTCCTTAATGATGCGAATGTGACACCTTGCTGTCCCATTGTATCGGGCAATGGGACCCTGTACGAGAACCTCTCCGGCTTGGTCGAGGGCATCCTGAAATCCATTGTACAAAGAACATCCAGCTTTTGTCACAACACTATGGACTTCCGACAGAAATTCAGCACACATGGAGCAGTTGAACCAGGAGCACTCAAACCAGGAGCACTCCTGGTCACAGTGGATGTCTCAGCACTCTACACCAGCATCCTCCACGATGATGGCATTGCTGCAACTGCCTCAGTACTCAACACTGAGGATTGCCAGTTTCCAGATGCAATTTTACAACTCATCCGCTTCATCCTGGACCACAATGTCTTCACCTTCAACAACCAGTTCTTCATTCAGATACAGGGAACAGACAGAGGTACCAAATTTGCACCTTTATGGTGAGCATCTTCATGCACAGATTCAAACAAAACTTCTTCACCGCACAGGGCCTTCAACCAATTCAATGCACCAGATACATCGACAACATTTTCTTTCTTTGGACTCGTGTTGAACAACCACTGAAACAGTTATCTGATGACATCAACAAATTCCATCCCACCATCAGACTCACCATGGCCTCTCTGGAATCGGTTGATTCTTGAATACACACATTAAGGATGCTCATCTCAGCACTTCACTGTACCATAAGCCCATGGATAACCTCACGATGCTCCACTTCTCTAGCTTCCATCCTAAACATATTAAAGAAGCCATCCCCTATGGTCAAGCCTTCCGAATACACAGGATCTGCTCAGGTGAGCAAACTTTCCAGCCTTCAGGAAAACAGTGACCACGACACCATACAACCCTGCCACAGCAACCGCTGCAAGACATGTCAGATCATCGACACAGGTGCCATCATTTCACCATCCACCAGATACACGGTACATACTCTTGCAACTTGGCCAACACCGTCTACTGGATATGCTGCAGGAAAGGTTGTCCCGAAGCATGGGTACATTGGAGAGACCATGCAGACACTACAACAATGGGTGAATGAACACAGCTCAAGAATCATTAGGCAAGATGTTCTCTTCTTGTTGGGGAACACTTTAGTGGTCACGGTCATTCGGCCTCTGATCCTCAGGTAAGTGTTCTCCAAAGTGGCTTTCATGACTCACAACAGTGCAGAGTGGCTGAACAGAGACTGATAGCCAAGTTCCGCATACATAAGGATGGCCTCAACTGGGATCTTGGGTTCATGTCATACTATCTGTAACCCCCACAACCTGCCTGGACTTGCAAAATCTCACTAACTGTCCTGGCTGGAGACATTACACATCTCTTTAACCTGTGCTGAATTCACCATTGTTTGTACCTTTAAGACTTGATTAGCTGTAAAGAATCACATTCCAATCATTATTCTGTAAACTGAGTTTGTGTCTTTATATTCCTTGTTTGTGATTAGAACTCTCACTCACCTGGTGAAGGGGCAGCCAGCACTCCGAAAGCTAGTGGTGTTTGCTACCAAATAAACCTGTTGGAGTTTAACTTGGTGTTGTGAGAATTCTTACCGTATTTACCCCAGTTGATCTCCACATCATGACTACCGATTTACACAAGCCAGGATTATTCCCGATGCTGAGACATGCTGTGTATAGGATGGCAATGGTAAAGGCTCATGACAACTAGCATCAGAACCTACAGATCAGACTACAACACTGGGATGGTCCCATTTTGTATGGCTGAGTCTCACTTCAACGCTCAAAACTCATCACTGTTCAAAACAATCATGATTTAACCTCAACTCTCTTAAGGATTCAATTTTCATGGGAAATGCTAACAACAAAACTCTTTTTAAGGAGCTACTTGTTTATGGAGCTGTTAACTGTTGTGCTAATTTTAGGACAAAATCTTGACAACACAAACTTTACAGAGTAATCTGGGAAAACAGCTAAAGCTCAGAATAGGCGACACATGCACCCATGCCAAAATTCAAAATGAAGTCGAGAAATAAATTTTAAAAATGCGTACCTTGTTCAGGGTATTTATATGGAACTCAGCCAGACATTCACTTCAGCACCTGGCTGGTGCTAAATGCCATTGATAAGGTAATGTACTGGTGTTCATTAGTTGGATACTAATAACTTTCATGGCTACATTCTGGGCAGTAATTATCTCTTCTATCAAAGACACTTCGATCCCAATTTGGAAACAATTTTCTCATCTTTGCAGCACCTTCACTCTTCCCCTCAATACTGTACAAGACATATGGGGGTTAGAAGTGTGCTAGAAGAAAAAATGCCTGCATTTATATTGCACCTTTAAAGACCTAAATCATCTTTGTAATTCCAGAGTTTTCCTAGCACAGATCTAGGAACGTTATTTTGGAGGGACGATAATTTAAAAAAAAACACTGATAAATTCAGTAAAGAATTCAGCAGAATGAGTCTATGCTCAAGAGTAGTTAGGATGTTCAGCTGATACTACTGGGAACGACTGAAAGGTTAAATGAAAAACAGAAAATGTTGGGACAACTTAGCAGCATCGGTGAAGCACTCGAAATGTTAATAATGTTTCTCCCTCCGCAGATACTGCCAGACCAACTGAGTTTTTACAGCACCTTCTGTTATCATTTCAGATCCCCAGCATGCACAGTATTTTGCTTTTATATTAGTTGAGAGTTTAGCTGCATTTGAGAGCAAGTTTAAAAAAAAATCATTCAAGGAATATGGACTTCAATGGCTAGACCAGCATTTATTGTCATTCTTAACTGTTCCTCAAGAAGGTGGTGGCGAGCTGCCTTTTTTGATTGCTATTAGCCATGAGTAGATACGCCCACACTGCTGTTACAGAGGGAGTTCCAGGATTTTGACCCAGCAACAGTGAAGGAACAGCAATATACTTCCAAGCCAGAATGGTGAGTGATTTGGTGGCAAACTTCCAGGTGGTGGTGTTCTCATGAATGTAGTGTCCTTGTAGATGGCAGTGGTTGTGGGTTTGGAAGATGCTGTCTGAGGACAACTGGTGAATTCACGCAGTGCATCTTGTGGATGGTACACATGACCGTCACTGTGCACTGGTGGTAGCAGGAATGAATGTTCGAGTGAAAAGAAGAGGATATCCTGAGAAAGTGAGATGACGTAAGCTGGGAGGAGGCTTGCAGAGAGCATAAACCTTCACAGCGCAGTTAAGCTGAATGGCCTGAAGGCTGGACTGTAAACTTGGGTAATCTTTGTATTATAAAAGTCAAAACGTTGTCCACTTTCAAATTGTTACTCTGGAGAGCAAATGCAACAGCCATTTGCACTTCATATCCCTTTGACACCAATGTAAAGAATGCCAGTCAATCTTGTCTTGATAAGATGCTTAGAAAACCACCTGTTCCATGAATAGCATCTTTTAACAATTATCCAATTGCAGCTTAAACAAGCCACCGAAAAAATCCCATTGTGCAATCAGATAACAGACGAGACAAGGGACTGATTACTTAGAAGCAGGTGCCAAGAGCTTGCTCAGAGATTCCCTTTGAGAAATACTTTAACAGAAGGGCAAAAGGTGGATGAGCAGAAGTGGGGTCTAGAGGAGGAGGATGTGGACAGCAGAAGGCATGGTTACCAATTATTAGATAAATGTAGGAGGAAAATTGGGTCACAATCTGAGAAGTGGAAGGTCCTGGGAGAGGCATGGATTTTTTTTTAAGGTTAAAGAGAGTTACAGATATGATGGAGCACAGTCATGAGGGACTTTAACCACAAAGATGAGAATCTGAAATCAGACAAGCTGGAGACTGGAAGCTAATGTGGGTGAACAAAGAGAGGATTAATACCTAGGCAGGACTTGGAGCAGATTAGGTACAGACAGCAGTGTTTTGAATGAGCTCAGGTGTACTGCTTTACCCCGGGCAAGTTGTGGGGGTTACAGATAGTGCGACATGAACCCAAGATTCTGGTTGAGGCTGTCCTCATGATGAAAAGTTGGCCAGGAAAGCCATGTAACTGAGCAATGACATGAATGCAGAATCACAGAATACCATAGTGCAGAAGACCCTTTGGCCCATTGAGCCTATACTGACGTGTGAAATGCCCTGACCTGCCCAACTAATCCCACTTATCAGCACTTGACCCAAAGCCTTGAATGTTATGGTGTGCCAAGTACTCATTCTGGTATTTTTTAAAGGATGTGAGGCATCTCACCACCACCACTCTCCCAGGCAGTGCATTCCAGACTGTCACCACACTGAATAAAAAAGATTTTCCTCAAAACTCCCCACCCCTCACTTTTAACTTGTGCTCCCTTGTAACTGACCCCCTCAATAAAACAGAGCAGTTGCTCTCTATCCACCCTATACGTGCCCGTCATAATCTTGAGCATCTCAATCAGGTCGCTACTCTGTCTTCTCTGCTCTAGAGAAAATAACCCAAGCCTTTCCACTCTCTCTTCATAATTTAAATGTTCCATCACAGGCAACATCCTGGTAAATCTTCTCTGCATCTTCTCCAGTGTGTTCATGTTCTTCCTATAGTATAGGCGAGGGTGGATGGAGCAGGTGATGGTACAAAGGTAGAAACAGGCGCTCTCCGACTATGAAAAGAATATAAGGTTGGAATTTAAGCACAGGGAAAATAGGATGCCGAAATGTGCCGCCAATCTGGTTTTAGATGATCTGAAAACATAAAATGATGGTAATAGATATGATCTAATTGTCATTTGTGAAACATGGCTAAAGGGTGACCAAGATTAGAAACTGACTTTTCAAAAATATTTGATGTTTAGAAAGGAGAGAAGTAAAAGGAGGTGCACTGTTAATAAGGGATGGAATCAGTACCTTTGTAAGGGAGGGTCTCAGATCAAGAAAACAAAATAAGGAATCTGTTTGGGTGAAGCTCAGAAACAGCTAGGTGGAATGAAGCAAACATTTGTAGGAATCATTTCTAGGCCACCAAACAATAGTGTGGGGCATGGCATTTATCAGGAGATTAGAGAAGCGTATAGAACACTACAGCACAAACAGGCCCTTTGGCCCATAAGTTGCACCGATCATATCCATACCTACCAGGCCATAGAACTATTCACAACTCACAATCCCATTAAATCCCATGTACTCATCCAGAAGTCTGTTAAAAGACCCCAGCGAGTTTGCTTCTACCACCACCAATGGCAGCCGATTCCACTCATTCACCATCCTCAGTGAAAAACTTACTCCTAACATCTCTTTTGTATTTATTCTCCAGCACCTTAAATCTGTGTCCTCTCGTAGCAATCATTTCAACGCTGGGAAATAGCCTCCGAGAATCTGCCACCCTTACCTGGTCTGGCTTCATGTGACTCCAGAACTACAGCAATATGGTTGACTTTCAACTGCCCTCAGGCAACTAACGATGGGCAATAAAGTGAACTTCCACAACTCTTTGGGATAGAAAACACTAAAGATTCACAAACCTCTTCAGTAAAAAAAAATCATTTGTTTCTAACTGGTATTCCCCCTTATTTTGAAACTGTGCCTCCCGGGGGAAATAACTTACGTGCATACACTGTATCAATCACTTTAATTACTGTGTAGAATTCAATAAGAGCACCTCTCATTCTTCTAAGCGCAGGAGACTACGGATCCATTTTTCCCAATCTCTCTTAATAAGACAAACCTACCATCCTGGGAACAAGTCTGGTGAACCTTTCTTGTGCTGCCTTTATGGCAATAATATCCATCCCAAGGTAAGGGGACGAAAACGTCTATCACTATTCCAGATGTGGTCTAACAAAGGCCCTATAATTTGAAGAAAGACTTTGCTACTCCTGTATTCAAATCCTGTTATGATAAAGACTAATATACCATTAATCTTCCTAATTGCTTTCCCCACCTGCATGTGAGATTTCAGTGACTTATTGACAAGGGCACCTGTCTCTCTTGGAGAAATGCTCTGCATATCTGTTTTTCCGACCAACCTGAATAATCTTACATTTTTCCATACTTTATTTTTTTGCCCACTCACTTTGCACCTTCCTCTCAATCTGTCACAGTCTGTCAGTGTGAGAATGAATTATTTATTTATACTTTGTTTTCAGCCTATTAACCAATCCTTAATGCATTTTCCATACTGGTGTGGGGGGGGGGGGGGGGGGTGGTGCCCACGGAGGGAGGGTGCCCGTGTGTCTGCATAGATACCTGACTGTGACAACGTGTGCACATATATGTACATAAATGAGTGCGCACATGCGCTTGTGAACGTGTGCATGAGCATCTTTCTTTCTCATTTTCATAGAGGGCCAATGTTTGTTGTATGGTGAATTACTTCAGCTCCATAAAAAAAAATTAGTTTGAAAAGGCATTGTCTATCTCTGTTTACTTTGACAAGGACTGTGGGGGGTGGGTGGGAGGGTGATGCCCATAGAAGTATAGAAGTTGCTCAATGTGAAAAAACCATGGCTCATCCAAGTTACCTCCTACCATCTTAGCAGTTGAAAGATAAAATGATAATCAGAGTTGATTTTTAAACATAGTAATTAATCTCTATTTTCTAGAACTGACTCAGGCGAGGTGAGGAAAATCTCAGTGGTGGTGAACTTTGGAAACCAGAGCTAAAGTCATCTGTTCCTTCCAAGTACCTTGCATTCAACATACACCATGTCTCAGATTATACATATGTAGTATCCAACAATATGATATCCTGAAAGAAATGTAATTTGCATTTGAATAAATCAATCCGAATTGCTCCCATCATCTCCCCAGGGAACAGATTTTATGGATTGATACTCATTGAAATATTTTCAAATATCAGCCTTAAAATTAGCTCCCCTCAAGCACAGGTCACATCCTATACCCAATCTCTGCACCTCTAATATTGATCCATTCTGGTTACAGCCCACCTGAATTTCACCCAAATGTTTATTAGCACACTATTTGATCACAGAAGCACCATTAACAAGCCTCGTTCATAACTCTGTACTGGTAAACGACAAGTGGAGAAAACGGAGGGAAAGAAAAATCAATTCCACCTAAAACCTTCCAACCTTTAATGCAAGATTAATGATGTGCTTCATCCTTGGATCAGACAAATCACCAAAGTTAAAGGGGGATCAATATTGCCAACCCTAAGTCAGACTCTTGTGGCAAGATGCTCGTAAGAATTAAACCTTCAGGTTGGATCAAATGGTTTTATTTTCATACTTGACATAGTTATCAGATATGATCAAACTGTTCATTACTATCAGTGAAATAATACAAACTGCAAGGAGCTGGGAAAGGTGCGGCGGCAGGGGGGGGGGGGGGGGGGGGTGACTTTAAAATTATGAAGGGCTTGTATAAATGTTTCATTTACGAAGAATCCAAAAGTAGGGATCCTAAATATAAAATCAACAGTAATAAATCCAATAGCCATGAATAAATCACAGTAAAGGATTAAAGAGACACTGCTTTAACCAAACAATAATGAGAATGTGCAACTTCTTACCCTAAGTAGTTAAGGCAAATTGCACAGGTTAAGGAAAACATACATTCATACGAGGAACAATAGGGGTATACTACTTCTTTCAAAGAGCGGTGAGTCTGTGGAACTTATGACCCCAGAGCATGGTGGATGCCAGGACATTGAGTAAATTTAAAGTTTTAAAGAAGTGTTTGAAGGGTTATGAAGGAAAGTGGAGTTAAGGTCAAGGTAAGATCAGCTATGATCATATTAAATGGTGGAACAAGGCTCAAGGGGTTAAATTGTCTACTCCCGCTCTTAATTCTTATGTTATATATATCATGAGGGCAAGGTGGACTAAGTGGGAGAACACCTGTGTGCAAATATTACCTTCAATGTATTTTTGGAGTACGCAGGTGATCTAAGTGGGGACTTTAAATATTCTTGCACAACTGTGTACACAGACAGTAAATTAAAGCAGCTAATTTGTTTGAGGGGGGTCTATACAAAACATACAAGATCCTGAGGAGTCTTGACAGGTTAGGTATGGAAAGGACGCAGCCTCTTGAGGGAGAATTGAAAATGAGGGATCATTCTTTAAAAATAAGAGATTGTCCATTTAAGAGACAAGGAGAAATTTTCTCTGAAGTCTTTGTAACTCTCTTCCTGAAAAGGTAGTGGAATCAGAATCTTTGAATACTTTTAAGGCAGAGCTGGACAAATTCTTGATTAACAGTTATTAGGGGCAGGTTATTAGTGAGACTAAACACACTTCCTTCTTAAAATGAAAGGTACAAGTTAGGCCTGAATCTATTGGAGTTTAGAATAATGAGAGGTGATCTTATTGATACAAGAGATGCAGAGGGGATTTGACAGGGTGGATTGAGAGGATTTTCCACTTGTTAGAGAGACTACAGTTTGGGACACAGTTTAAAAATGGGGGGTCTTTTATTTAAGATGGGGCAAGGAGAAATGTTTTCTCTCAGAGGGTTGTTAGTCTTTGGAACTCTCTTGCCTTGAGAGCAGTGGAGGCTGCATCATAGGATATTTTTAAGCTGTGTTAGAGAGATTCTTGAGCGACAAGGGTTATCAAGGGTAGTCAGGAAAGTGGAGCTGAAGCCACAAATCAGATCAGCCATGATCTTCTCAAATGGCGCAGCAAGCTACTACTAGCTCCTAAATTGTACGTTTTTACATGCAATAAAACCATGCCCCAGTCTTTGTGATTATGCAATTGTGTTGACACAAGGTAGACCATGACAGGAAACAGTGAAAAGCTCATGGAAATGAGTCTGGGCTGCAGCATGATAAAAGAGGCACATCTGCAGGCTCCAATGCAATTTAACCTTTTCTCAATCTCATTTAGAAGCTGAGAACCCTCTCACTGTGCCCTAATCTTCAGTGCCCTCATCCTTCATATGCTAATATATAGTGGTACAACATTGATGGGACGCAGGGTTAGCATGACATTAATGCAAACTGTGCACTACAATTGGAAGGGCAAGGCACAATTGGAGAAAGTAAGAGGCTAAAGTAGATTTTAAACTGCACATCAAGCTGTCTTTAACACCCCAATCCAATGTCAGCAGAGGTAAAGAGTTCAGTCATCACGCTCAAAAGCAGCACTCATCTGGTCAGCAACACTAAGTTTCACAACAGTTATCCATACCAAACCTGCACTTTCTGCATTCCTCATTTAAAGTGGTCCACTTGCTCATTGAATCTGAGAGCTTGCACCATGCACCGAAGATTCAATCTAGAACAGTGTTTTCAGCTCAGTTATGATGTAGGTTTTTTTTTAAATACAGATGGTTCAAATGTATACAATTTGTATGAAGTATGAATTATCGCTAGTGACGGAGAGAATTTGCTCCCGCACACTAGGCTGACTCTGAGATTTTAATTACAACAAACTGCTGCAGCCTGAGGCTCAATAAATCACACTGAGCTGTGAGTGACTTGTCTGCAGGAGCCGAGATGCCATCTCTTCCCGCACGGAGACATCGGCAAGCAATGAGTTGGAAGAGCTGTTGCTCAGCAACCAGAATCTGACTGATGAGCACCGCTGTATCCCGGGAAAAGAAGCTTGTGAAAGGAGGAGGGACAAGGAGATGAATGGTTTTCTACACGACAAACAGAGCACCAAGGGAAGGATTCAGAGCTGAATGAAAGAATCAGAATGGCAGGGTAGGGGTGGATCATGGAGGGCGACAATCAGAATATTCAACATTAACCAAACTTCTGAGCTATTATTCCCCCTATTGACGCAGAGGATACACTGAGTGAGCAAACATGCACAGTATAGAAAAAAAATACATCAGCTGGCTCTAATTTATCAACACATGTTTCTCTATTTTCTGTGCCCTTAGTGCATGTATGGGGATACCTCTGGGGTCATATGATTTTTTTTAAACCAGAGCAATAGCTACAATAATACATTGATGAGGATGGATGTTTTTTGTTTATAACATATTTTTAGGAGAATGCAAGTATTCTGTTTAGAATGTTTGGTGTTCTTGCGTCCATGATTAAACTGGTGGAAGATAATAAACTAGCGGGAGGTTAAGAGATAAGAGATAAATGGATAAAAGTGCTAGATGCATGCATTTGTAATGAGAGACCAAGGTGATATTAGATTTACAAGTAAATAGGTTGGGTTATAAAAATTTGCATTAGGAGACAGGTGGAGACTTACCTTTTCTGCTGTTAAATTTGAAAGGAGAATTAAAGGAGCTTATACAACTTATAAGTAAACAAAAGATGGTTATTACATTTTATTTGGCCAGGAAGTGGAAAACATGAAAGATTTCGATATTTTGGAAAAATTGAGTTCAAGGAACTGCAAAGGGTAATGGAATCCTAGATGGAAGGGAAAGGGATATTTGAGGCAGCATACTTTTTAAAAGTTTATTTATTAGCGACACAAGTAGGCTTACATTAACATCACAATGACTGTGAAAATCTCCTGGTCGCCACACTCCAGCACTTGTTTGACTACACTGAGTGAGAATTGAGCATGGCCAATGCATCTAACAAGCATGTCCTGGAGACTGTAAAAGACTCACACAGAAGTGGGGAGAACGTGCAGACTCCATGCAGACAATGACCTCAACTGGGAACTCAGATTCCTAGCCTTATGAGGCAGCAGTGTTAACCACTGTGCCACCGTACTGTCGGACTGAGTTATATAGCTGTGTTGAGAAGATACCCTGTTGCCAGCTGTGTGCTGTGAGAAAGTGTGAAATCTGAAACATCCATCCAGTTGGGCCTCAGAAGTCTTTAGTTTCAGAAAGCATTTTGTTTGTGAACTTTCTTGTATTTTCACAACACAGTGAAAGTATCGGGGGCCGAGGGCAGGCGGGGGCCGAGGGCCGAGGGGGCGCTCACTTTTAAACAGAACCTTGGTTGAGGTTAAGATGAACATCATCATACTCCTCCTCATTTTGAAAAATAGGTGGAGGGTAATGCAGGAATCAAAGTTTTGTTTTAGCAAATATGACATTAATAAAAACTGGTGTGAAGGTTAAATCCATTTTGTTGGGAGTTCAGGTGTAAGAACAGAATCTATTAGATCATAGCAATCCCAACAGCGCAGAAAGAGATCATTTGGCCCACAGTCTGCATAGACCACTATCTCACCCAGGCCCTATGTGTGTAACCCTACATATTGGGAAGAATATCACCAACTTCTACATAGTGAAAAGGAGGCAGAGGATGAGATGTAAAAAAATCACAGCTGAATTAGTGGGCTAACAGTACTGTCAACAAAAGAGTAAATGAGGGAGGTTTGCGTGCCAGGGATGTTTTTAGATCCATATGTTTTAATAGTTGACGCTGAATCTAATTTTAAAACTAAAGTGTATCAAAGAAAGAGTCGGGGATATCTAAAAAACAGTGATCAGATCAGCATTAGATTTGATACCCGAATTGACAAGTAGACAGGCAAAAAAAAAGCTTGACTGGTTAAAAAAAAAGCCAATTTCAGCAGGATAAGAAAACCCGTCTAATAAACTGACAAGAAAAACTGGCAGGTAAGACAATGGATAAACAATGAGATTGCTTTGTACATTAAGTTTGAATCAAAGACATTTTAAAGGGAAACAGAGGGTGAAGTAAAGGAAATGCGCAATGATCTGCACATTATATGAGCAGAGAAATTAAAACAAGATTTCAAGAGGACCCCAAAAATTTAGGTAATTAACATAAAAGAAAATCAATATTAAAAATAGAAGAAAGGATTTGGAATAAAGGAAAATGACAAAAAGATTTTATGAACACAAATTGTGGAAGAATATTTAAGTTAGTAACGTTGATTTGAGATTTTACAAAGATACCCTCTTGAGGAGAAACAGTTGAGATACTGCAGAAGTACATTTCTTTGTTTTCATGGCAGTGTTGGGTATTCAGAATTGTAACAACGCTGTGCCATTAAGAAATGTATTTGGACGATGTTTTTTGTGCAGGATCTGTTTTAGCAGTTTGTTTCATTATTGGCATCATTGTGTGTGTATCTGGTAGCTCTTTGTTACTGCAGCAGCTTAATTGATCTTAATTGCTAAAACGTTCATCTTAATCTGGACTAATGCAGGGTTATTTTAGTGTTTTCCCTGGATTATTTTCCAGGATGGGGCTTGATAAGGTTGATTGACAGGTAGGTTATATGACTAGGGCAGGGCTTGGTTCACAGAGAGAAAACCTAGTTCAGTTGCTTTGGGATCTTTAGAAAGAAGTAGCTCTTGGTCATGCTGAAGTCTGGAGATTGAGATGTGTCAGAAGCTAGGTCTCTTTCTTTGAAGTTCTACTTTCAAGGGTATATTCAAGGGTATATTCTTCTCTGGAAACCGCTGTACAGCAGTGAGAAGGTAGATGTTTTTCTTTCAGTTAAAAGGCTGGCAACCTAACAACAACGTGAACACATTGGTTATTGGTTCTGAAGAAGAATGTACATCTTTGGGAATATTGCGAAAATTGGAACTATGGAGATGGGTAGCTGTTAAGAATTATAGTTTGTCATGCTGAAGTATTTTAACTGGCAAAAGCAGTAAGCTTTTCTGTAAAAGTTCGTGGGAATTGCAGTGGACATGCCAAATCTTAGCTGAGGAAGTAGAGGCAGTGATGGCTTTTCTTAACTATAGCATTGGTGTTCAGGAAGCATACTGGAGAACATGCCCCTATATACATCAAAGGGAATGAAGTAGAAATGGTTGATAGCTTCAAGTTTTTAGGTATCCAGACCACCAACAATCTGACCTGTCTCTGTATGCCAACACTATAGTTAAGGAAGTGCACCAATCTTTCTACTTTCTCAGGAGGCTAAGGAAATTTGGCATGTCGACTACAATTCTCACCAACGTTTACAGATGCACTGTAGAAAGCATTCTTTCTGGTTGTATCACAGCTTGGTATGGCTCTTGCTCTGTCCAAGACTGCAAGAAACTACAATGAGCCATGAACGAAGCCAAATGCATCACGCATACCAGCCTCCCACCCCACCCATTGACACTGTCTATATTTCTTGCTGCCTCGGAAAAGCAGACAGCATAATTAAGGATCTCATGCATCCCAGACATATTCTCTTTCGCCTTCGTCTGTCAGGAAAAAGATACAAATGTCATGTACCAACTGACTCAAGAATAGCTTCTTCTCTGCTGCCATCAGACTTTTAAATGGACCTCCTCACGTTAAGTTGATCTTTCTCTACACCTTAGCTATGACTGTAATAGTACGTTTTGATATTCTGTATTTTCTCTATTCTATCTATGGTATGCTTTGTCTGTATAGTGTGCAAGAAACAATACTTTACACTGTATACTAAATACATGTGACAACAATAAGATCAAATCAAAAGTTATGCTAATTCTTTTTGTTATATTCTAACGGTGTTCTTAAATAAAGTTTGTTTTATTAAAAACTTAGTGGGTTAATAGAATCATACCTGGAACGAGTCATCTTATGTTCATCATAACGCCAAAATCAAAATAAAGTTGGGGAGTCTAGACTAACTTCATAACACACCTTGGAATTTCTATTCTGATCCCTAACAGAATAAAACCAAGGTGGCATTAAGGAACAAGCAGATTAGAAGCATTGGATAAGGAGAGTACTAAAAAAATTGGTGGTACTCAAAAATGAAAAAGTACTGCAGCTGAGAATACTAAAGGAAGCAAAAAGAGTGGAAATAGCAGTGACACTGATAACAACGTTTTAAACATTCTTTGATGAAAACTGGTGATTTGGGACCACAAAATTTCTGCTTAAGAAAGGTTAGAACAGATCAGTCAACCTAACTTCAGTACTGGATAGGAACCTAACGCCATTTTTAACAGACTTATTAATATTCGTTTGGGTATTTAACAAGACAGTAGATTTGAAAAAAATAGCTAATGACTAGAACTCAAAATGCAGTCAATGCTGCAGCAATAGAATTTCAAATTGCTATATGAGAGGATTATTGTTAAGATGAAAGCATGCAGTATTAATGGGGCTGTGGCATAAGGGTTAGGAATTTGGGATCCTAGTTCTTGTAAGTGCAATGAAGAGTAAAGCCAAAAACGTGGAGATTGTGAAGTGATACAGAGGCAACTTGCTACACCAGTTTGGTTATGAAAGCAGACATGAGAAACTGAGCTGAGAAAACACATGAAGGCATTTAAAAATTAGGAACATGATGATAAAAATAACTTTGGGAAAATCATTTTGGTTAAAAGATCAATCAATAATTCAAGTTCATAAATTTGAGAATATCACTAAAATAATCAAGGAGGGACCTAGCTGAATTACTTTATTCACATACAAGATGTTGTAGCACAAACTAAATCCAAGACAAGATGGTAAATATTTGAAAAAGCATTTGGAAAATGAAACTTCTGATTCAGAGGCGAGAGCGCTATCTCTCAGGCAGATTTACAAAGTAGTGGCTTGCTGTCACTAGACAGTGACACAAATCTAGGGATTTCAATGACTTCAGACAATTACAACAAATGAGTGGGTTACAGAAGTAAATCTGAACACTGAGATTAGGTTATATCTGATTCCAATTTATTTCACTTCTTCAAGTTAGTGGCCCAATCATTTTCAGCTACTTCACCAATGACCTTCCCTTCATCACAAGGTCAAGGGCTTTGGCCAAGGGCTTTCAGAAGAAAGGAGAAGAAAATAGAAAAGAGTATGGGGTGGCTATGAGCAGAAATACAACAAGCAGCTGGTTATCGTTCACAAAAGGCAAATATATAACAAAAATAAATCCACTCAGATGCAGAATCAGTAGTAACTTTCAAATTAACATGCAATATGTTCTTGAAAAGGAAACATTTGTCAGGTTGAGAAAAGACCAATGGGGTGGAAAAATGGGAGAGATCTTTCAAAAAGCTGGTACAAGAATTATGAAGGATTGAAAATTATTGAGCTCAAACATAGGACTGACAGAATCTAAATGCAGATTATTTACAGATGCTCCTCAGATATATTTCTGCTTGAAATTCAGGAATAGATCAGCTTCAGGATCAGTGCTCTCTTTAACGAGCACTACCCAAGGGCCTCCACTAAACACTGTACCATAGTAGTACAAACACAGAAATGCAAAAGCAGAGATTGCTTCAATAATTTGCTCTGTTGTTAGAAGGTGCTGTCATCCTCTTTGATGTCAGTTATAAAATTGTCAATGTGACTGAATATTGAGATAGATTGATTGAATATGGGTTATGAGTCCCTGGGAATGTTAAAATGGTTGATGTAATTTGGGAATTTGGAAGGAGTATTTGTTCAGAGATCATTTGGAAGGAGTGCCAGAAACTGGAGGACAGATAGGTATCAAGATATAGCAGGTGAAGGTGGAAGTTAGATCTGAAAGGTTATGATCGTAGGGCGAAAGTGTACACACACTGTTACCCACGAGGTTCAACTGGTTGTGAGCATAGTCAGACTGCAAGGATTAGGAGTGGGAACTATAGGAATAGTTTAATGGTGTCACTGATAAAATTAGTGTTAGAAGTTTTCTTGGAGCAGGACCTCAACTGGTGGGGTTGTTGAGATCCTGTTACATTTGCGCTCTTGAAATAAGAGCTTCTAAGATGGCATAGCTGGGCACGATATGCAGCAGCATAGTGTGAGTGTGGGGATGTGGAGCAGCTGTCGAGACCAGGGGCAAGAGCAAGGAGCAGCTGTTGAACTTGAATCCAAACTCGTATTGCGATGTTTGAAGTGTGGTAGTTGGAGATCGGCAGTTGAACTCAGCAGTTGACCCTCAAGAGTTGAAGAATATGGGGGACTTCATTGTCCACTTTTGTGAAAGTTCTTTCCAAATATAATTCAAATACTTTTACCTGCCAAGTAATTGTAGAACCTTGCAATTATTACACCTCCGAATTTGCTGTGCAGCATCTCATGCTAAGTAAAGGCTAACCTTAATGTAAAAAGGAACTAATTTTTAATTTGCTGAGCATTTCTAAAAGTGAAAGAGAAAAGCACTCAAACTACTTCAATGAATTTCTCAGATACAATAAGGCTCAGGATTGAGGGAAGATGGGTTATACCATTAATTAGAACAGTTCAATGGAGTTTGGTGGGATATTGAGTTGGAGGGAAATGGTTACAGAAAGCAGAATTTCATTGTGTTGCTCTGGTGGTGCTGTGCAGCACAGTGTCACCTAATTCAGTGAAACAAGGAGGACTGCATGACAGAACAAACTTTAATATGATATTTATATAATATGATACAGTATTCTGAAGTGTTTTATACTTCAATGTATACTTCATATACATTGAGTATAGTCACTGTTGTAATGTAGAAAATGTGGCAGCCAATTGTATGCAGCAAAATCCCCAGTGAAAAGGGCCAAATAGAACAAAGAATAAAGAGCAACACAGCACGGGAAACAGGCCCTTCGGCCCAACGAGCCCACGCCGCCGTCCTAACGTCTTAATGACATATCCTTGACTTTAGGCTATGCCTATTGTTGAAGATTCCCATATAGGGACCAATATGGGGACAATTTGTTACCCAATCAGTCTAAGAGCACATTTTTGGGATGTGGGAGGAAACCGAAGCACCCGGAGGAAACCCACGCAACCACGGGGAGAACGCGCAAACTCCCGCAGACACAGGCCCAAATCCATGTGTCAGCACAGCAACAGCGATAGTCTCTGAGCTGTCATGTTGCCCATCAGATGGTCCAGTTTAAGCATACACTGATGACGTGAAGCACTAGGCAACTCCTGAAGCAACCTCCAAGAGCAGCTCTCGCACGACATGCCGCGTGCATGCCCCTTGTTGGTCAACAAGGTGGACCGAATTGCCTGCGGAAACAAATAAGACTTAATTAAACTTGCTAAAAATACTAAGACATTCCCGAGACGAAACTAAAAGATAGTCTACTACTATTTGGTCCTCCCGATATTCAAACAGTCCTGCCATATCCCTCTATCTGCAGACCGCTCATGTGGCTGTCCAAGAGACCCTTAAACAACCCTAGTGTACCTGCTCCCACCACCTTACTCGGCAGTGCATTCCACACCCCCCCTACCCTTTGTGTGAAAAACTGGCCTCTAATATTCGTCTTATACATAGCCCCCCTCACCCTGAGCCCGTTACCCCTCGTTCTATCCATTTCTAATGGTGGAAAAAGCTTACCACTCTATCTATACCCCTCATAATCTTATATACCTCTAAAAGATCCCCTCTCAGCCAACGTCTTTCAAGGGAAAACAACCCCAGTGTTTTCAATCTTTCCTCGTAAGACAGCCCTTCCATACCAGGCAGCATCCTGGTAAATCTCCTCTGCACTCTCTCCAGGGCCTCTACATCCTTCCTGTAGTACGGCGACCAGAACTGGACGCAGTACTCCAGATGAGGCCTAACCAACGTTCTATACACCTGCAACATCAGACTCCTACTCTTGTATTCTATACCCCTTCCTATGAAGGCTAACATACCATACGTTTTTTTACCACATTCTCCACCTGCACTGACACCTTCAGAGACTTGTGAACTTGCACCCCCAGGTCTCTCTGCATCTCTATACTTCGGTTAGTTTTACCTTTTATCCTATAACTCTCCTCTACATTATTCCAGCCAAAATGCATCACCTCGCATTTATCCGGATTAAATTCCATTTGCCATCTATCTGCCCAATCTACCAGCCTATCTATGTCATGTTGTATTGCCAGGCACTGCTCCTCAGTACCCGCCAATCCAATCATCTTAGTGTCATCAGCAAATTTGCTGATCACACCACCTACCCCTCTTCCAAGTCATTTATATACACCACAAATAGAAGGGGTCCTAGTACAGAGCCCTGTGGCACACCACTAGTGACAGACCTCCAGTTGGAAAAAGAGCCTTCCACTACTACCCGCTGTCTCCTCCTCCCAAGCCAGTTCTCAACCCATCTACATACCTGGCCCTGTATACCATGCGCCTTCACCTTTTCTATCAGCCTACCATGAGGGACCTTATCAAACGCCTTACTGAAATCCATATAGACGACATCAACGGCTTGTCCTTCATCAACTGTTTTTGTCACCTCTTCAAAAAATTCCACTAGATTCGTAAGGCACGACCTCCCCTTAACGAAGCCATGCTGCGTATCCCTGATCAGATCGCAGCGCTCCAGATGCTCATACATCCTGTCCCTGAGAATCCTCTCCATTAGCTTACCTATAACTGAAGTCAAGCTCACCGGCCTATAGTTCCCTGGGTTATCCCTCTGACCCTTTTTAAACAACGGTACTACATTTGCAATCCTCCAGTCCTCTGGGGCCTCCCCTGTGTCCAAAGAAGAGACAAAGATTTGCGTCAGAGGCCCAGCAATGTCATCTCTCAATAAATAATCAGTGAAGATTATGGAGGGCTAAATATTGGGTCAGGAGATTGCAGAGAACACTCTTGCAATGAATCTTTTTGAAATGCAGCCGTGGGGGCAGGTTTAACTTTGGTCTGAAGTCTCACCTGAGGAAAGCATCTCCAACAGTGTACTAAACCCCTTTGTACTGCACTGGACGTCAGCCCAGACTGTGTGGTCAACAGTCTGATAGTGAGGTTGTTGAACCCACAATTTCTGATCCTGAAGAGATTCGAACTAGGCCACAGCTATTAAGAATGGGCGATCTACACAGTTTAAACAAGTGATTGAGGCATGGCAGAAGATGAGAGAAGAAAGCGTTGGATGAAAAAAATTATTCCTCTGCTCATGGTGAAGGATGGATGGCTTACTCCATAGAAAGCCATCATTTTTATGGTTGAGCTGTATCCTTTTAAGCTTAGAACTTAATCACTAAACAAACACAGGCCAAGATACTAGATTTAACTAGTGTTAGGTTGGAGTACTTTGCAGATTAGTGCTTGCCAGTCAGTTTCATATGTCAGAGGTGCCCAGTATTTGAAAATTGCTTTGTATCTGTGATAAAATGTACCACCTGGGTGTTCTGAATATACCACCAGCAGATCACTTGTTGTGTTCCTGGTGGCGAGTTGATGTATTGTCTCACACAGTGAAAGATTGGATTTTTTTTAAGGTGCCCCTGTATCCCATTAAGATCACAAGAGATCCAATTGTTTAGTAAACTCTTCACTGGCTGGAGTCTGTCAGTGCAAAGAAAAATATTAGTGATATTTGGAGGCCAATCATCTCAGTCCTAGGATATTGCTACAGAAGTTCTTCAGTGCAATATCCTTGGCCCAACCATCTTCAGCTGCTTTAACCTACTTGCCTTCCATCACAAAGTCAGAAATGGGAATGTTCGTTGATGACTGTAGAGTGTTTAATTTCACTTGTAAGTCCTCTAACAGTGACGCAAACAAACTTGCATTGTAGCAAGATCTGGACAACATTCAGACTTGAGATAATAATTGGACAGAACAAAGAACAACACAGCATGCGAAACAGGCTCTTCGGCCCAATGAGTCCATGCCCAGATTTTAACAGTGCTGTTCCCTCTTCCACTCATGACCCTTATCTATGTTTATGGAAATCCACATTAGAAGCCAAACTGGGGAGACAATTTGTTACATCAATCAGCCTAAGAGCACATCTTTGGGGTTGTGGGAAGAAATTGGAACACCCGGAAAAAAACCCACGCAACCAGGAGGAGAATGCACAAACTCCCATAGATATTGGCCCAAATCCATGTATCTGCACAGCAAATAGTGATAGTCACTGAGCTGTCGTGTTGCTCATCAACTGGTCTAGTTTAAGCACACACTAACGATGTGAAGCACTAGGCTACTCTCGAAAAATCCAAGAGTAGCTCTCACACGACCCATCGCATGTATACCCCTTGTTGGGCAACAAGGTAGACCGAAGTATCTGTGAAATAAAAGAGAAAAACATCAATAACATGCACATCTTATGCACACAATCAAGGAAACCCCCAGAAGCTCAAAAGTAAAACAAATGAGCCAGAAAAGTATGTTGGAAGGTCCATAGGAATCAGTTGATTCCCAGGAATGTCCCAAGGCTCTTGATCCCTATTTAAAATAGTCTTCTATATCCCTCCATCTCTCGTCTGCTCATGTGCCTAAGTACCCATTAAATAACTCCAGTGTGCCTGCCTCCATCGCCTTACTTGGCAGTGCATTTCATATCCCCACAACCCTCTGTGTGAAAAATCTCCCTCTAACATCCAAGTTATACCTTGCCCCCCCCGCCCTCCACTTTACCCTATGCCCGTGGCCCCTCGTAATATTTGTTTCCAATCTAGGAAAAAGCTTACCACTGTTTACTCTATCTATACCCTTCATAATCTTTTACACCTCTATTAGATCTCCCCTCAATCTCTGTCTTTCTAAGGAAAACAGCCCCAATTTGCCCAAGCTTTCCTTGTAACCCAGACCCTCCATACCAGGCAGCATCCTGGTAAACTTCCTCTGCACTGTCTCCAGGGTCTCCACGTCCTTCTAGTAGAA
Source organism: Sphyrna mokarran (assembly GCA_024679065.1). Lineage (NCBI taxonomy): Eukaryota > Metazoa > Chordata > Chondrichthyes > Carcharhiniformes > Carcharhinidae > Sphyrna > Sphyrna mokarran. Next base: position 58,010,583 of record JAGIQG010000004.1, on the reverse strand, counting down.
AGGCGACCAGAACTGGATACAGTACTCCAAATGAGGTCTCAAGAACGTTCTATACAACTGCAACATTAAAGGCCAGCTCTTGTACTCTATGCTCCTTCCTATAAAGGCTAGCATACAATAAGCTTTCTTCACAACCTTCGCTACCTGTACTGCACCTTCAAAGACTTGTGCACTTGCACCCCCAGGTCCCTCTGCGTTTCTATACTCTTAATAGATCTACCCTTTATTGCATAACTCCCCCTACTTTATTTCTCCCAAAATGCTTCACCTCACATTTATCAGGATAAAATTCCATCTGCCCAATATACCAGCCTATGTTCTGCTGCATTGCCTAACACTGGTCCTCACTGTCTGCAAGTCCAGCCATCTTCGTGTCATCTGCAAACTTGCTGACCACACCATTTACTCCCTGTTCCAAGTCATTTATGTATATTACAAATGGAAGAGGTCCAAGTACTGAGCCCTGCTGCACACCACTAGTGACCGATCTCCAGCTAGAAAAATACCCTTCCACTATTACTCTCTGTCTCCTATTACCAAGCCAGTTACTTATCCATCTAACTACCTGTCCTTGTATTCCATTAGCCTCGGCCTTTTCAACCAACCTCCCATAAGGGACTTTGTCAAACGCCTTACTGAAATCCACATAGACGATATCAACGGCTCATCCTTCGTCGACCGTTTTTGTCACCTCTTCAAAAAATTCTACCAGATTCGTAAGGCACGACCTCTCCTTTACAAAGCCATGCTGTGTATCCCTAATCAGATCACAATGGTCTAAGTGCCTATACGTTCTATCTCTAAGAATCCCCTCCAACAGCTTCCCTACCACTGACATCAAACTCACCGGCTTATAATTTCCAGGGTTATCCTTACTACCCTTTTTAAACAACGGTCCTCTGGGACCTCACCTGTGTCCAAAGAGATAAAGATTTGCACCAGAGGCCCAGCAATTTCATCTCTCGCCTCCCTAAGCAGCCTGGGATAAATGCCATCAGACTCTGGAGATTTATCAGTTTTAATGCTACCTAGAAGCTCTAGCACGTCCTCTCTCGGTATAGATATTTCCCTCAACTAGTCTACAGCTCCCTCCAACACAGTACCGGTCAACAAGCCCCTCTCCTTTGTGAATACCGATGCAAAGTATTCATTCAGGACCTCCCCCATTCCCTCGGACTCTATGCATCGTTGTGATGTGTTCCCAAACTGACAACGCCACTCCCCCACCTCTTTTTGACCCTCCTCTGTCATGCCTAAAACACTTATACCCAGGAATATTTAGCTGTCAGCGCTCCCCTTCCTTTAACCACGTTCCCCTCCTTTATCCCCAAGAGGACTGATTTTTCCTCTAACCATCTTTTTGTTCCTAACATAGGAGTAAAATGCTTTTGGATTTTTCTTAATCCTGCCCACCAAAACCATTTCATGTCTCCTTTTTGCCCTTCTGACTCCCTGTTTTAGGTTCCTCCTACTCTCTCTGCTTTCCTCCAATGCTCTTTCTGTTCCCAGTTGCTTAGACCTAACATGTGTCTCTCTTTTCTTCCTAACCAAGTCCTCAATATCCCAAGTAATCCACAGCTCTCTAATCCTACCTTTCCCATCCTTCCTCTTAACCGGCACATATCTTTCCTGCAACCTTTTCAGTTTTCCCTTGAAAGACTCCCACACGTCGAATGTGGACTTAGCCTCAAATAACCTTTCCCAATCAGTTTTCATAAGTTCCTGACTAATCCAACTGTAGTTAGCCTTCTCCCAATTTAGCACCCTCCCCCTACAGCAGCACTCATCTTTTTCCATTTGTATCCTAAAGTAGACAGAAGAATTGTGGTCGCTGTTAGCCACATGTTCTCCTACTGCAACCTCAACCACCTGACCTGGCTCATTACCCAGAACTAAATCCAGTACAGCCCCCTCTCCGGTCGGACTAGCTACATACTGCTCCAATGACCCTTCCAGTACACACCTCTGCATCTCCAGCTCTAGGCACCTTCCAGTCCATCCAAGGGGGATTAAAATCTCCCACTACAACAACCCTATTCTTTTTGCACCTATCCAAAATATCTTTACATATACCTTCTTCCACTGCCCGCAAGCTGTTGGGTGGCCTATAATACACCCTTAGCAATAGTAATTGCTCCCTTCCTATTCCTCAACTCTACCCACAGCAACTCAATTCCCAACTCCTCTATGTTATCCTCCCTCTGCATCACTGTAATGTGCTCTCAAACTAACAACGCCACTCCCCCACTTCTTTTCGATCCTCCTCTGTCATGCCTAAAACACTTATACCCAGGAATATTTAGTTGTCAGTACGCCTCTTCCTTTAACCACATCTCTGTCACTGCAACCACATCTAAGTTCCTTGCGAACATTAAGGCCGTTGGATAGTAACAAGTGTCAAGCAAGACATCTGCAACAAGTGCAAAACAGGTCAGTTTCAACTCTGATATCCAGACTCAAAACACTGGCTTATCCTCTCTCCATAGATGCTGTCAGACCTGCTGAGTTTCTCCAGGATTTTCTATTTTTATTCCAGTTTCTTTAAAAACAAGATGTCACGTTACCCTCCAAATTCCACACCACCCTGAAATTTGTAATGCGACAATGCAGATTTTTGCTGGGTATATTACTACAGCATTTACCGTGAGCCAGTACACAGTTAATTAAAGCCATAAGCACTATTGCCCGACTAAACATATTTTGTTGTGAAGTGTAACGAATCTGATTTAATCTAGGTATTGGAATTAATCAATAAACTTTGCTGTCTGAGAGTTTTAACTGTGCATTTAAAAACACCGCTTCTGTTTCTATGTTGTTATTAACTCCTGTATTATATCCTGTCCTGACCAAGTCTTAATAGTTCAGTGTGTCCCAACAAGATTTCCACTTTGCAATTCAAATTGACACAGACCCCCCCCCCCCCACTCACACACAGACCCCCTCCATTCTGCTCCCCCCCCCCACACATACACACAGACTTCCTCCACACACATACACAAATTCCCTCCAAACTCCCCACAAGCGCACATACACAGAACCCACCCCCCAACACACACACACACACAACACAGCACAGCACAGGAACCAGCCCTTCAGCCCTCCAAGCCTACATAATAAGAACATAAGAAATAGGAGCAGGCGTAGGCCATCCAGCCCCTCGAGCCTGCCCCGCCATTCAGTAAGGTCATGGCTGATCTGTAGTGGTTCAGTACCACTTTCTCTCCGTAACCCTGCACCACTCGTAGTGCCTGCACCATTCATGCTTCCAAATAACTATTCATTTGCATCCCTCCATTCCCAGTCTGTTCATGTCTTAAATGATCCCAGTACGTTCACCTCCACTACCTTGCTTGGCAATGCATTCCAGGTCCCCACCACCCTCTGTGTAAAATACATCCCTCTGATGTATGTATGTTAAACCTTGCCCCCCTCACCTTGAACCTGTGACCTCTTGTGCTCGTCACCTCCGACCTGGAAAAAAGTTTCCCACTGTTCACCCCATTTATGCCCTTCATAATTTTATATACCTCTATTAGGTAGTCCCTCATCCTCCATCTTTCCAGGGAGAACAACCGCAGTCCACCCAATCTCTCCTCATAGCTAGGACCCTCCGTACCAGGCAACGTCCTGGTAAACCTTTTCTGTACTCTCTCCAAAGCCTCCACATCCTTCTGGTAGTGTGGCGACCTGATCTGGACACAGTATTCCAAATGTGGTGAGGCCTAACCAATGTTCTATATAGCTGTGACATCATACACCAACTTTTATACTCTATGCCCCGTCCTATAAAGGCAAGCAAGCCATATGCCTTCAGAGGTCCCATACAGAGCCCTGCAGAACACCACTAATTACAGATCTCCAGCCAGAAAAAAAAACCCTTCCATCTCTACCCTCAGTCTCCTGTGACCAAACCAATTCTCCACCCATCTAGCTAGCTCTCTTTTTATCCTGTGAGATTTAACTTTTTGCACCAACGTGCCATGAGGGACTTTGTCAAACGCTTTACTAAAATCCATTTAGAGGACATCCACAGCCCTTCTCTTGTCCCTTCCCTGCAGAGACCCCCTCCACACAGACACACACATACGCACAGACTCCCTCCCTCCCTGCCACACACACAGGTTCCCGCCCCCCCCAAACCCGCACACACATGGACCCGCCCGCTCAAAACCGCACACACAGACTCCCTCCACACACACACACAGATTCCCTCCCCTCCCCCAACACATACACAGACTCCTCCCCCCTCCCCACACCCACACATGGAACCCCCCCTCCTTGAGGTTGAAACACAAACCTCATCCCACCACATACGCACAGACCCCGCTCCCCACATATACACACAGATCTCATTTCCCCCTCCACAAACACAGACCCCATTCCCACACATATACACCGACCTCATCCCACCATATGCACGCACACACAGACCCCACCTACCTCACACACACACAAACACAGGCCTCATGCCACCACAAAAACACGGACCCCGCTCCCCACACACGCAGACAGCCTCTCCGTGCGCACGCATGTGCGCACACACACACACACACTAACTGCCTCTTCCACCCCCCCCACCCCACCCACACACACACACACACACACACACACACACACACACACACACACACACACACACACAACACACACACACACACACACACACACACACACACACACACACACACACAGATCCCTTCCCACCACACATACGCATACAAACACAGGCCTCATCCCACCATATACACATGGACCCCGCTCCCCACACACACAAATAGCCTCCCCATGCGCACACACACACACACACAATCCCAGGAATCAATCTGGTAAATCTTTATTGCACTCTCACTATAGCAAAGGACATCCTTCCTAAGGACATCAAAACTGCACACAATATCCAGGTGTAGCCTCACAAATACCCTATACAATTGTAGCAAAACATCCCTGTATAAAGGCCAACATTTCATTTGCCTTCTTTCTACCTGCTGGATTACTCAACCGCCCAAATCGCACTGAAGCATCTCTGCATCACCCTTCCAAGCAACTTTGTAATTCTGCAAACTTGGAGATAATACATTTAGTTCCCTTTTCCAAATGATTAATATATAATGTGAACAGTTAGGGTCCTAGCTCAGGTCCCTGTGACACTTCACTAGTCACTGCCTGCCAATCGGAAAAAGAGCAAAAAGCCTGATAACACCAGGTTCAAGTCCAACTGATCTATTTGATAGTAAACTTGCAAGCTTTCGGGGTTTGCCCCTTCATCAGGTGAATTGACAGTTCTGGCCTCAGGCAGAGACAAAGAATCGGAAAAAGAGCCATTTATGCCAATTCTTTGCAGGGACATTTTAGGACGTTAAAAGTACTCTACAAAGGCAAGTTGCTGTTTAACTTGGTTCTTGCTGACTTTTATTTTCCTATATTCCTAAGCACAGTATCTACTCACTATTCTCATCCCAGGTTTTATTCATTCACAGAATGTGGGCATCATCAGCAAGACCTACATTTATTGCCCATCCCTCATTTCTGTCAAAGTGGTGGTGGTGAGCTTCCTTCTTGAAATGCTGCAGTGCCTGTGGTGCAGATATACCCACACAGTGCTCTTAGACTAAGAGGGAGCTCCAGGATTTTGATCCAGCAGGACGGTGAGTGACTTCGAGGGAAATTTGCAGTTAGTGATATTCCCAGTTGCAGTTAGTGATATGGTGAGATTGGAATGTGTTCTCAAAGAAACCTGGTAAGTTCCTGCAGGGCACCTTGTTGATGCACTGCATCAGTAGTTTTTGGTATGCCAATCAAGCATGCTGCTTTGTCCTGGTTGGTGTGAAGCTTCGAGTGTTGTTGGAGCTACACTTAGAGGCAAATGGAGAGTATTCCATCACACCTCTAACTTGAGCTTATAGCTGGTGGACAGGCTGAGTGGAGTCAGCTGATGAGTTACATACAGAATTCCTACCCTTTGACATGCTCTTGTAGCCATAGTATTTATGTGGCCCAGTTAAGCTTCTAGTTATTAGTAGCCTCCAGGATGTGGATGTACAGAAATGCTCCCAGAGATCTATGTGTATACACTGAGAAATAAAGGCAGAAAGAGAAATCAAAAGTGAATTCAAACACAGGAGGGGAAAGAGAAATTACAGGGTCTACTATAATTCCCCCTTTCTGTAGTAAACCAGTAGAGGGGCAGTTAAAATAACTTGTGGAAGTAACTACCCATTCCTTTCGCACCTCGATCTGGTCCTAAGCTGGTGGGAACTCTTGTGTTCCGATTACATCACTGGATCCCAAAATTCTGTTTTAATGTCAAGACTGAGTGAGGTAATTGTGGTGACTTTCTTTCCTTACAAAATATTGCTCAGAACTGCAATCAAGGTTTAAACAGGTCAAAAAGATCTGGTGTAATGTTTTGTTTTCAGTTTGGTTGTAGACCTGTGAGGAACAAGACAGCCCTTTGGACCCCACCAGGGAACTATGGGCCTACTTTATCCCGGCTTTGTCCTGCACCCCTGTATTTGAGATTTCCCATCTGAAGCACATAGCTCGGCTTGTGGGCCGTTCACTTAGGATGCCCGGTGTAGCCTCTTATCACCCAATTTTAAAGGGCATCCATTTTGGTCCAGCAGTTGGTAAATGGCACAAGAATTAAGTCCCAGCTGTAAAATTGATCAAATCAAACATCTCTGATACCATTCCAACCTGGGAGTCAAAACTAATGAATCAAATTCACACAGGCAACAAGATACACATGGTTAAGGCAGGCAGTGAGTGACTGAGTGAAACACGTGCACACAGTCAAGAGTTTATATTTTGCTTACAGACAGACTTTCCATCCCCTCCAGTACACACAAAATTGAGGAGGATGGGCGGATTGTTGATATGCATTTTCCCAGTAGCTATTTTTATTGTTCCTCAGGGAATAGTTTAAACTGTTTCAATCAGAGCTGAATAGCGAGCTACACTTCAGGCTTCTCCTGACTCTCTGTTCCAGGGAAAAGTCACTTGTCAAAAGGCAGGGCTCTCCAGATTGTCAAAGTCTGACAGTAATTGAAGTGAACAGGAAGTTTGCTCTCAGTGACCCATACGTACATGATCCTGCAACTTTCCACGAGTTGCTATATATAGAAGGTCTGTAACCTTCCCAGATCCCCACGTTACAGTGGGTGACTGATCCGGCTTTAGAAGCAAGCTAGACTTGAAGCTTCTTATATAATGAAGGTTATACTGCATTGTTTCTTTGCTGTCTACATCTGTTACCCTATTGCTCTGAACCCTAGATTGATTTACGTTGAACTTGGTGCAGAAATAGCTAAGTGCTCCCAATGTATATAATATATCTCACTATTTGTTCCAATGTTTTTGCTTAATAGTCAGCTCAGCAGTTGCCTTGCTATGCAGCAGGGCTTGCAACAGATAAAGTTCAGTTTACTTATTAGTGTCACAAGAAGGCTTACATTAACACTGCAATGAAGTTACTGTGAAAATCCCCTAATCATGACACTCTGACACCTGTTCAGGTACACTGGGAGAATTTAGCATGGCTAATGCACCTAAACAGCACATCTTTCAAACTGTGGAAGGAAACTGGAGCACCCAGAGGAAACCCACACAAACATGGGGAGAACATGCAGACTCTGCACAAACAGTGAACCATGCCGGAAATTGAATCCGGATACCTGGCATTGTGAGGCATAGTCTCGAGTGCCAAATATTGCCAAGTTGGTCAGTGTGAATGTACAGTGCCAAGTTTGATCAGTCCAAATCTGAACAGGGATGGGACTTGTGATGATCGACAGCAGCACTTTAAAAAGTAACAACAGCAGTTGATACTCAATTCTTCTTGCTTTTGCTCTGAAACTGATCAAAGCTGCTCTGAGCAAAGGGGGAGAAGAGGCCACAGAATGGAGGACCAAAAAAAAATGATGCACATCAAGATGAGGATCTTAATGCTGGAGAAAACTGAATTCTTCCTATTTTAAGCTCTGTCAAAAGGTCAAGCACAGCTCTCATTGCCAGTACACACTTTGTCTCCAGCATCAAGACAGCAAATCCAAGGTGACAATCAAATGGCATGCTACCTTGTCAGAAGTGCTTCCCTATTCAATGAGATACTACTCCATGGTCCAACATTACCATCCCTGGCTGGAGAAATTCCTAGAGGATTCATCACATGATCTCTTACCAATTTTCCTGCCCAGTTAAATAGTCCTTTTACGCCACTGAATTTTTTTTTATAATTAATAGTCAGAAATGTTCAAAGAAATCTTAACATATCTGGTTTGACTGTCAGTGATTTTTTTTCCCGAGTTGCTTTCCACAACGTTGAGGGGATTAACCTTTAATTTCTGGAGATATCATAGCTGCATTTCTAAGAATTGTTATTCTGCAAGGGAGTGAATGGGCTAAGGACCCATTTCTAGACCTAAACTTACTTTGTCAATCAATGCATCACATTAATTCAATTCACTGAGCAGGATAACCAAGCATTCACAATGTAAAATGGATAGTGCTCTGAAACTAGGAGTAAAAGCTGTATCTCCATAGTACCAGATACCTAGAAGCTGCTGTCCTTTTTGAGAGGTAGAGCTGACTGGTGGTGATTTAACCCGAGCACCTCAGGCAAGGTGCAAGTTTGTGAAGATAGGTCCTTCATGAATAACCTCAGCCAGTACAGGAATTCAATCTGCTGGCATCCCTCTGCCCAGCTGACCAGTCAATTGAGCTAACCAACTCGCTTGAAACTAGGAACATAAACTGAAACAATTCATCAACAAAATGAGAAGTGGCTTGGGAGCAATGCATAAAGTAAGATAGCAACATACCTTTTCAAACATGCTTAGTTCTTGAAGACTGAAAATAATTCCATTGCCAAGAGGCAATTTGTCAACATCAGGGATCTCAAAAAGCAACTGGGGCTTCATAAAACGAATTCGACTCTGTCAACAACACTGAAATGGCAGACGGTCTTTTGAAGTCCCCTGCTTTATGGACTGTGAGGGTTAAGAAAATTCAGTCCAGTGTCAGATTGAGCGAGTAGCCTAAAGTATACTGGACACATATATCAGACACAGCTTGGTGAAGCACCATTAGACCAGAGCTTCATCTTAGAAAGGGAAATAACTTCATCTATCTCTCAGCAATGAGAAGATGAAGCTAGCTTGGCTTCACAAGGCTGGCCCTGCCTATTTATCATGGTGAAATCTCTGATCAGCACTGATGGAATCCACAGAGAAATCTGGACTTAAAACCATTACTTCACTGCTGAACAATCAACTGAAGCCAAAGGGTATTATGGGATGAAGAACTGAGCGAGAAAAGAGAGAACATTCTGACATGAAGAAACAGCATTCCTTTTTAACTGGTTCTTCTTTAGGCGCCTTTTACATAGTAACAATGATCTGTACTGATCTATTGCCAGGAGGCACAATCCCAACTGCTGTCTTGCCTAAGGGACATGCTGAGAAATACCACAAATACAGTTAGTGCCAGCGATTCCCCACAGCAAGGTCATGTAGCTGCAGGCAGCTCATCATTCAAATGAAAAACAACCCCTTCCCCACAGTGCAATCTTAAACTAGGAATCGACTGGCAATTTCCTTGTGGCACTATGTCAGAAGTGCTGCTGGGCCAGCTAACAGGACATTTCAAACTGTTTTTTAAAATGACAGGCAGGAAACAGGACCAAGGCAGAAAGTTGCATGAGGAGCCAAGCTTTAGCTCTGAATAAAGACACCAAGAGAGTCTGAATGATCACACCAGTAGCTCTTATGCAAGATGCATGTAGAAACTGGCCTCATCTAACTTGCAGCCATGCTGTTGGGATGAATCTTGCATTCTGGAGGCTAATCTGGCAAGATTACCAACCCTAATCCCAATTGCGCTGAACAGTCTGCAAGTATATATAGCCACAAATGGACTGGCGGAGGGGGGATGGGGAAGCAGAGAGAGTGGAAGCATTACTGCATTGGAAGTAAGAAGCCATATTGCACTCTGCACATACAACAAATTGAAAACCTCTCTCTCAACAAGATTGAGGATACAAAGGAAATGTGATTGTACAGGTCAAAACTCCCTTCCTTCTACAGTATAAACCAGGTATAGCTGGGTGGATAGTTGGGAACACTGGTGTATCATTCACGAGTGATCGAAGGAAGAGTTTGGCTCTGTCCACCCACACTACTGGATGTAGAGGGATTGATTGGCAAAGGAATGGAACCAAAGATAGGCAGCAATCTTTGAAGTGCATTAGTTTGAGGCAGATCAAATTTCTGTACAGGCAACAAACAACTTTATTTATTAATCTAAAAGCAAAAGTCCAGTGACACTTTGCAAGAAGAGCTGGATTCCTCAGTACTATATAAACAGCGAATTCTGTGTGGAACGATATATCCAACATTTTGGAAAAAGGCACTTCATTCAGATGCTCAGTTTAGTTTTTCGATCAGTAATACATAATGAGATATGTTTTCAGAATTCCCACTAAAATACATTTAGTTCTACAATTGTAAGTTTGGTTCTTCCAATCTGGGATTGAGCCTGGATGGAGTACTTTCAGCCGATTAAATGGGTGGATTTAATTGTGGCTTTGAGTTGGTCATTACAGATGGTCACTCTGGAGTACTCTGAAGGAATGAATTAAGAGCATCAAATTAGATGTGTATTGGTACTAAAGTATTTTGTCTTGTGTGGGTTTTGCTTTCAAATATCGATACAGCCAATTGAAAGCACAGTACAACAAGAATATAGGGAGTACAGCGGTGAGATACTGTTACATGAAATGTTGCATTGATAATATCTTCACTCTCTATTTGAATGGGTGTAGCATTAGCAAGTGTACTGGTGACATCTTGTGGCAAATCATTACTGTTGATTTATTATATTGACAGCCTGTCCAATGTACAAAGCTCAAACTGCCACTGTGGTTAAATGCCGACCTGTTGCTGAAAGATTGGGCATAGAACAAGATGCAGTATTACTTGGAGTACTAACAAGGCCAGTGATCTACTGGAAGCACTTCAACAACATCAAAGCTCAGGAGAATGAAGCCTGAGCAGTTTGTGTGATATCTGAACCAAGGAGTTCGATTACATCATTCAAACTCATCCTCGTTATGTAATGTTACATTTCCTGGTAATAAGCTATAGGTCACTACAATGATACTACTGTAGGTCATTGCAATAATTTGTAATTACCTCAGGTAAATGTTCAACACAGATCTGGTTACACAACAAAATGGAATGAAATGATGCCCTCAGTGCATTAAACAAAGTACAGGTTGCAATGACTCACATACTGCCAAGCTACAGAGTTGTATCTTTGCAGCTTCTGTCACTTGAATGCTTTGATATAACCACATCTGGGTTTCAATCATTCCTCTTCTATAAACTGCTGATGCTGCCTGAGCTACAGGTCTCTCGCCATCATCTACCTCTAACGCCTCAACTAATTCATCACGCTTCATGCAAAACAAAAAATGACCATAAAACTATTTCGTGTTGGAATGATCCAAAAGGGACCATGTCCTTCAGGGAAGGGAACCTGCAGTCCTAACCTGGTATGGGCATACGTATGACTCCAATCCCACCGTCTTCTGAAATGATTGGTGTTAAAACAACTTGATCATCGAACTTCAAGATGATAGTCAGCCTTTATCACCTCAGGGCAATTAGGGATGAACAATAAATGCCAGTCTTGCCAGCAAAGCTACACTCTATGAATGAATAAAAAAATAATGGTGATAGATACAATGTTGTTCAGATGCATAATATTTCTTAAATGATGAAAGATTAGGCAGTGTTGATGACCAAAGAGACCTAGGTATCCTTGTTCATAAGTCACTGTAAGCTAACATGCAGATACAACAAGCTATTTAACCTATTGGCCTTCATTGCTCGAGGATTTAAGCGCAGGAGTAAAGATGCTTTGCTTCAATTGTAGTTTTAAGGGGGTTGTCAGGGTAGATGCAGAAAAGATGTTTGTTCTGACTGTGGGATAGGAGTTCTTTAGAACCAGAGGTGATAGACTCCAGATAAGGGACCTGTCATTTAGGACTGAGATGATGAGGATTTATTTTCAGTGTGGAGAATCTTTGGAATTCCTTACTTCCGAGGGTTGTGGAAGTTCAATAATGGAGTACTTTCAAAACAGAAAGTGATAGATTTCCAGGTCCTAATGACATCAAGGGTTGTGGGGATGGAGTGGGAAAATGGCATTAATGTAGATGATCAACCATGGTCCAACTAAAAGCAAAGTGCGAGAGGCTGAATGGCTAACTCCTACTCCTGTGTTCATAATGAGAATTTCCACTAGTAGACTTCCGAAACTATTTCATAACCCCAGACAAAACAATAGTTGTAGCCATTTTTAGACGTTCGTCCTATCCACAAAGATTTACGTCTGTGATTATTTCACTTTCAAAATAGTACGACTTTCCTGCGATTGATTATTTCAGAGAGGGAACACCACAGACTAAATTATCTAGTTCCTAAAGGACATGGCTTCTAGACTGGTCTGCTGCAGGAGGTGAGAGAGCCAACAACAGGCAAAAACATATTTCACCTCATCCTCACCAACCTGCCTGCTGCAGATACATCTGTCTATAAGAGTATCAGTAAGTGCAATCATGATACCAATTCTTGGAGACAAATCCCATCTTCATATTGACAATACCTTCCATCATGGTGTGGCACTACCACTGTGTTAAATAAAATGGACTTTGAACAGACCTAGTCACTCAAGACTAGCATCTATGATACACTGTGAGCAATCAGCAGCAGCTGATTGGATTCAACCACAACCTGTAATCTCTACATCAGCAATCAGCAGCAGCAGCATTGTATTCAACCGCAACCTGTAATGTCATGGCCTGGCATCTGCCCCACTCTACCATTACCATGGGGGGAAATTTGCAAAGGCTATGCAAGGGGCTTTAAACTGATTCAGAGGGGGGGTGGGATCCTGAGTAGTTTGGATGTTAAGAGGGACGAGAACAGGGGGTCATAGATGAGAACTGTAAAACACAGCAGCGTTCGGGTGGAGTAGGGCATGGTTTGAAATGCGTATACTTTAATGCAAGAAGTATTCGCAATAAGGTGGAGGAACTTGCAGCTTGGACTAGTACCTGAAACTTCGATGTTGTGGCCATTTCAGAGACATGGATAGAGCAGGGACAGGAATGGTTGTTGCAGGTTCCGGGGTTCAAATGCTTCAGTCGGAGTAGAGAAGGAGGCAGAAGGGGAGGAGGAGTGGCATTATTAGTTAAAGACTGTATCACAGTGACAGAAAGGAAGTTTGAGGAGGACTTGTCTGTTGAGGTAGTATGGGCTGAGGTTAGAAACAGGAGAGGAGAGGTCACCCTGTTGGGAGTCTTTTATAGACCTCCTAAAAGTTCTAGAGAGGTAGAGGAAAGGATTGCAAAGTCAATCCTGGACAGGAGTGAAAGTAATAGGGTAATTGTTATGAGGGACTTTAACTTTACTAATATTGATTGGAATAGATAGAGCTCGTCAGAGGGGTCAGTTTTTGTACAAAGTGTGCAGGAAGGTTTTTTGACTCAGTATGTACATAGGTCAACTAGAGGTGAGGCTACATTAGATTTGGTGCTGGGCAATGAGCCAGACCAGGTGTTAGACTTGGAAGTTGGTGAACATTTTGGTGATAGTGACCACAATTCGGTTACGTTCACCTTAGTGACAGATAGGGATAGGCATGAAACTGGGGGCAGTAGTTATAGCTGGGGGAATGGTAATTATGAGGCCATAAGGAGGGAATTAGGGTGCATAGGTTGGACTAGGAAACTACAGGGACTGGGCACATCTGAAATGTGGAGCTTATTCAAGGAGCAGCTACTGCGAGTCCTTGATAAGTATGTCCCTGTCAGGCATGGAGGAAATGGTCAAGTAAGGGAACCATGGTGTACTAAAAAAGTTAATTCGCTGGTTAAAACGAAAAAAGAGGCTTATGTCAGGATGAGGCTTGAAGGCTCAGTTAGTGGAATGGAGAGCTATAGATTAGCCAGGAGTGAGCTAAAGAGTGAGTTGAGGAGGGCTAAAAGGGGACACGAGAAGACTTTGGCTGATAGGATTAAGGAGAATCCTAAAGCTTTCTTTAGATATGTTAAGAATAGAAGATTGGTTAGGGCCAATTATGGACAGCAGTGGGAAGTTGTGCGTGGAACCTGAAGAGATTGGAGAGGCACTGAACAAATATTTCTCTTCGGTATTCACACAGGGAGATGTAAATGCAGTTGTGGAGAACACTGGGATACAGGGTTGCAAACTGGAAAGTATTGAAGTAGATAAGGAGGATGTGCTAGATATTCTTGAGGGTTTGAAGTTAGATAAGTCCCCTGGGCCGGACGGGATTTACCCTAGGATTCTCTGGGAGGCAAGAGAGGCGATTGCAGAGCCTCTGGCTCTGATCTTCAGGTCGTCGTTGGTTACGGGTATAGTTCCGGAAGACTGGAGGATAGCGAATGTGGTCCCATTGTTCAAGAAGGGGAAGAGAGACTTTCCAGGGAATTATAGGCCGGTGAGTCTTACTTCTGTTGTGGGCAAAGTATTGGAGAGAATTATTAGGGATAGGATTTATAGTTATTTAGAGAGAAATGAATTGATTGGGGATAGTCAGCATGGTTTTGTGAAGGGTAGGTCGTGCCTTACTAACCTTATTGAGTTTTTTGAAAAAGTGACCAAAGAGGTGGATGGGGGTAAGGCAGTTGATGTGGTATATATGGACTTTAGTAAGGCGTTCGATAAGGTGGCCCATGGAAGGCTTCTGCAGAAAATGCAGATGTATGGGATTGAGGGTGATTTAGCTAATTGGATTAGGAATTGGCTAGCAGATAGAAGACAGAGGGTGGTGGTTGATGGGAGATATTCATCGTGGAGTTCGGTTACAAGTGGTGTACCTCAGGGATCTGTTTTGGGGCCCCTGCTGTTTGTAATTTTTATAAATGATCTGGATGAGGGTATTGAAGGATGGATTAGTAAATTTGCGGATGACACCAAAGTCGGAGGAGTGGTAGATAGTGAAGAGGGGTGTTCTAGTTTGCAGAGAGACTTGGACAAGTTGCAGAGCTGGGCCGAGAGGTGGCAAATGGAGTTTAATGTGGAAAAGTGTGAGGTAATTCACTTTGGCAGGAATAACAAGTGTGTAGAGTATAGGGCTAATGGTAGGACTCTTAATAGTGTTGATGAACAGAGGGATCTTGGTGTATGTGTGCATAGATCCCTGAAAGTTGGCAATCAAGTCGATAAGGTTGTTAAGAAGGCATAGAGTCTTAGCTTTTATTGGTAGGGGGATTGAATTTCGGAGCCGCAACGTCATGTTGCAACTGTACAAAACTCTAGTGCGGCCGCACTTGGAGTATTGTGTGCAGTTCTGGTCCCTGCATTATAAGAAAGATGTGGAGGCATTGGAGAGGGTACAGAGGAGGTTTACCAGGATGTTGCCTGGTATGGAGGGCAGGTCTTATGAAGAGAGGCTGAGGGATTTGAGGTTGTTTTCATTAGAAAGAAGGCGGCTAAGAGGAGACCTTATTGAAACATATAAGATGATTAGAGGTTTAGATAGGGTGGACAGTGATAGCCTTTTTCCTAGGATGGAGAAAGCTAGCACGAGGGGACATAGCTTTAAATTAAGGGGTGGTGGTTTAGGACAGATGTCAGAGGTAGGTTCTTTACCCAGAGGGTGGTAAGGGTATGGAATGCCTTGCCTGCGTCAGTTGTAGATGCGCCAAGTTTGGTGGCGTTTAAGAGGTTAGTAGATAAGTTTATGGATGAAAAGGGAATGTTTAGGTTAGAGGGTCACTGCTTGTTCCTAATTGGTCAGCGCAACATCGAAGGCCGAAGGGCCTGTTCTGTGCTGTAATGTTCTATGTTCTATTAATACCAAGCCAGGAGATCAAACCTGGTTCAATGTAGAGTGTGGGAGTGCATTCCAGGTGCAATGCCAGACGTATTTTAAAAACAAAAGAAGTCAACGTCGTGATGCTACAACACAGAACTACCTGGGTGTCAAACAGTTTAAGCAGCAAGTGACAGACTGAGCTAAGCGATCCCTCAATTACTGAGTCCAATCTCAGTTCTGCAGTCCTGCCTGCCACATTAGGTCATGAATGGTGATGGACAGTTAACCCTTAATGATGTGGGAACACAGCACATCAGTGCAAAAGATATGACTGAAGTATTCACAACTATCGTCAGTCACAAATGCGTAGTCAATGGTACATCTGAGATCCATTGCATCACAAGTATGTATCAGCCAATTTGATTCACTCCGTACAATATCAAGAAATAACTTAAGACACAGATACTATAAAGGCTATGGGCCCTGACAATTTCCTGACAACAGTATTGAAAAAGCTATGCTCCACAACTTGTTGCAGGCTAGTCAAGCTATTCCAGTGCAGCTACAACACTGGCATCCACCCAGTAATGTGGAAAATTGCCCAACTATGTTCTGTCCACAAAAAGCAGGACAAATACAATCTGGACAATTACCACTCCATCAGTTTACTCCCGATCATCAGCAAAGTGATTGAAGGAGTCATCAACAATGCTATCAAGCAGTACTTATTCAGCAATAACCTGTTCACTGATGTACAGTTTGGATTTTGCCAAGGCAACTGAATTCCTGACTTCATTACAGCCTTGGTTCAAACAAAAAAAAGAGTTCATCTTGAGGTTAAATAAGAGACACTGCCCTTGATATCAAAGCGGCTTTTGACTGAGTATGGTATCAAGAGGCTCCATCAAAGCTGGAGTCAATGGGAATCAGGGGGACAACCCTTTTCTGGTTGGAGTCAGACTTCACACAAAGAAAGATGGCTGTAGTGATTTGAGGTTAATCATCTCAGTTCCAGGACATCACTGCAAGAGTTCCTTAGGGTAGTGTCCTAGGCTCAACTATCTTCAGCTGTTTCATTAATGATCTTCCCTCTATCTTAAGTGGGGACATTCGCTGATGATGGCACAACGTTCATCACCATCTACAACTCTTCAGACACTGAAGCAATCCATGTCTAAATGCAGCAAGGGTCTGAACAATTTCCAGGTTTGGGCTGACAAGTGGCAAGTAATATTTACATCACACAAATGCCAGGCAATAAACATCTCCAACAAGACAGAATTCTAATCACCTTCCTTTGACAATTAATAATATCATCATCACTGAAGCAACATTTTGGGGGTTACCATTGACCAGAAGCTGAACTGCATTAGACATATGAATACTGTGGCTACAACTGCAGGTCAGAGGCTAGGAATCCTGTGGTGAGTACCTCTCCTCTCAACTTCCCAATGTCTGTTCACCGCATACAAGGTACCCAAATTAAGAATGTGACGGAATATTCTCCACTTGCCTGGTTGGGTGCAGTTCCAACAACACCCAAGTGATGATGCTATCAAGAAGAAAGTAGCCCACTTGATTTGCACCCCAGACAGAAACATTCACTCCCTCCACCATTGATGCACAGCAGTGACTTAATCTGCAAGATGTACTGCAGGAACTCACCAAAGCTCCTGGGATAGCACCTTCCAAATCATGACCGCTACCGTCTACAAGGACAAGAGCAGCAAGTGACCAAGAACACCACCACCTGCACGTTCCTTTCCAAGCCACTCACCCGCCAGACTTGGAAATATATTGTCATTCCTTCATTGTTGATGGGTCAAAATCCTGGAACTCCTTTCCTAACAGCACTCTAAGTGTACTTACACCCCATGGATTGCAGTGATTCAAGAAGACAGCTCACCATCACATTTTCAAGAGCAATTAGGGATGGGCAATAAATGCTAGCCAAGCCAACAACACACATCTTATGAAAGAACTTTTATAAAAGCAGAAATTGGAGGAGGTCATTCAACTCCTCAAGCCTGTTCCACTAGTGGATTAGTGTATGGCTAATCTGTATCTAAATGCCACCAACCAGTCATGGCTTTGGAGTTCTTAATACTCACTCTACAATAAAAACTTAAATCTTAAATGCAGTACCACTGAGAGAAGCCCCGAAAGAGTGGGATAAGTGACATCAAGACAAAGGACATCAAGAGAGCAATGGAAAACTAGCAGGTGAAGGCGGGTGGGAGGTTTGGAGGAGAGTGGAGGAACAGAGTAGAGGAAGGGAATGGAGGAAGGGGAAATCAGAAGGGGTGTGCAAAAGACAACAAGAAAGAAAGTGAACGATGAAAGGTGATTGATTGCAAAAGCGTATATTTGTGCATATGAAGTTTAAGAACTGGTCAGTGTTGTGTTTATTTGTGATACCTCCTGTGGTCAAATTTCTATTTCTTTTCTCTTGCTGATGTTCAGTTCTTAATATCAAAATGTTACTGATGACAAAAGGTTAAATTATAACATTTACTGAAGATGCTAAAAATGATAAAACTGATTTGATGGTGCTGATAAGCAGAAACTATTTCCTCTGCTGGGTGAAAATCCAGAACAAGGGGATCTGAGCTTTATGTTAGAACTCAGATGTTCAAGAAAAATCAGCAAGCACTTCTTAAAATATACAAAAGTGTTATCTGGAACTGCCTCAAAAGGCTGTAGACCAATTTTGCTGTTACATTATGATACCAAGACATTTGAATCAAAAGCAGGCAAATATAAGTAAGGTTCTGACCAAAAGAAATGGCAGCAGTTTAAGGGGCTGAATGACCTCTCCTGTTATGTTTCTTGGTTACCCTCTTGTTATCTACAAAATTAGCATTTCTTAGTGAACTTAATTGGCTAATAACCAACATCATTTAAACTGATAAAATTTTTTTTGTTGGACCTTGTGAGCAAATTGGTTACTGCATTTCCTCCATCATAAGTGATGACAATTCAGTTGGTATATTGTTGAAATAAGAGACATGTTGCTGAAGCTCTTCATCTTGCTTCACTCATTAGGACAAAGGCAAGAAAACCAAATTTCAAGTGACCAAAACCATTTATACTATGGGAAAAATTGATATGAATTGGTTGGCAAGTTGACTCTGATTTCCAAGTCATTGGTAAAAGCACTTCTCCCATTCTCTCGGTGGTAGTGCAATTGAGATTTAAGTTTTTATTGTGTGTGAGTATTAAGAATTCCAAAGCCATGACTGGTGAATGGCATTCAGATACAGATCAGCCATACACTAATTCACTAGTGGAACAGGCTTGAGGAGTTGAATAAACTCCCCAGGCTCCCGGGGAATTCAAAAAATGAATAAGGTTTCAACATTGGTTTGCAGGGAATGTGTTATTGCACATTAATGTATGCTACTTCTAGCCAGCAAAATAAGCAACTTTACGAGTTTGATCAAACTGCAAATTGAAAATTCAAAAAGTACTTCATTTGCTGCAAAGCTCTTTGGGATATCCTGAGGATGTGAAAGGTGCTATAGAAATGCAAAACTTTCCTTCTATTTGACCAAGGTTATCAGAACAAGACAATCCAGTCCTCATCGCCATTTGTGTGTCTATGTTTCCTGAAGGATGCGTAGCAATCTTAAGCAGGAAGACTGACGTTTTATCCCTTCATAACTGGGTTGTTCAGAGATCAATCACAGATAGCGCTGCTGTGCCATCAAGATTAGCTGAGTCAGCAGAGAACTCAGTGTCTTCCTGTTCAGAACAACTCACTCACCCAAAGGGCAAACTTACTGGGTGTTCAAGGATGCTGCAAGCATTAGACGTTCATCCAGCATTGCGAAGCTTCAATATTAAACTTGATAGTCAAAGCAAATGGTACGAGACAATAGGTCAGATTTAAGCATTGCAATTTAAAAATTGAAGAACCTCAGGGTGATCGCTCAGGGTGAAATCCGAATTCCCTTTCACCTGCTTTATCTCCCATGTCAATACATGTCTGTGATGTGCCAACATATTTCTACTTCCCTGGGTTCCAATCTGAGTTTCTTACCTTTGCTATCACATCTAATTAACAGTGGCTCAAACTAGTAATGAAAGCAGCTGGGGAATCAGGAGGAGATACTTTTAAGAAAGCTTAACCTCCCCCTACCAATGACCTTTGTATGCTCAGCAATGACTACCCAGGCAGGAATACAACAGCCCAATCTTGCAGAAGGGAGAGAATTCAATCCTTAAGTCCTGGCTACAGCACTGCCTTCAGTAGTGGAGTAACAGGAATGCACAGCTAAGATTACAATTGAAAAATGAATGATATCAGCAGGTAAGTAGAGATTGAATGTTTTTGAAAGCAACACTGAGCTCCTGCACCTGCAGCTCAATGTTTCCTATCAGTTCATGTTAAAACAGACTCTGAATGCAAAGAATGAACCTTCACAGACAGCTTGTCTTACCTATGAAACATTATATTCCAGTACACGCGCCTTCGCTATCAGCAGTTTGAAGACAGGATTTCACCATTCATTACCTCAGGGTGACCAAGCCTTACATTAAACTACAGAAATCTTGAAATGCAACTTGCCTGTTAGGATTCAGCACAAATTCTTCAGCTTTTGTTGCATATGTTGTAATTATCAACTGACTAGAGAAAATGAGATTGTCCCTTTTAGAGCAGGGACAATTAAGGGGAGATTTAATAGAGGTTTTAAAATCATGAGCAGTTTTGATAGAATAAGTGAGCAGGTTCTGACTGGAACCAAAGTTTTTAACCACTGGAAAGCTTAAATAGGTCAAGTGCAGCGGTGGTGGTGGTGGCGGGGGTGCGGGGGGGGGAGATTATGATGATTTGGAATGCACTGTCCAAGGATGATAGAAGCAGATTCAGTTATTACTTTCAAAAGGAAATCGAATAAATATTTGAAAATGCAAAATTTGCAGGGCTTTGGGCAAAGTGATGGGGTATCAGGATTAATTGACTAGCCTCAAAAGAGCTGGCAAAGCATAGCGAACCACAGTGGCCTCCCTCTTTGACGTAGAATTCTATGAACAAGATCATTGTTGTGGATCTGGCCACCTGTCAGTTATCATTGACTGTGCATTATACAATTTAATTAATAAAATGCCCTTTTCCAAATTCCTTCGTAAAACCATTAAATACGTTATCAAAGACCCATAAAAATAAGTGAGATAAATGTGGCCTGAAGAATACAAGTCTCATTGCCTCTTCAGCCTGATACCAACCTGGAAATCATTATTCAATGTTAGATTTTAGATTGGATTAGCTAATCCAATCTCAATGGATTCTCATTCCCATTCATTTCAACATTTTCAATTTATGAAATTAATAGACCAGATGGTTGGTGAAATGAGGACAGTGTAAACTCTGGGATACTCTGGCAAAGAGAATCTTACCTGGGAAAGGCCTGTTCCCTATACTACTGCACCATAAACCATGGTACTTGTGTAAAATGATAAATATGCCCTAAAGGCCAATTACAATGTCATGAAATCAGGCTTGGTGCATGTTCATATCAAATATAGTCAGTCACACCACACACATTTATATAATATATACATGCCTGTCATAGCGTGGCACTGATGTATTAGATCAGCGGTCTCTAAACCCCGATCCAGATGTGGCCTGCAATCCATAGTTTGGATACCCCTGCATTAGATTACAGGGTGTGGAGATGCCAGTGTTGGACTGAGGTAAACAAAGTAAGAAGTCTGACAACATCAGGTTTAAAATAAATCAGTTGGAGTTAAACCTGATGTTGTCAGACTTATTAGATTACAGGACATGCACTTGGATTCAGTTGATATGAAGCTCTCGTATAAAGTGAGGAAACAATGAAAAATTTGGCTTTTTGACAGTTATTTTTAAAGGAAGGTAGTTTGCAAATTCCTTTGGAAGAATTATATTTTCCAATAATTTCCATTATCTGTTCCCATTTGCAGTCATCCCCAAAACCAGAATTCAAAACTAGGGGCAATGGTTTCCAGCCACATGCACCCAAAACTGGGAATTCCTGCCCAATGTCAATGGACTTTTAAATGGTACACCAAATTTTCTGTCCTGCCCACTGCAATTTGCATGGCAGACAGGATCAGAAAATTTACCCCAAGGTCGGTGGAATGAAAGGATGCGTCTTGCAGATGAAACACTCTTCAAACAGTGATGTGACTCTGCCAGATTTTCATGAAATCCCTAAAGAGCAGAAGGTGGCCATTCGACCCATCAAATCTGCATCAACATTCTGACAGAGCATCTTTCCCCATCCCATCCCTGTCACTCCAAGCATTTACCACTGCCAATCTTCCTTACCTATACATCTTTGGACAGTTAAGGGGCAATTTAACATGGCCAAACTACTTATCCTGTATATCTCTGGACTTGCATCTTGTATCTGCTTTATGCTGGTGCCAGTCACCAGATCATTTAAAGGCTCAGCAGTCCTAAGGTGGGCAAGTTGCAACTAGCTTTAAACATAGAACATAACAGTGCAGAACAGGCCCTTCGGCCTTCGATGTTGCACCGACCAATTATGAAAAAAAAAGCAATGACCCTCCAAACTAAACCATTCCCTTCTCTTCCATAAACTTATCAACTAACCTCTTAAACGCCACCAAACTTGGCGCATCTACAACTGCCGCAGGCAGGGCACTCCACTCCCTAACCACCCTCTGGGTAAAGAACCTACCTCTGATATCCGTCCTATAACTATCACCCCTTAATTTAAAGCTGTGTCCCCTCGTGCTAGCTTTCTCCATCCTAGGAAAAAGGCTATCACTGTCCACCCTATCTAAACCTCTAATCATCTTATATGTTTCGATAAGGTCCCCTTTTAGCCGCCTACTTTCTAACGAAAATAACCTCAAATCCCTCAGCCTCTCTTCATAAGACCTGCCCTCCATACCAGGCAACATCCTGGTAAACCTCCTCTGTACCCTCTCCAATGCCTCCACATCTTTCTTATAATGTGGGGACCAGAACTGCACACAATACTCCAAGTGCGGCCGCACTAGAGTTTTGTACAGTTGCAACATGACGTGGCGGCTCCGAAATTCAATCCCCCTACCAATAAAAGCTAAGACTCCATATGCCTTCTTAACAACCTTATCGACTTGACTGCCTACTTTCAGGGATCTATGCACAAATACACCAAGATCCCGCTGTTCATCAACACTATTAAGAATCCTACCATTAGCCCTATACTCTACACAATTATTATTCCTGCCAAAGTGCATTACCTCACACTTTTCCACATTAAACTCCATTTGCCACCTCTCGGCCCAGCTCTGCAACTTGTCCAAGTCTCTCTGCAAACTATAACACCCCTCTTCACTATCTACCACTCCACCGACTTTGGTGTCATCCGCAAATTTACTAATCCATCCTTCAATACCCTCATCCAGATTGTTTATAAAAATTACAAACAGCAGAGGCCCCAAAACAGACCCGAGGTACACCATTTGTAACCGAACTCCACGATGAATATCTCCCATCAACTCCCATAACTTAAACTTCACAAATAATGGGCCCATGCCATTCAGATTCAAATACCTTGGATGCCTGTCTTTTGGTCTTTAGTCAGAAGTGCTCAAACGAGTGTGACATTGGGTAAACAACTGGACCTGAGGGTTGAGGGAAAAAATTCTCGCCAAGCAAAAGAAACAAGCTTCTTAATACCTTAGCCAAGATGAAAAGATCAAAGTGATGAAAGCAAATAAAAAAATGCCACTTCCAGCAGCAAAGGTCTGCTATTTGGCTACATTTAGTCTTCCTCCAGGATCAGTAAACTGCTCTCACCTGTCACAGGTCACGTACTATTCATGATTATTTAGCTTATGAATTATATTTAAATGAATCTGTTGCTTCTTAAAAAGTTCCTTCACTATGAGCGCTACTGTCTTTTTGGACTTAAATCTGACAACAAATTTAGAGAAAGTTTATGACCAGGTACCTAGGAAAGAAGTCTGGAAACATGCTAGAATTGGTGCATTCCTTGAGATGCATACAGGTGTATCTGTACACAGATGTCCTGTTACAGGACATGGACAAGGAATGCTGAAAAAGAGCAATTTCTGTGTGGGAAGAGAGTTTTGAAGTCAAAGATGGATTATACAAAGGATCAGTACTGAGCCTTTTCCTGACTGTCATCGATATTCTAACTGAACAAGGGTGGCAGGAAGTGTCAGAGGCAATGTCATTTGCAGATGACATTGTGCTACATGATGGGTATGAAGATCACGAGACAAAAGACCCAATACATGGATTGTCAGTTTGAGCTGTAGGGGAGGCAGCAATGTATTTGGGAGAGAGCAGCGTTTCCTTTGTGTGTGCATGGCTGTGGAGAAATCAAGACTATGCCATGCAATGAACAAAACGGTTATGCACAAGCAAAATACCTTCAAGATATGCCCATGACTAGCCATGAACTACAGCAAGCTGGCCACACACAATAAACTGAAGTTGGAAAGAACAAAGACAGAACATGTGGAGAGAGAATACAGCTAACGTTTTAAGTCTGGATGACCCTTCATCCGGGCTCAACTGGAAGAAAAATGGAAAGAATACTGGTAGAGAGTCTTGCCCACCAGGAAGGCAGATCAAAAATTCACATGTACACCATGGCTGACTTTCAAATCTTCATGGAATATTTGGTTAACTGTACATTGCACAGGGTCAAATTACCAATCTATGGGCAGATGGGCAGCAAAGTCAAGTCAGAAGATTGATCCTGCAAGCCACAGATTGTCTGGATAGTAAGAACTCTCACAGCACCAGGTTAAAGTCCAACAGGTATATTTGTTAGCAGAAGCCACAAGCTTTCAGAGCACTGCTGTTTCATCAGGTGAGTGGGAGTTGTGTTCACAAACAGGGCATAGAAAGACAATTTAAAAGATAATGGTCAGAATGCAAGTCTTTACAGGTAATCAAGTTTTAAAGATACAGACCAATGCAATGGGGGGCGAGGGGGGGCAAGGGATTTGGAGCAGGGCGGTGTTGGGAGGAGAGCAGGGCCCAGGGAAGAGGGGAGGAAGATGGGGGCGGAGCGGAGCGGAGGCAAAGACGGAGCGGAGCGGAGGCAAAGACGGAGCGGAGCGGAGCGGAGGCAAAGACGGAGCGGAGGCAAAGACGGAGAGCGGAGGCAAAGACGGAGCGGAGGCAAAGACGGGAGCGGAGGCAAAGACGGAGCGGGGACGGAGCGGAGGCAAAGACGGAGCGGAGCGGAGCGGAGGCAAAGACGGAGCGGAGCGGAGCGGAGGCAAAGACGGAGCGGAGCGGAGCGGAGGCAAAGACGGAGCGGAGCGGAGCGGAGGCAAAGACGGAGCGGAGCGGAGGCAAAGACGGAGCGGAGCGGAGGCAAAGACGGAGCGGAGCGGAGGCAAGACGGAGCGGAGCGGAGGCAAAGAGGAGCGGAGCGGAGCAAAGACGGAGCGGAGCGGAGGCAAAGACGGAGCGGAGCGGAGTGGAGTGGAGGGGAGAGCCATGGAGGGGAGGGGAGGGGAGGGGAGGGAGGGGGAGGGCCAAGCCGTGGAGGGGGAGGGGAGGGAGGGGAGGACGTGGAGGGAGGGAGAGCCGTGGAGGGGGAGGAAAAGCTGTGGAGGTGGAGGGTAAAGCTGTGGAGGGGGAAGGAGAGAGACGGGGGAGGAGGGGAGAGAGAGACGGGGGAGGAGGGGAGAGAGAGACGGGGGAGGAGGGGAGAGAGAGACGGGGGAGGAGGGGAGAGTGCCCCCTCGCTCTCCCCCTCCCCCTTTCTCTCTTCTACCTTCCCCCCCTCTCTTTCCTCCCACTTTCTCTTTCCCTCTCCCCCTCTCTTTCTCTCTCTCCCCCATCCCCTGCTCCCTCTCTCTTATGAAGGTGATTTATGAAAATGAAAATAGATTTGTGTACACATGTGTGCTTGTGTGCGTGTATAGGTGCGCACATGCGTATGTATGCTTGCGTGCATGTATGTGACATGATTAAAAGGGGCAGAAAGCACTGATCCCTTATCAGGATTCAACTGCTCCAGCGTTCCAGTTAGTGGGCCTCATTAAATGCATTTTAATTCCAAATCCATAGCGACTAAACAAGTGCCAGCAGGGAAAATGTCAAAAACAATTTTTTCTCTTGTTCTTCAGCTGGGTTTCAATGTTGAAGTTTCAATTGTAAAACATTATTAGTTGAAGTGATGGATGTTGAAATCAACTAAAATTTTGACTCGATCAACTTTAAAACGTAGGAGTATGAATAAACAATGTTTGTGGATCAGTGCAGTTATTGGAACTTGAATGTGAATCACCACTACCTTGGACAAGAGGTGCAGGAAACGTCAAGCCACTTCAAGAAGAAAGCAAACCGCACACCATCAGTTCAAAGTAGGCTAGTAGACTCTGGATGCTAGACAAACATCTCTGGGAACAGGCAGAGCCAGCCTGTAAAGTGCTATCCGCAGACCAGAAGAAAACAAACATGAGTCACACAAATATTGCGAACATAAGGGGTTGATGCAGGTTTGCTGCATTGTGAAGGGGATCATCCTCCATTTGCAAAACACATGGCAAACATCAGCAAGCAGCTCCCGCTCCTGCTCCCCCAGCGATGTTTTAAGACCACAGTAAACAACTGAGCTCACGACAGCTGCTCAAAATATCACTTAAAAGCAGCATGACAGGCTAGCCAGGCCCCCACGGTTGTCTTCAGTCTCTGGGAATGAAGGCTCGACGTCCAGGACATTGCTGTGTGCATCTCCGGGAGAGTAAAATAAATCAAACGCAAGTTTTTTTTTTAAGGTTCTATAATTTTCTTTGAATACTTGTTTAGTAGCATTAAAACTATAGGTGGCGTGGGGACAGTGGGTTTGGGATATAGGGTGTTTGACAGGCTGTGATGGAGATATGAGGATATCCAGAGTTGGCAACTTCAGTGAAAGGTGTGCCAGCACGAGGCTCTGTACTAAATTCCAATGCACACCGGCTTTATGCACACATGAACCTGTACACTTCAGACAAGGACAGTACTAACAAGACAAAGGCATGTGCAGGAATGTTGTCCTGAAACTCTGAGGATTAATGTCCTTGACACTGCTCATAGCAACTCAGGAAAAAACTCATCTTCTTTCAGCACTTGCATTTATTCATTACAAAATATTAGGATCAATAAAAAGCTGTTTGGATGATTCTTGACTGTCATCTAATCATGCCAAAGACAGGATAGTTGAAACCAAGAGGGTCACCTGAAAAGAGATCCAGGAGGTTCAGAATCGGCAATCCACGTTACAAGCTTTTGTAGGTACCTCAGACTTTTTCCAGACAAGAACACATTTCATAAATGACTTCCTTTTTCTCTGGAGTTGCAGATGGCCTGGAATTTATGATCTAACATCTCAGGCCAAGGAGCTAGGCTGTGATGCAGGCATCCTAGCGCAGCACTCGGCAACACTGAAACATTCAAACACCGAGTGAAGATTTGCTTTTTTCTACATTTACAAAGTCAAAACTCTATCCATCAACTGAAATTGCTCCTGCCATTAGCCACAGAGGCATTTGATCCCAGTGTTAAGCAGCTAATAACGTACAGCCCAAAGTTGGAAACAAAACAATTGTATTGCCTGGTGTAGCTTGCAATTTGATTGGTCATGCTAAAGTATTTTATACATTCAACAATGAGCATTGCTAAAATTCTATTGGTAAGCTGAGAGGCTTTTAAATTCCAGGTAAAGTAGGCTTCATTTTATACCGGAATCTAAACTGTAGTGAACTAGGAAAAGGAAACACTAAATACTGCAGACGTTGGTATCTGAAATTGAGAAAATGCCAAAAACACATTGCAGGTCAGGCAACCTGTGGAAGTTGTATTAAAAGTATCAGGTCTTTGACTTGGTGCCAGAAGGTAAGATATTACGGATGAGCAGCTTACAAGGGAAGACAGCACAGAGGAAAAGGGGTTGTGGAAAAAATGACTGCACATACAAGAGAAATGATCTGTAAAGTGATGTAGTGCCAAAGGAGATGATAGCACAACAGGATCATATTCGCCCTGAAGAAAGGAAAGAGGCATGTTGAGGGGAATAGAGATATTGGAGTTACAAAGATTGCGCCCTTGGAGGCGAGTATATCTGATCACTGTGTACAACAATGTTGTAAATGAACTTGTAAAGATTTCCCATGCTGCAGTTAGGAACATCAGAAAGACCTCACTAGCAACAGTGAACACAGAATGCCTTCCTCAATGCTTTATTGTGTAGATAGTAGAGGACATCCCACTCCCATCACAGATGTATTATTAATGGAATTATTTCCACGTTGGATCTTTAAGTTCCATGATTAATTGCACTCTTTCTATTTTAATTATTCTCATCAGCACTGCTTATATTCAACTCCCCTCCCACCTTAGTTAACATCAGGTTTAACTGTAATCGGCTTATTTTTCCAAGTTGCTGTCCCTTGTACTACTTTCTCAGAGCTGCAGATCCATTCTCTGTCCTTTATTCTATGGTTTGTTTTGCCTACCTCTTTTCTGTCATCAGGATTTGTTAGCTTAGTGCCTACCAGCCGGAAGAATATTTAGATAAGGGCCTTTCAAATGACAGTGGTTGGAATGTCACAGAATATTTGGAGCAGAATGCCCTGCAGCATTACTTTATGTTATTTATACTTCTTCACCGGCTAAAAAAGTGGATGCCCAAAGTCAGTGGCAGCCATTATTAAATTTGACTCTGGCACTTTCTTCACAGATCTGGCAATTCCAAGTGGCAGGTTTCTGACAAGCAGCTTGCTCATACTTCTACTTTCTAACCAGGGAAGGATCATTCCAGAAATCAAAAAAAGCAATTCAGGGCATCTTCAAATGGAATCACCTAGATTCTCAATACAGCACTTTAAAAAATCAACAGACATCAGGTTTTCATAACAATTATGTCAATATTCCAATATTAGAAGATCCATTTGTTCAATTGGCTAATGCAGAGTTAGAGTTAAGTTCAAAAGTAAGAAGTCACACATCAAATTAACTGTTTTCTTAAATAAACTTTGTTTAATAAAAGTTCCCTAGTGGGTCATTTGAATCATACCTGCAGTGAAATGTCGTACATTTACCTTAGCCAAATTCAAACTGCAAAATTTATGGTCCAAGCTGACTTCATAAAATATCTTGGAGTTTCTGACCTGGATTAGAACAGTCCCTCAAGAGAGAGCTTGACTCAAAATGACAGCTCCAAGTCTTTACCAGAAACATACAATGCCTGCAGAGTTGCTTCATAAGAAGCAGGAACTGTATACATCACTTCCCCTTCTAAATTCTAAAGCTAAGAAATAACTCACTAGAATACAGTTCTCTTTTAAAATATGATTAATTTTGATGAACAATTCATCAAAATTTTAACGAAAGAAGTTTTTAGCCATCAAGTAGAAATGGGTGCCGTTGGCAGCATACAACAATGCTCAAAACTAATTAGCATGCAGAGCATGCGGAGTTCCCAGCTCCCAATGTATTACCATGGAGCTCTACTTCACGCAGCTGGCATGTTTGTAAAGTCCAGTTGTTCTCCTTTTCATAAGGCGTGATTTGCTCTATAAATATCTACTCACCAGATTCAGAAAATGCCATTTACCTGTAGACACATAAATATTCAATTCCGACAAAGAAATGCATTTATCTAACATTAAATATTGAGCCAGGCTGAGTGCTATAAATCATTCATTTGTTTGATATGCTGATGCACATTCTGGTTCATTAATCCCCCATCACTGGCACATCTTCGGCCGTTCCGCTGTTGGAAGGCAGGTTCCTATATCAGTTTTGCCTTCCACAGACAGAAACCCTGAAAATGATACATGGGCCAAACTGCTCCTCTCTATTGACTGATACCATTTTTTCTCAACAGTTTACTATAACTTTGACTGGGATAGCAAACACACAATTCCATAGGGCTAAGCAGATTTTAGTGACCATACGAAGTTGTGAGGAATTTTAATTTCTCTCAGTTTCTGTAACTGCTGATCCTTCTTCCACCAATATTCTTCCACCTCAAAGTTGCAAAAATCATTTGCGTTCTGTTTTCCATTTTTTCCTGCAGGTTTTCAGTTGTAAAGCTCGGTGTCACTTAATCATAACTGCTTGATGTGCCTGTATGGCTGCTCTTCTTGATGGCGTCCTGCCCTCCAGCTCTGGGCCCTTTACCCAAAAGTTAACAGATGGCAAATTCTGCTTATTTCTCCAGAATTGGCTCAAGCTCTACAAAAGCTATAAAGCTTCACACAGTAGCAAGCTTCACAGAAACTAAGGGTCAGAAAGGAAAACAAGGATGCTCCACAATTCCCATAACTGACCAAACACATCAAACTCTGCAGAACTGCCACAGTTACAAATTGCACTGCATGATGAAATAGTGAGATTTACTAGATATGGGAAAGGCGACAGCCTGTACAATGTCCTAGATGTGGTGCTACAGGCTTGCTCTTCACAACTAGTTGCACCCCTCACCAAGCTAGTACAGTTAGAAAAATAGAAAACGCCCCCATCCACAAAATGCAGGACTCAGCCAATTACTGCCCAACCAGCCTGCTCTCAAGTCATAAAAGTCATAGAAACCAGAAAGAGGCCATTTGGCCAATCAAGTCTGCACTGACCACAATCCCATCCAGGCCCTACCCCCATATCCCTACATATTTTAACCGCTAACCCCTCTAATCTACACACCTCGGGACACTGAAGGGCAATTTTAGCATGGCCAATCAACCTAACCTGCACGTCTTTGGACTGTGCGAGGAAACCGGAGCACCTGGAGAAAAACCATACGGGCACAAGGAGAATGTGCAAACTCCACACAGACAGTGACTCAAACTACGAATCGAATCCTGGTCCCTGGAGCTGTGAAGAGCAGTGCTAATCACTGTGCTACCGTGCCACCCAAGTGATGGAAGGAAGCACTGAGTGAGTTTAGATTCAGCTAGAGTCATTTGGTTCCAGGTGTCATTACCTTGACCCAAACATGGACAAAAGAGCTGAAATCAGCAGGTGAGGAAAGAGTGACTGCCATTTACATTAATGCAGCATTTGACTGAAAGTGATAACCCAAGCAAAGTTGATTGAGACCATTGCCAAATACTTAATGCAAAAGAAAATGGCTGTGGTTATTGGAGGCCAATCATCTCAGTCGCAGGACATCAATGCAGGAATTCTTCATGGCAGTGTCTTAAGCTCAGCCTAATCAAAGATCATCCTTCCATCAAACAGTCAGAAGTGGGAATGTTAGCTGATGATTGCAGTATTCTGTTCCATTTATAACTCCTCAAATACTGCTGCAATCCACGACTGCATGAGCAGAACCTGGACAACATTCAGGCTTGCAAGTAACATTCATGCCATCTTCAACAAGAGGATTTAACGACCTCTTCTTTATACTTAACACCATTACTATCATTAACCCCATCAACATCCTGAGGTCACTAATCCTGAACTCCCTCCCCAATAGCACTGTGGGTGTACACAATAGATAGATTACTACGGTTCAAGGCGGCAGCTGTCAACACCACTTTCTCAAGGGCAATTGGGGATGGGTAATAAAAGCTGATCATGTCAGCAATATCAATTTATTGTAAATGAATAAAATATATAATAAATTAAAAACACGAAGAGTGCAAATTGGTTCGTTAAATTGACTCTGAATGTTGAAGCATTACGATGAGAAAGCATCAGGCAGTAATTGTCCTTGTGTCTTTGATGAATTCAAAAGGGGCTAAATATCTCGACATGCTTCTTTTGCCTGCACAGCAAGAATAAGTGGACCCCATTGCGAGCCCAACTGAAATCTCAAATTGGTTGTTACTACCACTTTTAGCACATTCAGAATCAAATCTAACATGGGACATTATGTCCTGAGCTACGCAAACATAGGCTGGCTGAGCACAGACTGAAATGGCTAGCTTCACTTGCTGCATAAAAAGTGGCTACTCTGATTGGATCAATGCTAAGTGTATTGCTCTTACTCACAAAATGGCTCAAGAGCCTTCAGTCCTGAGAAATGCTCAACGCACGTCAAATCATCCTAGCAGGGGATTAGTTAACCAGGGCAGGTAAAGTTAGCCATTGTTGTGAAGAAAGCATATAGTATGCTAGCCTTTATAGGAAGGGTTATAGAGTACAAGAGCTGGCCTTTAATGTTGCAGTTGTATAAAACGCTGGTTAGACCTCATTTGGAATACTGCGTCCAGTTCTGGTCGCCTTACTACTGGAAGGACGTGGAGACTCTGGAGAAAGTGCAGAGGAGGTTTACCAGGATGCTGCCTGGTATGGAAGGTCTGAGTTACGAGGAGAGATTAGGCAAATTGGGACTGTTTTCCTTAGAAAGACGTAGACTTAGAGGAGATCTGATAGAGGTGTACAAGATTTTGAAGGGATAGATAGAGTAAACAGGGCTAAGCTTTTTCCTAGGATGGACTCGAATAGCACGAGGGGTCACGGGCTTAGGGTGAGGGGGGTAAGGTATAATTTGGATGCTAGAGGGAGTTTTTTCACACAGAGGGTGGTGGGGGTATGGAATGCACTGCCAAGCAAAGTGGAGGAAGCAGGTACTCTGGAGTTATTTAAGAAATACTTACATGGGCACACGAACAGAATGGGAGTGGAGGGGTATAGAAAACTGATTTAAAATAGGGATCATGAGCCTTGGAAGTCCTGGGAAGTGTAGATAATGATATTGATGTACTTGTTTTCATCCTACAGATGCTTTGGTCCTCCTTGTTGTCTAACGAGGGGCATACACGCGATGGGTCATGAGAGGACTGCTCTTGGATCTTTTTCGAGAGTATCCTAGTGCTTCACATCGTTAGTGTACGCTTGACCTGGACCATTTGATGGGCAACACGACAGTTCAGTGACTATCGCTGTACTGTGCAGATACATGGATTTGGGCCCGTGTCTGTGGGAGTTTGCACATTCTCCCCGTACTTGCGTGGGTTTTCTCCGGGCGCTCCGGTTTCCTCCCACATCCCAAAGATGTGCTCTTAGGCTAATTGGCAAAACAAATTCTCCCTAAATTGTCTCAAATTTGGTTTTTAAACCATCTATAAACATGGACAGGGATCACAGGTAGAGGTGGGAACATCGGGGTGGTGGCGCGGGCTCGTTGGGCCAAAGGGCCTGTTTCCCGTGCTGTTTTGTTCTTTGTTCTTTTATTTCACATTGCTACTACGCACTGGCAAGACAAGTGGCATTTTCCACCAACAGGCTATTTCCATCAAGCCAAAAATATGTTCTATTATACATCCTAATGCAGATCGCAAACAGCACACCTGTTCTGCAATAGGCAGAATACTGAACCTAACTGCCACATTACCAGCCGAACTCACATCACCATCCCCAACTATTTGCTGGAGATTCAAGACAGGTGAAGAATAGCTAACTGGATTCTGCTGTCATAAGTGCACAAAAATTGCACTAGGAAATTCCAAGGATTTTGACAAAACTTCACTTGTGCAACTACCGCAATTTTTTTTTATTCTTTAGTATGAGTGTCACTAACAACGTCAGCATTTGATGCCCAATCCTAACTGACCTTGATTTGAATAGCTAGGCTATTTCAACGAGTTGTTAAGAATCAACAACTTTGCTTGGGTCTGGAGTCATACGTAGGCCAAATTGGAAAAGGATGGCAGATTTCTTTCCTAAAGGACATTAGGGTTTTATAACAATTGACAACTCTTTCAAGTTCACTATTACTTAGACTAGCTTTTAATTCCAGATTATATTCATGACTGAACATTTATTCAGCTGTTGTAAAATTCGAACACTTGTCATCACAGCATTAGTTACAGCATCTGCATTGAGTCCAGGGACATTATCACTATGCACCATTTCACCCAAATTCAAACCTCTGAATCAGAGAAATTGGACAAAAGTATACAATATTATAACAATGGTCATTTGACCCATGTACTGTTTGTGCATAAACATCACCGATTTACGATCTGGCTCGAGATTTGCCAACATTACCTACATGTCCACCAACTCTCCAAACATATCACCCAGCTGTCCTGCCTCCAGGTTTGCTATCTCTTTCCCAGCATTTAATAAATGACTGTCACTTTCTTGAAGTGATTTCACTTTTTGTGGGCACATGAAAATTTCTATGCATGTTCATTCTTAAGATGAACCAAATGGTGTAAATCTGGGGAGATTTTTGGTGACTCAATGAATTTTCTTCTGGGTCAATTATCTCTCCCTTGCACTCTTGAAGGAGTAGTTTGTCAGGCACTAGGTTCACCCACAGGATCAATGAAAATTGGTATGGAGGTAATTATAGCTGAACCTGAGTTTACCCTCAACACACTTTCAACAGGGCCCTCGCCATAATTCTCTGGCACAAGGACCAATAATAAAAAAACCCCTACGGTGGCCCCATTTGAGAACAGCGAAGCACAGACTAGGAGTGACGTTTGGATTTTCTGTCCTGTATAACTCAATTACCCACTTACTTTCACCAACTGAGTCCTCATGAGAATTCTTACTACAATTTTTGAACTTTAATATGAAGCTAATGACTCCTCTATATACCCTATTTAAAGAGTCACATTCATTCCTCTCATTAGATGGCAGGAAGACAAGACTTCTTCCTGCCAAATTCTACTTCTTCCTGTAATGCAATTTTGTCTGCAATGTTATTAATGCAATATGTGGTTAGCTTAAATCACTGATGCAGTCAGAAAAATATGATATTTCCATTCCAAAGAATGCAAAGTAATGTGACACCGTATAAATTCTCATTCAGATTGTTACAAATAAAGTAGATCATCTGCCTGTATTGCATTTCAAAATACTGAACTTTGTCCTGTCTGAAAACATTTAGACGCATTCAGAATAGTGTTCAATTGATTTTTCAAGTTAATTTCAATATTCTTCAAAGTGTACAAATTGAAGTGGGGATCTGACAATCAAGTACAACATCCAGTTGTGTAAATCATCTTTAAATGTTTCAAATGCTTCACAAAGTAAGTACAAGAAGAAGGTGTTTGACAAGGTTCCTCATGGTAGACTGATAGAGAAGGTGAAGGCGCATGGGATACAGGGCTGGTTATGTAGATGGGTCGAGAACTGGCTCGGGAGGAGGAGACAGAGGGTAGTAGTGGAAGGCTCTTTTTCTGACTGGAAGCCTGTCACTAGTGGAGTGCCACAAGGCTCAGTACTAGGTCCTCTTCTATTTGTGGTCTACATAAACGACTTGGAAGTTGGGGTAGGTGGTGAGATCGGCAAATTTGCTGATGACACTAAGATGCTTGGATTGGCAGGTACAGAGGAGCAGTGCCAGGCAATACAACAGGACATAGATAGGTTGGTAGACTGGGCAGATAGATGGCAAATGGAATTTAATCCGGATAAATGCGAGGTGATGCATTTTGGCCGGAAAAACGTAGAAGAGAGTTATAGGATAAAAGGTAAAACTCTACGGAGCATTGAGACGCAGAGAGACTTGGGGGTGCAGGTTCATAAGTCTCTGAAGGTGTCCTCACAGGTGGAGAAGGTGATAAAGAAGGCGTATAGTATGTTAGCTTTCATAGAAAAGGGTATAGAATACAAGAGTAGGAGTTTGATGTTGGAGTTGTATAGAACTTTGGTTAGGCCTCACTTGGAATACTGCGTCCAGTTCTGGTCGCCGTACTATTGGAAGGATGTGGAGTCCTTGGAGAGAGTGCAGAGGAGGTTTACCAGGATGCTGCCTGGTATGGAAGGACTGTCTTATGAGGAACGATTAAATAGACTGGGGTTGTTTTCGTCGGCTTATAGACGTCGGCTTAGAGGGGGTCTAATAGAGGTGTATAAGATTAAAAGGGGTATAGATAGAGTAAATGGTGGTAAACTTTTTCCACCTTCAGAAATGGATAGGACGAGGGGTCATGGCCTTAGGGTGAGGGGGGCTATGTATAAGACGAATATTGGAGGGCAGTTTTTCACACAAAGGGTAGTGGGGGTGTGGAATGCACTGCCGAGTAAGGTGGTGGGAGCAGGCACGCTAGGGCTGTTTAAGGGTCTCCTGGACAGCCACATGAGCGGTACGCAGATAGAGGGATATAGTAGGACTGTTTAACTATGGCTTTTTTTCCCCACAGGTAATTCGGTCCATACTTGACCAACAAGGAGCGTGCATTCGGCAGGTGGTGCGAGGACAGCTCTTGGATGTTGATTCATGGGTTGCCTGGTGCTTCATGTCGTAAATGAGTGCTTTATCTGGACCATCTGAAGAGCACCATGACAGCTCAGTGACTATCGCTGTAGCTGTGCAGACACTTGGAATTGGGCCGGCGTCTGCGGGAGTTTGCGCGTTCTCCCCGTGGTTGCGTGGGTTTTTTCCGGGCGCTCCGGTTTCCTCCCACATCCCAAAAAATTCGCTCTTAGGCTGATTGGGAAACAAATTGTCCCTACATTGAGACTCTTCCATATTAGGAATAACCTAAAATTAGAAAAGGATAATGGAAGTGTTACTATATAGTTATGACGGCGGCGCGGGCTCGTTGGGCCGAAGGGCCTGTTTCCCGTGCTGTGTTGCTCTTAAAAAAACAGGCAGAAATTGCAAATGAAATGGAGTGAGATTGTGTTTGTAATTAGAGCCAAATCTTGCTCTTCAGCATCTGGACAACTTGCAGAGATGTGGCTCTCATACTGGGATTGATTTATTGTTATCTAAAGAACAAAGAGTTGGAGTTGAATGTGTCGGGAAATGGGAAGCCAGTATTAAGTTCGGCATGTGGAACATTCAAGTTTCTAGCAAGCCCAAAGCTGCTCACGTACAGCAGGTTCATATGAACGTACATGGGTGCTATATTATAGGCTTTGGGCAGGATATGGTAGCTTGGAAATTCAGCCATTCTATCGTGGAGACATGCTGGAGCCAAGGTCAGAAGAAACCAGTGATCTGCCTTGGTCTTTTCAATTGGACAGTCTGGTTGCAGGAGCAGCTGCTCAGTGATTCTGAGTAACAGCAAAACACTGGAAAAGTCCTGCTACCTTTAAAAATTAGGTGTATGTATGGAAGTCCAAACTGATGTTCACCTACATAAATTCTCTTTGCAGAGTGCCAGTTTTCCATTTCAGGCACTTGATTGCAACAGCTATGCAAAAGAACATCACCAGTTTTTTATGTAAATTACCCCCCTCAAGTGCACAAAAGCTGGGTAGCCACTCCCAATGGAATTGTGCACACAGTCAGAAATGCCATAGATTAAAATGGGATGCTGTCTCACATCTCAGAAATACATTAAAAAAAATCCCATGGTGGGATATCTGGTCAGTATAACATTTGGGATCTAGCTATTCACAAATTGATTGCTATGTTTCTTGCATTACAAAGAGGATTAATTTCAAAAGTACTTCATTGGCTGGAAAGTGCTTTGGAGGTGTTGCAAAATGCAAGTTTTTCTTTATATAAGCTATTATATTGTGGAGCTGAATGAGTCCTGTGAACATGATGCCTAGGGACCTTCTTAGGCAGCGATGCAGAATATCAGATGCCGTCAAAGGAAGAAACAACTTACAAACCCTTCAGCGTTCTATTTATAACAGCAAAAAGTTCAAGCTAATGTGGGAGAATTTAATTGAACTATACACTTTGCCAAGTTTGTGTCAGCTTGCCAAGAAGCCTTTAACAGGCATCTCGAACTCTGTGCTCTAGTTAGAAAGTGCTAGCTTGATTAACAGTTGAGGAACATAGCAGATGATTAAAACTGCTGCTGTATTAGCGAGACACCGCCACTGATGAGACAGACCCACCAGAGACAACTGTTTTTTCAATAAGGTTGAGAACCAATTAGCCGACAACCAAGTGTGTTTCTCTGCAGCATCTGTCAAAATATAGTTGTTCCTGACTAAACATGCAACGAGCATAAACAGGAGTGGAGTTCACGGGTGTTGGAATTAAAGTGCCACAAGATGTGCAATTATAGCACTTCTGTACCTTTTAATGCCCAGATTATATCTGCTCATTGCTCTTGTTTACTAAAGTACACTGCCATGAAAATTCAGTCTGTTTCCATGGATGCCGCATCAGACGTCAACTACTTAAAAAGCTTGAATGTGACGACAACCAATTTTCCACATAAACGCAGGCTTCATAAAGCTGTGAGCACTTTGACAGGCAATGACAGTTCCAATTAATCTCAGTGGTGGGAGTGATCTCTGACTCTCAGCAGGGATCCACAGCACAAGGGAATCCAATCGAAGAAATTCATCAGAAGACCTAATAAAGCCTTCAGCTGAGATATATCCTTGGGGAAAAAAATACCTACTTAGTCAAAAGTAGGTGCTCGGCTATACAAAAAAAGCAAGTGGACAACATTGCCCAGCAGGTATTCAGCTTCAATTCAGGGCCTAACAACCACCTAGAGTTTTGCTTAATTGGACAAAGGCAAACATTCAATCCTATATAAACCTGATCCCTTCACATCAGGAAGCCCCTAACATTCACTGCTAATCAATGCAGCTTTAACTGACCATTGATTTCAGCAATGTATATAACATTTTGAATAAGAGACAACACCGCCGCAGAATAGACAGGCACAAAAATAATCCAATACTGAGACCAGATCAAAGTCGTTGTATTAGGGATGTTCTTGTTTGTATTAATGAAGAGACAGCAGAGGAGTTTGTACAGACAGCAGCTGAGAGAATGTTTAGCAGAAGTAGGACTGGATGCTCCTCATACATCCTATGTTTTTATTATTCCGTTAAACCTCTCGTTGGCTTCCATCACTCACCAAAATTGAATAGTTTGCTCTTCCTATAATGCAGTCTTCAAAATCTTGGTCCTCCTTTACAACTCCATCCATGGCCACATACATCCCTATCTCTGTAAGTTCATCAACCCCTACATCCCACATACTCACTCTAGCCTCCCAGCTTTGGCCTACAACATTCCTCCATCTGGGAAGAGATTGCATTTCTTTCTTCTCCAAAAAGTCTCATCTTGCCATCAGTCATCACCTGAATTGCTGATAACGGGTTGCATTAGCAAATTTTGCCCCATTCACTTAACCTATCCATATTTACTTGTAAATTTCTTATTTTATTATCATAAATTATTACCCCACCTATTTTAGTATCATCTGTCAATTTGGCAATGGCATCTGTTATCCCTGCTTCCAAGTCATTAATAGCAATTGTAAATAGTTGGGATCTGAGGAATAAACTCTGTGGTACCCCCATTAGTTATATCTTGTCAACTCTAAAAAGACCCATTTATCTGAACTCTCTGCTTTCTGTTGTTAGCTAATCCTGTATCCAAACTAATAAATTACTCTTAACCCCATGTGAATCAGTTTTCTGTATTAGTCTTTTGTGTGGCATCTTTTCAAATGCCATCTGGAAGTCCAGATATACAACCTCCACAGGATCATCATAATACACCTTGCTTGCTACATCTTAAAAGAAATCAAACAAATTAATCAAACATGATTTGCCCAGTATAAAACCATGCTAACTGATGAATTGCATTTTAACTTTCTAAATGGCTTGTTATTACTTCCTTTATAATGGATTCCAGCAATTTCCCAATGACAGATGTTAAACTATTTGGCCCATAATTTCCTCTTTGTGCCTCCTTTATTTTTTGGGTTATTTCTGTTCCTGCCCGTTCTGACCCTCTTTGTGGTCTTGTCTCTTGTTCTAAATGTCATAAATTAGAGCTTTTCCAATCCACTAGAACTATTCCCACATTCAGAAAATTTTCAAAATATTGTCACCAATGGATGCATCATCTCAAATACTACTTCCTTTCAGACCCTTGGACACAGGCCATCAGGCTTTGGGTCTTGTCTATCTTTAATCTCAATAGTTTGCTCAGTACTTTTTCTCCAATGATGATAACAGTTTGACTCTATGACCTCTGCATTTTGTTACTATTGGGATGATACTCATATCCTCTGATGTGAAAACTGAGGCAAAGTATTGATTCAGTATCTCAGCTATTTCTGCGCTCTCCATGATGAATTCCCCAGCCTCATCCAGGAGGGGGTTATGTTGATTTTGAGGCAAGACGAGAATGATGGAAAGGGAAAGCAACAGAATCAACTTTTTAAGGTGAATTTTAGTTGCACAATTGTAGCCATGACTCAGATCAGCTAATTCAATAGACTCGATGAAGAGTCATCGAGATCTCGCAGATTTTCTTTTTATTTAAGTTTGTCCAATCAGGCTACCCTAATCAATCAGATCATGTAGAACTCCTGTAAGCACTAGATACCTTGGCAGATTCTTTAAAGTAAAAGTGAAGGGGACTGCACTGTACAAAAATTTCAAGCATAATCATCTATTTGGAGAGTCAGTGCCATTATTCACACAGTTAAGGCATTAATCGCTGTCATCTTCTGCAATAAGAATGGAATCAGCAGCTTTGAAGGTTTATCCCATAGGGTGAGTGCTAAAATCCTGAATGTCCTGCTGACACATCAAGCATGGGGAGGCAATGAAGATATATTCTGGGAATTGTCTACTTGTTTCAGGAAACTGTTCAAAATGTGAAAGCATCAAAAAGTTTTATTTTCTTCCTCCGCAAGGTTTTGATTAAAACCTAGGCAGTAACACGCTGCCCACCAAGCCTCATGTGCATATGCAAATGAATGAGAAACAGATTAGGTCCTCTAATCCCTTTGACAGTTAGGCTGTGTTGGAAGTGAGTGCATGTTCGACATTGAAAAAAATATACATTTTTCAAGTTAATTAGAAACAGGCTTTACAATAGATTCCTTCTTGTTATAAATACAATGAATGCCTGCAAGATAGGCAGTCCACCAGGTTAAGGCTGTATTTTGGTAACACTGCATAGGATGGGAACAAGTTTGTGACTGCGGAATTTTTGGGAAGGAGTCAAATGCTTTCATCGTGAGAACGAACCAATTTAAACTGGCACAGAAGTAATGATGAGATATCATTATTTTGGCAAGTGGCGAAGGGTGATGAGGAAATAAAGTTGATCGTCTTTTAGTCTTGATGGGACACAGCTGATGATAACATCAGGTCAAGCCAGACTTCCGTGGCAAACTCAATACTTAAATGCCTGAAACAAGTGGGTCTGGAAGGAACCCTGCAATCTGGCTCGTGGATAGTACCTGCAGCTGCTTACCTGACACGGAGGGTGAGGTGGGGCTAGGATTCTTCCCACACAGGGAAGCCAATGATCTTTCCAGCAGAACTAACCCAACAAGTTTGCAGCTCAAGAACCCCAGTAACATGGAATCAAAACTTCCAGGCTAACCAACCATAAAAACAGATAGATGCAATTGGTGGTTGAAAAGATAGTTAAGATTCATGTTTAACATTCTTGGTGGTTAGCTTGCTTTATTTGGAGGAATGTTTGTGCTCAGTTCTTTTAACTAAGGGAGGTCAGAGCATTTTCCTTTTGATGTATCTTGCTAATATTAAAATAGCACTTTTGGATCAAGTGTATAGCTTATCACAGACACACAGTAAAGCTCATTATAACACCACCTAATGTCAAGTCTCGATCAATACCAATTTCAGAAGTTGACGCTCCCTAATGCACCAGTGAGGCCTTACATCTCACACCATCCATCTCAATAGGTTGTAATTACTGAATTAGTTGCATGCAATGAATTACATCTAAAAAATAATCTCAATGCTGAATCTCCATACCATAGTGATTCATAATGAATTGCACTGCATTTCTAAAATGAGCTCAAATACTAAAGCCTATTTGTGATAGTTTTACAATCCAGAAAACTGATATTTCACACAAGAGTGCTTGATGCTGAGCATGGAAGGCTAAATGCACCTCACCTTGATCCTTCATAAACATACAGGAAAAAAAATACTATACATCTAAATAGGGAAGGTTAAACATTTGAAGTTCAATTAGAAAAGAGAGAGTGAGTGCAGAAAAATTAGGCATTGAGTTTGGACATATTCCTCACCTTGTCAACACAAAATTGTGAGTTAAAAATAAAGATACCCTAAACATACAGAGGGCTAAGTGCATTCCCTATTCACCCTTACGACACACATGGATCATTGATTCAACTATGTCTGCACTCAAATCAGCCAAGTTCTGAAGCATTCATGCTGAAAAAAATGGATATCAGATCACTAAACACAATATGAAAGATTGTGCACCTACCGGATAATGAAGGCCCCTCGTATTTCCAGCAGCTTCTTCTCACTGTTGAACTGCTTCAGCAAGTTGATCAT
This sequence comes from Sphyrna mokarran, assembly GCA_024679065.1. Taxonomy (NCBI): domain Eukaryota; kingdom Metazoa; phylum Chordata; class Chondrichthyes; order Carcharhiniformes; family Carcharhinidae; genus Sphyrna; species Sphyrna mokarran. Next base: position 57,968,573 of record JAGIQG010000004.1, on the reverse strand, counting down.
GAACTTGAAGAAATAAGAGTTCATGGTGGGAGTTGAGGGGGAACATTCCAATGTTCGAGGTCCTAGAGCACCAAAAAATGTTAACACAGGTGAGTTGAATCTCTCAGCAGCACCTTCTTTCTCAGGAAAAGTTAAGACTCATCACCCTGGTTATCTTGGGAAGGAAGTTTCCAGAAGTTTTTTTCTGAACTTAGCCATGGGGATATGTAACAGGGTCAGCAAGACAAAGTGATAGGTAAAAGCTCTAATGACATAATGCAATTCCTTCCCACTTTATCTTTCAGTTGGAGTTATAACTGGTAAGAGCTATTCAAACTCTAATTAAGAAAGAGTTAATCTTGATATTGTGTCAACATTAACTTTTAGCCTTTTCATTAATTGAATCTGTTAAGAAAAACAATTGTAATAAAAGCTTGCTTTATTTTATTATCTGTAAAGTTCAGTGAAAAACTTTACAGTTGAAATAGAATTTCAACAATAAAATAGAATTAGAAGACATGTCATTCAGAGAGCTTTAGCTAATAGCTGAGTTATTGCTCAGACAGAAAAACTCTCTTCATTTGAAAGGCTTTGCAGAAGCACCTGCCTGAGAAAGATCACTGGTAGGAAAAGTTATATTTGGATGGATCCAAGGACCGGGCAATCAAATCAGTATCGAAATGATAGCTATATGTGGGTATTGCTGTGGAACATTAGAATTGTCTCATACCAGTTATGAGAAAGGATGGGGTGGATCTTGGGGGAAATACTTAATTCAAAGTTCTGGCAAGTAACCATAGCTAATGAACTGTAACACGTTTTGAATTTCCTGGCTAAAGCCGGCTTTTGTCTTAAGTTTTGCTGTTCAGTTTAGATTTCATTTTTAATATTGCTGGTAATTACTGTTTGCATTTTAATAAATCTGAGTACCTAACATACATGTTGTGAAGTCTACTTTGAGGAATCACTCATAAGAACCATCCTCTAACGCCAAGGCTAGAGTAACACCGAAAGGGATCAAACCGGGCAATTAATTAAAATCACACAGGATTGTTATATGACACTGAAGTATGATGATCTAACAGTCACTTTTCATAGTGTTATTGCAGCCTTGACACTAAATGCATCTAATGACACTGATTTGGTTGGAGGTCACAGCTCCCAAAGTTCATAAGCTGGGGGAGGTTTGCTAAAGGTGCATCAATGTATTGCAGAGTGTTATAAACAAAATATAATCTGTTCTTGTGATATGGGTAACACAGAAACTTGATGGGCTATGTATTTAATGATGTAAAATCTAATGGAATTCAATCTCCTAACCAACATCCTACCATCTTCCACTCACTCCCGCTAGCCACCATGAATGAATAGATGGCTCACAGGCAGGCACAGAACCACATTTTAAAGCCGCAGTGATCTATCATGCCAAAGTCAGAGGTGGTAGAATTTTGTTGCAAATAAACTGTCAATGATCTGTAAAGCAGGACATGAAGGCAAATCAGTAATGGCCAAGTCCCTGAAAACAAATGCTGTGTTGTACTGGGTCAGCATGCTGCACTTAGGCTATTTTAGTGGGATTAAGACCATTTCATGGTCAAACCATTTCCCAATGGACACATGGTCCAAGCATAAAGTTGTGTTCAATTTGACATATTTCCCAAAGATGTGAGAATCAGAAAATGTCACAGCAGCAAATTCTTGGCATTGAGGTACACTGTTGAGGAACAGAGAGAGATCGATCTTCATTTCACATTTATGTTAAACCTGACTGTGGAGTGCCAGATGATGAAACTAGAGACCTAAAACTGAAAAGCATCCATCATGCAAACATTAAACTATTGAGATCCTTTACCCTGAAACAACAGAAATATCAACCAAAACAGACTGCTAAATATAGGAATTGTAAATTAGGTAAAACTGTCATCTAAAAGCCAACATGAGAGCAACTACTGCACATCAGTGGAATTAAACAAATGATAATCTGTTCTTCACAAAGCTAGATGCAAATTGAAGTATTCAAAACAAACTGGAGCAAAATATCTGACAAGACTAACATGAAAGCAATGGAACAGACAAATGGACAGAATGTGTACTCAAATCAATTGACAAGCAAGGTAAGGCCTCCATGTTTATTATGAGCTATTAAAGACAAAGTTGCTTTGGAGAAAAGTCCAATAGTTGCTGCTGCTTAAGGTTTCTATTTTGTTCAGAGAATCACATATATGTGATTCTCTGTGGGATATGTGCAAGGTCTGATATCGGGCAGTACCTTGCATGGGATTGTGACTCCATGACTAATCATGTGATCTCTGACTTGTCACTGGATCCTTATGCAATATCTGGAAAACACACTCCTGGCAACTACAGTGTCGGTGACATTCAAGTGTAGAGCAGTCAAATGAGACCTGTCAGTGCTGAGTTTCTTTTTAATAAATAGCTTACAACAAAAGATTGACACATTCTCAGACCTTAGGTTGTTTTTGAGTTGGATCACTGCAGCGTTCAGTTATGATGATCAAGTCTAACTCTGCCACATCAATTCCTCACTCGCTTGCACCAAAACTGATTACTTACTATTATAGGGTCATCCTGAAGGACAAAAGGAAGCGCTCCTTTTCTTGCCATCAACAGCCTCCTTCAATGTTTTAAATGCATCTGGATTATCTCCTGCTTCCTTGACCCCATTCCTATCAAACTGGACACCAACTTTCTTTCCTGACCACAAATTGTAACTGAAATGTTAATTATTCCCTGCCATTTCATTGCTGCCCTTTTCAAAGGCTCTATAATTCTTTATTCACCACCATTACACTGCTCTTAAAAATGTTTGAATGTAACACTGTCTTACATACCTGTGCTCAATTCCCCCAATCTCCAATAATATTCAAATAGCCCCAAGGTAATAGAACCACTTCAGTTCTTGTCCCAAAACCCCCTTCACCTCACCCTCATACTTGAACACACTTTTAACAGCCCATATTTTAGATCAAGCTTTTGGCCATCCCTAACATCTTTTGAAGATGGACTACAGAAGCTCCAGAAGGCAATTCACCAGTACTTTTTCAAAAGTAATTAGGGATGGGCAACAAATTGTCAATAAAGCTCACATCTCAGAAATGAGTAAGAAAACAAGAGCCAGATAGCACAATTACCTTCTATTGCAAAATCACATCACATAGTTGATGACTACTCATGGATTTCCCCCTTCCAATTAAAAATCTTTCCTTTCGTTCAGCATCATAGTTACCATGAAGTTATTTATCTCTAGATGGATGCCAGTAATAGATCAATGACGATTATCTTTCAGATTGAGACAGTGGACATTGCAGACATTTATTAATCCAGGCACCCAAACATTCTGTTATTTGCATCACAACATAGGTGCTACTTTGGTCCACATTCAGACCTATATTTGCACATTACATCACCTAAATTGAAAACTATTCCAATTTCAAATATGCTACCTCATGGTAAATCCATGTCCAACAGCCATACAGACCAAAGAGATTGAATGCATGCTTGCTATGAATCAGAGTCAGGACAGCGAGGCAATTCATTTCAGTACCCATGCGCACTCGAATAATCAAGTTTCTCCAGCCTGTTCTGCCATTCGATGGGATCATAGCTGACCTGTGATCTAACTCCACATACTTGCCTCTGAGCCACTTGTCTTAATAGCTTTGGTGAACAGAAATGTATTAATTTCAGTTTTACAAATTACAATTGATCTTGCATCAAGGGAGGTGGTGGCATAGTGTTATTGTTACAGGACAAGTAATTTAGAGACCAGAGTAATGTTCTGGAACCTGGGTTCAAATTCCACCACAGCTGATGGTGGAATTTAAATTCAACAAAAACATTTAGAATTAAAAAACCAATGATTGTCAATTACTGTAAAAACCAATCTAAATACCTGGTCTGGCCTACACATGACTCCAGACCCCCAGCAAAGTGGCACTCTTATATGCCCTCTGAATACAACTGAGAAACCATTTCAATGACTATAAAGAAAACAATAAGAAACTCCCTCCCTAATAGCAGCTTAAGAAGGCAATTCACCACCACCTTCTCAACAGCAATTAAGGATGGACGATAAATGCTGCCTAGCCAGCGATGCCCATGTCTGGTAAATGAACTTTTTTTAAAAGTGCCATTTCCAGAACAGAGTTTCATGGTGTGAAGTATTTCCTAATTTCATTCTTAGTTCTAATCTTTAGGCTATGCCTCTGACATTTGGACCATGAGGATGTAAAACAACGGACATCCTGCTCCTCATCACATTCTGTTAAATATTTAAGTTTTAATTTTAATGCAGGCACCAGTTCAATTCCTATCCTAACTGGTTTGAGGTGTCAGTGGGGCACCTTGAATGGCTGGAAGTCACGCTCGACTTCCATAGTCACAAACTGCTGACACTCATCTAACACAAAAAGGATAACCTTGTAGTTAAGATCATGAAAGATGGCTGGTACCATGTGGCCCAGTTGCCAAAGAATTCCCCAAAATTAGCCCCGAAGGGATTGAAAATAGCAAGAAGAATTTTCAAATAGGGATGATGCGCACAGGGTTTTGTTTTATCCATTCATGGGATCTGAGCACCACTGTCTGGGTCAGTATTTATTGTTCATCCCTAATTGCCCTTGATCTGAGTGGCTTAGTAGGCCATTTCAGAGAGCATACAAGAGTCAACTACTTGGCTGTGAATCTATTTAGAGTCACATGTAGGCAAGAACAACAGATTACCCTTTCGAAAAAATACTAGTGAACCAGATGGGTAATTATGATGATCAAGAATGGTTTCACAGTCATCATTAGACTTTTTAATTCCAATTATTGTTGAATTCAAATTTTACCATCTGTCCTGGTGGGATTTGAACACGAGTCCCCAGAGCATTGTCTTGGGTCTTCAGATTGCTAGTTAAGTGACAATACCACTACATCACTGCCTCTCCTATTAAAGGTTAACCCTACCTCCTCCTACTGCTTTCCATTTGGATTGAAATATTATTCTGAGCAAGAGTGGAAGAACCTTGCTTTTCATTTTTAAATTGCACTTAAAATTACACTTTTAAATAATTAATGCTAGTATTTGCGATGTCGACTTGATTTCCCTTATGCACCTTGAAATAGAGTGGAGTTATGGAAAAGGCAATCATCCAAGCAAAGAAAGATCATGAGAAAGCATATCCAGAGGTTAGGCTTGAACAGTGTGGGCCCCACTCAATGTAAACCAAGATTAAAAGAGATGATCTTGTCCAAGTGCCCACTGGGTTGAATTGCAGGGTATATGCAATTGCTCATGTTGCGTATATTGATCATGGTTTAGTTTTTTTACAATCTTATTCCCTGTTTAAATCACGATGAACAGACATGAAGCAGCAATGCACTTGTTTGAAATTCTACAACTAATGCAAGCATTTCAGAATTTAAGTGCAATTTCACCAGCATTTTCAGTCCATTGAAACTGAACCAAACTTGCCTAAAAGTCATTACATAGTATCAATTTACATAAAATATTATGTTTGTTCAAATCCACTGAATATACATAAAGTCCTCAACAGTAATGCTTCTTCTTTCTTCAGTCTAACAAACGTCATCACGAAAGCTCAAATGATTCAACATTCACAGTTGTTGGGAGAAAATAATTAATTGCTTTCAATTGTGGGTCAAAACTCATGTCCTTCCCAAATGGAAAGAATTTTCTCCAAGGATTCCATGCAGGCTGCTGAGAATGTCCTGACCACAACAGATGCAACATCAACTGTACTATTGATGAACTCCCAATGGAACTTCCCCACTCACATTATACACACTTCTCCGTGGCCAAGAGCAAACACAATATGCATCGAGACTTGATCGATGTTATTTAAATTGCTTAGAAGTTCACACATGGCTCAGAAGGAGTGGCCATTAAATGTGGGATTCACTTCCTGCCTCTCGCCCACCATGAGAGCTTTCACCCAACATCACCTGGGTGGCTTGGTCGAGGTTGGGAATTTATGTGGTGCATTTGTCTCTATCATCTTCACAGCACAATAGGCCCAAAATTTACACAGTGAACAATGGCAGGACACCCATACTTCTCTGTAACTATTGACCTGCGGATGAAATAACAGGATTGGAAGTTTCCAAAGATTGCTCTCTGACCATGCAGTCTGTTTTCATGGTCCACTAATTGTGAAGAAAAATCCCAGAAGTCTCCAGTTTTTCCCATTAATGGTTTTACAACCCTTCCTATGCCAACAGATCCAGAGAAATTCACACTAACATGGATGCTACTACACTAGACATGGAGCAAGTATGCATAAAGGTTTCTGAGTCAGCTGAAAGAACAACCTCCTATAGAGAAGGAGCATTAACACGGTTTTTAAAAATTAAAATGGATTGTAATATTAAAGATATTCCATATTCCTTCAGCTAAATTATCCCATACCCCCATTAATCATGATCAAAGTGTAATTTGACAGATCAGAAAAGGAGCCACATTCCCTGAGAAGCCAAGTCACAGAACACCTGCATCCATTATACCCTGACCATAGTAATTGTTCCTCGGCCTGTGTGAAAAATCAGCTTCTCTGCATCTAAACTGACAGATTAATTAAACAATCAACTCTGCATGCAGCTTGTGTCACCACAGTGCGGTCTCCCTGGTAACGGTGATCGAAGCACAGGAAGCAATGTCAGGAGGATTCCATTGCCAGGCTGGGTGGAGGGGGTTGCCCGCCCATCATCCTGGCTCACTGTAGTCACCCTATTCACACCTGATTGCTAGACCTCAGTAAAGTATGAGTGAATTTGTGAGCCATATCCTGCACAGGCAAACGAAGGGGAAGGAAACCAATCCTGAGACAATGGTGTGACGGAGAGTGGAAGAAGATGAGCCATTCCCCCTGATTAGATTACACACAAAATCCCCGATCAACCACCCAGAATACACTTGCACAGCTCCCTTCCAGAAGCTGGACAAAGAGGTTCAACAAAATAGGATGCAATATATACGTGCAGACAAGTCTTGTGTTTCTCTCATTTGGCACAGTATGAGGAATATACTTTGCCAATCAATGAGCAAAACAAAATAGAAAATATGCAGATACGGAAATCAAACAAGAACATGGTGGAAATGCTCAACAAGCCAGGCAAAGAGAAATATTTTAAGATTACAGGCAAATAACCTTTCATCAGAAAAGGACCTGAAACGTTGACTTCTGTTTCTCACTCCACAGATGCTGTCACTTGCTGAGTATTTCCAGATGCTATCAGGTGTATAGTTCCACACAACGGAGAGTTAGAATATACATACTTATATTGCTTGGCACTGTTTTGAAGAGGTGGAGGGAGATTTCTCCCTGGTCAATATTTATCTCCAAAGCAACATCAATAGTACACAAATCTGGTCATTATCTTTCAGTTGTTTGTGGGATTGTGCTGTGTACAATTTGCCTGCCATATTTTCTACATTATAAAAATGATTTCAGTTCAAAGATGATTAATTGAGTGGCATAGTGGTTAGCACTGTTGCCTCACAGCATCAGGGACCCAGGTTCAATTCCTGGCTTGAGTCACTGTCTATGCAGAGTCTGCATGTTCTCCCTGTGTCTGCGTGGGCTTCCTCCACATATACCATTTTCCTCCCACAGTCCAAAGTGCATTGGTTAGGTGCATTGGTCAGGTGCATTGGTCATGCTAAATTTTCCCTCAGTGTACCCTCAGTGTGGTGACTAGGGGATTTTCACAGTAATTCCATTGCAGTGTTAATGTAAGCCTACTGGTGACAATAATAAATAAATTTAAACTTAATTGATTGTGAAGCACATTGGGTTCTGAGGCATGATATAAATACAAATTATTTGATTTTATGCACAATCTTTGCGCAGGCTCTAACAGACAGCAATTGAGAGTATAGTGAGCTTAGGTCAATCATAATGTGACCTTCCCTTCATGATGTAGAGTTGCCGGCGTTGGACTGGGGTAACTCAGTAAGAGTCTGGCAACACCAATTTTAAATCCAACCGATTTATTTGACAGTAAATATGCTAGCTTTTGACCTTTCACAAAATTGGTGTTGCCAGACTCCTACTGAACCGTTCCTTCATACCAGGGTAGGTTCCCAATGATCAAAGGCACAGGATTCAAATCTGACTTTATAACAATACAACATGTCAAGCAAAATCCAGCAGCTTCCAACTCTTGGGAGCCTATAGATACTAACATCCATGCCAGATCAATTACATCACTTCTGGCATATACATTAATATGACACAGTCCAGTGAATCAATAGGAATAAACACAAATATGCAACATTTCATCCCCCCAAAACATCCCAGACAAGTTCAAAACAAGTTAAATATGAACAACAGTCAATAAGTCAGTTATTCTTAATAAGTCAGATGGTTGGTAGATTGCCGCTGTCAGAGCGGTTAGTGGTGAACTCTGGCGTCACCATCTTCACACTAATGGGAACCTCTGGCATCTTTACAATGACATCAGTGGTTGGTTTAACTATCATACGAACTAGAGGTTGTCTCTGCTCTGAACAGAAGATAAGGTGTTGCTTTCCTCAACAGTGTTTTGTAGTGTAGTGGTTGTAGTGAGGTTCAAATCAGGACTTGTCCTGAATTTTCAACAGGCTCCAGATTTAGCAGAATTGTTCTTCCAGTCAATGACTGGTCTGCAAGCCTCCTCCAGATAATGTCACCTCTGATCTAGACAGTGGAAGAGACAGATCTAATCTGTGCAAGGACAGCAGCAAGAACCCTCTTCACCCCTGTGGAGTAGTTCCAAACTGAAACTCCTTGTCCTTGGTGGAAAACTCAGTTTTGCCTTACTTTTCCACCGGTCCATTTGTGCTTGCTGTCGTCGCACAATCTGTTTTGTTTTGGGGATTTTAAAAGATTGAATGTGGAACAGAGCTTCCTTTTTATTGCGAGTGAGGCAGGAGAGGTCTTAATGGTGGAATGTAAGGTATTCCAGTACACTAGCGAAAATTTGTTGAAGTCTTTGATAAACAAACCTTGTTCCTTTCAGGGTGTGTTTCAGAGTTTGGATGAAAGGTTCTGCCAGTCCATTCGTAGCAAGGTGAAGTGGTGAAGTAGTAACTTCTTTTTACTTTTTACTAGGAAGTTCTCAAATTCCTGAGGAATAAATTGAGGTCCAACTGGTTGTTCAGGAAATTCAAAGCAACTAAATAATTCTCCTGGCTCCCCAGAAACTTCTCAAATGAGGTAGATGTCATCACAGTGATCTCTAACCATTTGGTGTCAGCATTAACCATTACTAAGAGCATATGCTCTTTGAAAGGTCTTGCAAAATCCACATGCACACGTTGGCAAGCCTCTTTAGGCCAATTCTATGGATTCCATGGATAAGTGTAGCAGGTTTCTTAGCTCTGCACAAAAATGACACGTTATAGCTTTGTCTTCAATTTCTACATCCAGTTCAGGCCATGAGAGTAACTTCTTGCTACTTCTGTCACGCGTACGACGCTGCAATGGCTCTTATGCAGCTTCTCTAACACGTGCTTCCTTAATGATGTGAGGTCCCATAGAAGACATCCTGACTATACTGACCACTCCATTCTCCTTGAGTAATGGAGTTTCAGGTTAGCTGTTAGGTCTGAAGTTTTCGTATAACCATATTCATATAACCATGAATATGACTGTAATGTCTTTCATGCTGCCTAATTATCTATCAAAAACAAAAGTGTGTTTCTTTAAAATTTTTGGAGGCCTGATTTTCCATTGGTCATCATATTGAATCTTCTCCAGCCATGTACGACCATTCAACACTAGATAGTTTTCCTTCACTACATGTCGAAGCAAATCTGCTATTTGCCCACTGAATTGCACAGTTACTTCACCTGTCATGTCTTCAGCACTATCCTTGATGACCTTAAAGGAATATATTTTTGAGTTTCTCACTGTCGTTAGTTTCTGGCACCAGCAAGATTGCTGCCCTGGTGTTACTTTGCATCCTTACTGGCTGTCCTTCCAGCAGTGGAGTGACTCAGTATTGTGTGTAGTATCAGCAATGGCTAACACATGTAATTATGGCTCCTCCTCTGTGACTTGTTTTGCTCTTTCCAACCCTGTTGTACAGCACTGACATCTTCCTTTGTTAGTTTGCTCTTGCTTCTTATTTTTATTTGTAGTTTGTTTTTTTTCTTCCTACAGGCACACTCTTTGTCCTATTCTTTCACAGCTTTGATATTCCACGTCTTTACACCAACATTCAGGAGCAGAATGCCCTGGCTTTGCACCTCAGGAACCTGTGCAAGTTTCAGCGGATATTTGCCCAAGTACATAGTCAATTGCTGAGCTTCCTTTGCAGCCTATTTTGTAGAAACAGTAATTTCAATGGTCTTGTGCAGATTAATATTACTCTGTTAACAGATGGTTTGTGTTCACTTCATTGCGGAGATCACAAAGAAATCTGTCTCAAATAGTGTTATTCAGCACATCTCCAAACTCTCATTATTCTGCAAGTCTTTTAAGCACTATCATGAACTGCGCAATTTACTCTTCCTCCTCTTGGTTTCTTTCATGGAATTAAAATGCTTTCTAATCACTAGGGGTTTGGTGAAAAATGCGTTTGCAAATGTCCATAATTTGCTTTTACATTTTCATGCCAGGTTTGTCAGGTTGCTTTAAGTTACAGAGATGATTTTATTAAAAGACCTTTATTAATGGTGTGAGATCTCTTCCATTGCTGTTGCTTCTGTCTCTGTTACCTGTTCTAAGCCTATTATACAAATTCGGTGCATATGTTAATACAACAGAGCTCCAATGAGCCATTAAGAATAAATACGAATACATAAGCTTGAGATCAAAATTGGGATTTTCGGGTCTATCCGGTCTACCACCATTCTGGGGGCACAGATGAGTCGACTGGGAAATATTCATACATTAGTTGCCTGGGAGAGTTTCGAAACCAAATGAAGGTACTTTAATAGAACACTCAGAGTGAAAGTATGACCAGCAGGCCTTCAGCTGTGAAGTGATGCATCTAATTTAACTGACATACCAAAACATGCTCTCAAGAAGTGCACATTTCAGACACGTAGCCCGACTCATTTTTTTAATAGTTTGTGCAAAATAGAAACAGCAATGACCTGTTAAAGGAAGGTTGTACAAAAAGCCTCGAGCGTAGCTTTCAAAGGTCTCCAATTCAAACCTTGACTACTGACATCAATTCGAGAGAGTGCGTATGGATGTTTGTGAGTGATTTAGAAGACTAAGGAACCTGACAACAGCCACAAGGTTTATTCAACAAGAATTTCCAATGAGATTACAGCCTGGAAACCATACTCTGCAGAGATCACAAGAAGTGGGAAAAGGACTGCTATTCAACTCTGCATGACCCAATTCTTTATCAGAGCAAGGGGACAATGGCAAATCTGTTCCAAAGGCCACTGTACAAGAATGTAACTGTACTGCTTAACACTATAACCCAGTAGAGAGTCATTTAAAGCAGGAGTGATGAACTGGTGGGACGTTGGAAGGTTTGGCTTTACTGTATGCAATAAAATGAGACACAAATAAAAGCAAGATACTGTAGATGCCAGATTCTGAAATAGAAACAAAAAATGCCAGAACAACTCAGCAGGTCTAGCAGTACCTGTGGCGATAGAGAGTTAATATTTCAAGTCAAATATGATTTCTTCAGAAACCAACTTAACAGCCTGCCAGCATTCGCAGATTAGATTCATACAAGGAATGACCATTTGGAACAGGCCCCAGAGCCATACCACAAGACTTGAAAAAAAAGTGAAACCCTAGTCTAAAGAACCCATGTCCTCTTCAAAAAACTGACTTTGAGCCATTTCGTACACAGATTGAGAGAAGCTTTGCTCTGCATGCATAAGGGCTTCAACATCTGCCAGCAATCAACCATTTCTGTTCAATTCCAGAAATTATTTTGACACATGCTTAACATAGCATTCTGTCAGAATCACTGGCGAAAAAACAAAAGGGGAGTGAATCATCTCGGGCCAGTCAGCAACACTCATCACTGTTTAAAACCGATGCCTACACAGATACCTGAACATAACCCAACAGTGCAAATAAATTCTGCATCTGGTTTTTAGTTATCAGCATTACTGGGATGGGGATAATTCCAAATCAGATCAACATACTGTCAGACCATGGCCAGTAACCTGATTCAGGAATTATAATTATTTCAATATGTACGCACAGTCCACTCAAATTTGCAAGTCTACAGATGTTCAAAATGGGGCACAGGGCATGACACACATCTTCATAAAAAAGCATGTTTGAATCATTGAGATTGGTATCAGAAAGACCAGAAGAAGCACTGTTTGACCAGGCTAAATGATTTTCAAAGCTAGGGTGAGAGTGGGTGAAGTCCAAAAGGTCTGAAAATTTCTTGTGAACGTGGGATTCCGACTGTGTCCACTGCATCAATGTCTTTTCCTAATCCCTCCCCGTGACGCTGAATGCCTGGATACACCACTCTCCCCACCTCTCCCACTCTGCCTTGGAGGGGCGCTGAGGGTTTCCTTGGGTACTTCGATGGCACCCTTGACTGCAAACTCCCACTCCCATTCATGTACCATCACAAGACTTCTTTCTGCTTCAGAAGAAAGTAAACAGTTTGTCAGACATGCTGGCAGAGGCAAAGATTGTAAAAACATTTCAAAGGGCAGACTCCCATAAAAGCCGGAATTGCACCTGAAGGTGGAAATTACTCAACCCTCATTAAACATCCACCTGTACTTTCCTATACACCACCATTCTAGATTCTTTAGTCCCCTCCTCCTCGATATGTAGCTTTAGTCCACCTCTATCTCACTCCTCCGCTTTACCCTGCTCTACCAACATTTTCCCCTATATCTTGCTCTACCCCCTTGTTTTCTATACACGGCAGTAAGATCACTCTATTTCCCTCCTCCCCATTCTTTTCTCTACCCCAGTCCTTCTCTATACCTAGTTATGTAACCCCTCCTCTATGCTCATCTCCCTAACCCCAACTCCACCTGTTTGTGGATCTCTAACCCCTTCCTCCTAGTAACTGACTCTACTCTCCTGTTCACCCGACCCACTCTCACACCTGGCTGCTCTCTATTCCCAGCTCTTGGCCCATCCCTTGGCCCCCAGGGGGTGACCCACTCTTTTGACCCTCCCCAAACACACCCGTTCTCTTTCTCTCCTCCATAACACGTATACAGCTCTCTAGCACATGTTCTTGACCTCGCGAAATTTTCAACGAAATTTAAATTAAACCCAAGCTTCATAATTCCTGGACAGTTCTGAAAACTAAAACAGCAGCCACTTTTTTGAAAATTTTGAAACCTGGTTGAAAAGTCAAAGTTGAAAAAGTGGGAGAGAGGACAAGTCAGCTGAGGAAATTGTGACTGCAGGATGCCAAGTTTAGGATTGGGCAGCTGTAAAATGGAGGAGGAAAGAAAGTTAAGACGGTCCATAGAAACCGATAAAAAACAAGCACAAAGAGATATTATAATCAAAGCTGATGGCAGAGGAGGAAAATAAAAGGATATATACTAAAAGCAAAAGTTGAAAGTGGAATGACCTTCAGATGAAGGTCCTTCTCTGTTGGAAGGAAACCAGAAGCTGAAGAAATCAGTCATCAACCATAATAACAAGAATTGCTTGCCAATGCTGGAGTAAAATTCAAAGTCACTGAGTTGACGAAGGGACATAATTTTTCGTAGGATGTTTGAGAGTAGGGTACAAAGTTCACGAACTGCTTTTTCAGCACAACTAGTAGTTTCAACGGTGCACAACTGTGAGGCTTGCCAATTGGTTTGAGTTTTGAGATGGCCTGTACAAACACACAGCAAGTCAGATAAGAAGAGCTGTCCCGTTGCATCATCTCCCCATCACCAATTGAAGGAATGCTCTGCTTTTCCGGAAGTGCATGAATTAAGAGTAGCAATTAAGATGGAATAAATCAACTTTACTCAAATTGTGAAACTAAATATTTGCACTCTGACACTCTGCACCATTGACTCCAAGGCAACTTTTTTTTAAAAGACAATCACATTTATACTTGGAATCAACTCTACATTCAAATAATTCACTCCAAACCTTCCTGAAGTTTTTCGTAACTATTTCCACTTTTCTGTTTGTTTCTCTTTTATTTTAAGCTTTCCTATCCTGGGCAACATTTGGCTGTTAGATAGGAAGAACTCAGGGAACCAGGTACAGGAATGGTCCAAGAGTTCCTGCTTCTCCAACTTCTGTCCCTTGTGCTGAGATTCAAGTCAAAAGAACTTAAGTTTTAAGTTTATTCTGTTAGTGCCACAAGTAGGCTTAAATTAACATGGCAATGAATTTACTGGGAAAATCCTCTAGTCGCCACACTCCGCTGCCTGTTTGGGTACACCAAGGGAGAACTGAGCATGACCAATGCGCTTAACCAGCATGTCTTCCGGACTGTAGGAGGAAACCGGAGCACCTGGATAAAACCCGTGAGGTCACAGGGAGAATGTGCAGATTCCACATAGACAGTGATCCAAACTGGGAATTGAACCTGTGCTACGAGGCAACAGTGTTGACCACTGTGCTGCCATGCTGCCCAGTCTTATTTTCACCACTTCAAATTCTCTCCCTCTTGTCAAGGAAGTAGAAATACTGTTAGAATTAGGTTCTTTTTTGCACCTAATAAACTTCCTGAAGACATTTTTACATATTCCTTACACAGTATACATCAACCAGCAGGCTCTTCCATTCCTGATGGACATTAAAGCCTCATCATGTCCCTTCTTCAGACAACACCTGCAGGAATCCTTGGGTTAAGCAGGAGATTCTGGGTGCTGTTTCCAAACAGCTATTTGCCATGTGGAACAGCAAATAGCCAGCATTGTTACCCATTCCTCACTGCCCTCAGAAGGTATTGGGTGAATGTCCACATAGTGTACGTACAGCCAGAGTGCTGTTAGGGAGGGAGTTCCAGGATTTTGATTCAGTGAGGGTGAAGAAACAATAATATAGTTGCCTGTGTTTCACTAAATTTAGTATATAGCATTCCCCTGTTTATGATGTGCTTTCCTTTATTTCGGTGAGACCAAATGCAGCTTTGCTGATTGTGTTGCTGAGAACATTTTTGTGCAATCACGAGCTTCCATTTTGATTCGCTGCATCCCTCCTATCCTGACCTTTCTGACCTTAATCTCCTCTACTTACTCTAAAGTAGTTCAGCAGAACCTCAAGAAACTGCATCTCATTATTCGATAAGACAGTTTCCAGCCTTTCAGAATTAACACCAATTTCAATAACTTCAGATCATAACCATTAAGCTCAGGTGCTCGTAATGCTGCTGTCCTTAGTTATCATCTCCTAACCTACACATCTTGGGACTAAGAGGCAATTTAACACAGCCAATCCACCTAACCTGCACATTTTTGGACCTTACCTGGAATTACAACTAGGCCAGACCAAGTAAGAATGGCAGATTTCTTTCCAAGAAGGACATTAATGAATCAGATGGGCTTTTACATTAATCCAGTCATTTCTTGATCAACATTATCAACATTAATTTTTTAATCCAGATTTATTTAATGAGCTGAATTTTCATTCTCTTGTTACCACAATGGGATGAACTCACAACTCTTGATCATTTGTCTAGATCATTAACGGATTATTGTTCCGTAAGTTGAATCACTATGCTACTGTACTCAGTAAATCCCTCAACATTCAAAATGGTCAGCCGTATCTCAGTGGCAGCACTCTCACCTGAGCCAGAAGAACGTGGTTTCAAATTCCTTGACAAAATCTAAGCTGACACTGGGCAAATTGATGTCTTTTGATGAGACATGAAATTGAGATACTGGCCACTCTCAGTGGCACATAAAAGATTGCACAGCACAACTTTCAAGAACAGCAGAGTCTTTTCCCTGGTGGTTAGGCAAATACTAATCCCTCAACAGATTTTCTGATCATTATCATATTGCTGCTTGTGGGAGCTTGCTGTATACTATTTCACAATACTTCAGAAGTATTTAATAGGCTGTAGAACACTAAGACATCTTGAGATCATGGAATGTGCTACACAAATGCATATCTCTCTTTCAATTATTACAGTAAGATTAAAATCCCAACTATTGCATGAATTAACAAAATAAGCATTTTCTTCAACTATATCCTCAACATAAATTCTAAAACATTGCATTTTCATTCATGGCATATAAAATAAGGTAAAACTGAACAATTTTGGTCACATAATACCTCAATTTAACACCTGTTATTCACGGAAATATGCACGGGACACAAAAGGAGGAAATCTAGGATTTCTTAGCCACAACACAATGAAATGTTCTTTTCTAGCAGAATGGTTGCAGGGTGCATTTGTAGTCAGAGCATCTCCTCGGTTTCCATGGCAATCAAGTGGGAATGATTCTTTCCCCATGCTGAGCTATCTGTTCTACTTCAGCAGATAAGCAGCATCATACTCCAGCACAAATCTGCAGCCAGCACTCGTATTTGTTCTGCACTGTTTGAACAAGTGGATGTGAGTACATAAAGAGAGAGAGAAAAACTGAAGCAGAAAAATGGCGTATGTGATAAATGCCATGTTGATTATACAAGTGAGACCCGTATATTAAAAAAATCAGAGGGGAAGTGAAAAATAAGACAAGCAAAGACTAGAAGCCAACATAAAAGGTAACCCAAATATAGTTAGAGGAAAGTAGGAGAAGGTATAGTGTTGATAGTAAAAAAATAGGAATTTATGCATGGAGGCTGAGGCCACGGCTAAGATACCAAATAATTATTTTGCATTTGTCTTTTCCAAGGAACAAGATGTTGTCCAAGCTAAAGTGAAAGAGTAGATGGCTGAGTCAATGCATAAATTAAAATTTGATAATGAGGAGATATTAGAAAGGCTGGCTGTACTTAAAACTGGTAAGTCATTTTTACCAGGATGCAGCCTGGTTTGCAGGGTAGGTCTTATGAGGAAAGGTTGAGGGAGTTGGGACTTTTTTCTCTTTAGAGCAGAGGAGGATGAAAGGCGACTGAATAAAGGTTCATAAGATGATGAAGGGGATAGATAGAGTGGACGTGAGGAGACTATTTCCTCGGGTGGATGTAGCTGTTACTAGGGGGCATAACTATAAGGTTCATGGTAGAAGTTATAGGAGGGATGTCTGAAGTAGACTCTTCACTCAGAGCGGTTGGGGTGTGGAATGGACTGCCTGTGATAGTAGAGTTGGACACTTTTAGGAACTTTCAAGTGGTTATTGGATAGGCATATGGAGCACACCAGAATTATAGGGAGTGAGATAGCTTGATCTTGGACTTGGACATAGCTCAGCACAACATTGAGGGCCAATGTGCTGTACTGTTCTATGTTCTATTTCCTAAGTCCTAAGTCAAAGGATCAGTTCAGATGCAACCCTGGAATTTGACAAAGATGTTCAAAATCACAAGGGGTGACCCAGCTTGGAATAAATTGTTCCCACTGGCAAAAACAGCAACAATCAAAGGTTTGCTTGGCAAAGGAAGCAATGATAAGAGGGGAATCTCTTTACATAGCAAGTGATTAGGATCTGGAATACTTGCCTGGGCAGCGTGGTGGAGGTAGAATCAATCCTAGCTTTC
Source organism: Sphyrna mokarran (assembly GCA_024679065.1). Classification (NCBI taxonomy): domain Eukaryota; kingdom Metazoa; phylum Chordata; class Chondrichthyes; order Carcharhiniformes; family Carcharhinidae; genus Sphyrna; species Sphyrna mokarran. The sequence goes on along the minus strand of JAGIQG010000004.1, from coordinate 57,951,021 downwards.
TAAAGAAAAAATAGCAATTATCTGGAGAGAAAAGGGTAGGGAGTGGGACCAGGTGAGTTGTTCTTGCAGAGAATCATCACAGATACAATGAGCAGATTGGCTGCCTTCTGTACTGTAACCATTCTGAAATTCTACATACCAATAATACTAAATTGAGCACCAAGTCACTAGATCTGCAATTTTAACATGAAGACTTTCTCCCAATGATCTAGAACCAATAAGGTAGAGGCAGTATAAATTATGTGGCTGTACAGTACCCATAAACTTTATTACACTTGACCCCTCCATTTTTGTTTTATTACTGAGAAATTTAGGGCAAGGCACTCAGGCCAATCGCGTCAGACACCAAGACCAAAGAGGAGGGAAAAACAAAGATAAAACTGAAAGCAGAAAATTAATTATGCTAAAATTGGGCTATAAAGTAATATGGGGGAAAGACATTGATGCTTTGAAAAAAAATTAGTTGGGTAGGAGAGTGCATTAAGCAACTGAGCTTACCACAGCAGGGCCTCAGAGAGGAGTAACAGCACATTGGAGAGCTTGCTGGCAACATCAGAGGAACAAAAGAGGAAAAGTTCAGCAAAGGAAATACTACATACTCCAAAAATAGTCAGCAGTTTCTTGTGGCAAACATTAAATAAAATGCCACCATAGGACTCAACTCTTCTTTACTGATCTGAGGCCAACAGTTCCAACAAGCAGAGAAACTCAAAGAAATAGTATTGACCCTCCCAGCAAGGCTACTTCTTTTTTAATCAATTGGTTAGAGCTTATTTAAGGTGATGCTCTTATTCAATAGGACTACATGTGTAAAACATTTTGCCAAAGAAGAAATCAAATTAAGCAGCCCCTGATTGCCAATCCACTACAATCACTCCAACAGCCCTCATGTATTGTAAACAAAGGGACAAGAATAAAAAGTGCAAGTCTTCTGCCCCAAATTTGCTTTCCGTTCTAGGGGTACTTAAGCTTCTAGACCTTTTTTCAGGACGTAGTGAGAGCAACTAATTGTTCTGTCTGCTCCTGTTATTCAATGAATTTTATCAGACTAAATTCTTCATTTCATAAGCAAGATCTACTTCTTAATCCAAAAGTTACTCTTCAAAAAAATCCATATGGGATTTGGCAATTGCTCAGCAATTAAATGTACACAATGGTCAATATGTGACAATGCAGGCCAAGATGGTCTCAGATTTAACTACCTCATTGTGGCAGTACCAGTGTTACAATAAATAACAGCAAAGTTCTCAGAAATACAAATAAAATTCAGCAGAACAATAGTGAGGATGAGGCGGACAGAAGGTTGTCTCGGACTGGAATATGTTAGCATCGACGTAGTGCCTTTGATGCAGTAAACATCCCAAGATATTTCACATGATTATAGCTAGACAAAAAATTGATTCCAAGCCAAAGGACATTAGAATACGTATTAAAAAGTTTGGCCAAAGAGGGAGCTTTTAAAAGGAGTGCAAGGGATGGGAGGAGAGATTAAGAAAGGAAATTTCAGAGATTAGACCTGTAGGCTGAAGAAAGTGAAGAATGCATGGGATCTGAGATCTCAGGACATTTGACGAGTGTAAGAGTTAGGAAGATTGGGAGAGTGAGGTCAAGGACTAATGTGAACATAAACTTTGGTCATTTTCAAATCAAGGTGTTGTTGGACTGGCAGTTCATATTCATCAGCCATTACAAGATTTAGCATCTTTAAGGAGAGTAAAGAGCTGATATTTCGAGTCCATATGATCCTGTGTTAATCTTTTTACAAAAGATTAACGCCAGCTCTTTTCTCTCTTTACAGATGCTACCTGACGTGCTGATATTTTCCAGAATTTTCTCTTTTGGTTTCAGATTCCAGTATTCACAGTAATTTGCTTTTATTACAAGTTTTAGAGTGATTTAGGATACAGTCAACAAGTTTTCAATGAATTAATATTTATGGAGTGTTTAAGATGGGAGGTCTACAAAGAGAGTATTGGGGTAGTCAAATCTTGAGATAATAAAAGTATGGATGAAGCTTTTAGCAGACTAGCTGAGACAAGGCACAAACAGGCAATCTTATACAGTTGGTGATATGGGGTCTGATCACTCCAAGCTACACAGCAACATTAAGTTCCTATGCACACCACATACAGTTACCTTCTAACTTATTGCAACAGGCAAAAAAATTGAAAGGTTAGGCACTTACAACAAATCAAAGACACATTATAAAATTAATTAGCAGGAATGTTGGTTAAAAGATCAAAATTGGGTCAAATGAGAGAGGCTAACGGAGGGAGAGGGGGAAGAGAGAGAAAGAAGATGAGACTAACAAACAAGAGAGACAACAATTTAGGAATGGGGTGGGGAGGATTAGTAAGACCACCATAGCACACATTTAGGCTTTGATTAGGTAGATATAAATCATACTAAAAAGTACAGTTCCACGTAAGTAGCTGGATAATGAAGTCTACACTGGAGGGTAGACTGCAGATTTGTGGGTGAGTAATAGATTGAAGCTAGAGAGTTGGAGGATGGAAGGCCACTAGGAGAGTTCCTGCTGGAATAAATGCTTACTTTCACTGCACGCAATGTCATTTTAAACTGCTTATTGTTAACAAAAGAGGTGCCTCACTGGCTTAGTCAACATAGAAGCATAAAGAACAAAGAAACATCTCAACTGAAGTGGAAACAATGCAGCAAAAACATTGAGTAAAAATCCCCAGGGAAAACAAGTCATTCTGGATAAATTCTGACTCAATCAGTGCTTTAAATAGAGATGCAAGCTGCGTTGGGGAAAGCACCAATTTGGTGGAACGGAGATGGAAAATGCCAAGAGATCTTTCCTAAAGTATTATTTCCATTTTCACATTTGCCAGCAACACCCTGAGCCATGATGTTCAGCGTGAAATATCAAGAAAAATCACTCAGTCTATGTGAATTACTCTCAGTTCAGAGTGAAGCAGCTAAGCTAAATGTGAGCTGCAGGATCAACTACCTGAAGCCAAATGAGATCATAAAGGAAAGGGAAGTTGCAGAATACCAATTCTACACTTTAAAAAAAATTGCCTAAGGTATTCAGCTAGAATGAGAAAGCAAAAGGCACACAGATACAGCTGATCTGTATCTAAATTCCATCTCAGTAAGAGATCTGGCAACACCAATTTTAAATCCAACCAATTTATTTGATAGTAAATCTGCTAGCTTTCGGCGTTTGTCCATCTAAGTTCCATCTACCTGCCTTGGTTATGCAACCCTCAATGCTTTCACCTAACAAAATCCATCCATCTCAATATTGCAATTTACAATAGACCGCTAGCTTCACCAGCTTTTTGGGAAGTTACCAGGCTAGCACTCCCCTTTGCATAAACAAGTGATTCCTGACACCATCCCTCAATTTTAACATTAAAATCCCTTGCTCAAGGTGAAATAGTTTCTCTTCATCAACCCTGTCAATTCTTTTAATCATCAGAAACATCTAAGTTGACACATTTGTCTCAATTAGATCATCCCTCAATCTTCTAGACTCAAGGGAATATAAGCTGGTTCTCATAGCCCCATTACTGTTCTGGTGATGAGGGGATTATGGATGACAGAGATCTGTATTTCAGCCTTGCTTTTTCTCTTCATTCTGCGGTATAAGCCATTTCCTGGTAAGTGGGCATTTAAGTGATTTCCCTCCTTGCCTCCAACACAAATCAAGAACCATACGGTGTAGATATGACTGACAGCAGGTAACTCTCCTCATTCTCGGGAAGGGCTGGTTTCTGTTTGCTGCCTGCCTGTTGTCTGACTGTATGGCTGAGGTAGGAGTATGACTTGCAGCCACACACTCATTCAGTTCAACCAAGTGTTCGCAGGAGATGATCCCAGCAATCCAATGGACAACATGACGACTTTCCACTCCTATCCATCACTGGCAGCTTAAGGGGTTATATAACTTCCACATTTACATGACTGAGATTCCTTACAGACTGAACCTAGTAGTTGATTTTAAGATTCAAAAATCAGATACTAAAGCAGGATGAAAAATGTGAAACTGCAATTAGCCTCCTCTGCAAGATGACAGATAAACCAGGGCATTCTAATCTACAGCTGTTACATCAACACAGGATAAGGCCAATCAGCCTACTTTCTGTACCTTTGTCAACACTTCAGAGAACTATCTAATTAGTTCCAATCATCCACTTTTCTCCCCAAAGCCTTGTGACTACATTGATCTAAACCGTGCTTCAATCTCCAGTCTTTAGTGATCTTTGCTTCAAACGCTGGTGATTGAACAAATGGTGTTGTTGGTCCTTCAGCTACCAAAATCCTATAAATCCTCACTAAACCTCTCTATCACTCTATCCTCCTTTAAAATGCTCAATACTAAATTTTTGGTCACCTGGTCTAACATGGCCTCAGATGGCAATGTCAGATCTTGTCTGATAGCTCTCCTGTGAAGCATCTTGGGATGGTTTACTACATTAGACACACAACTACAAATTTAAGTTACTGTCATTCGAAAAACTACACTAATAAATAGTCTTGAAATTACAACTATTTGGATGACATTTCATGAAAAGAATGTAATATTTTAGCGAAAAAGCATCCTCTTTGTTATATTATCTTTGCGTTTGCAACCATGGGCCCAGGTTTCTGAGCTGACTTTATCTGGGACTCTGAAGCATTACAGATATTGACTAACTTGGTACTTACTGGAAGAGCTCAATGGCGTGGAGGAAGAAACGGGAATGTGCAACTCTGATTGGCTACTTTGGATGCTGATACTCTCATACGAATCCTGTCCTTCCGTCTGCCCTGCTGGGGAAGATGCGATTTCTGCCAACACCTCCAAGTCTTTCAAGATCACCTGGAACCACAAATCAATGCTGCCCTTAAGAAATTAACAGAATCAAACAGTGAAGTATATTCCAGCATTGCACAACAGGATCACTGCCATTCTGGCTTAATTTTTTACTGGAAGAGGGAGAAAGGAAACAAGCACCACAGATCGACAACCATGACTAGGAATGCATTAGAGTAATATTCTAAGAGTGGTTATACAGAGTACAAGTTACATCAAACAGCTAAGTAGCATTTATCCATTATTCAATATTTAGTTCAATAGCATTCCTCTATCTACATTGCTCACTCTTGCTTTCCTAAGCACAGCAGCTGATATTAGAATATAGTCCCACAGTACTGGATTGCAGAGTTTGCTGAGATTTGGATAGGCTGGGATCTGATTAATGCAGTTACACATTCCCTTTACCAAATAGCAAATGATAAAGCTCTTGTGTTTGTTTACAGCAGTTTTTGATGACAGACTTAGGGCTCCTGCAGTCAAAACATTTACTTGATAAAGTTCTTCACCACCACATTGCAAGCTGGGTTTTATTTCTGTACAAACTACAAGTTAACAAAAGGTCCTTCATAAAAGTTGAGACATAGACAAATTCAACCATTACAAGAAACACATGGATAACCCTAAATCATGTGAAAACCATTAACTACACGGGTCTTTTTGATTGAAGGTGTAGATATGACTAACATTCTTTTGCCGGTTCTGGACAGAAAAACCTGAGAAACCAAAGCTTGGGGAGAGAATACAAAATTTTGAGGCATAAAACTGGTGATTCCTTGATGACTCTCTTACTCAAGCAGACTGTCTGCAGCTTTGGTGTTATATTTGACTGTGATGAGCTTCTGACCATACTCAGACTGTGCCATCACTATGACTGCCTATTTCCACCCCGATAGCACTGTCTGAATACAACAGCTTCAGCTGACCCAATATTAAATCTCTCACCCATGTCTTTATTATTTTGTGACTTATTTATTCCAATATACTTTGGGTCCATCCAAGTTCCACTCTCTATAACAAGACAGAAAATGCTGAATAAGCTCAGCAAGTCTAACAGCGTCTGTGAAGAGACATCTCAGAACATTTTGAAAAGTTAACTCTTTTCTCTTTCGATGATGCTGTTGGATCTGCTAGATTTTCCAGCATTTTGTGTTTTTGTTTTCACAGTAATTTGCTTTTATTCTATTCTCTGTAAACTGTAAACTTGAGGTCATCCGATATTCTCCCACCCACGTCCTAACTTGCACTAAGCTGGTTCATCAATCATCCCGATCATGCTGAATAGCAATGGCTCCTGGTTAAGCACCACCTCAATTTGCAAACTTTCATTCTTGATTTCAAACCCCTCTGAGTGAGTCCTTTTCAAAAAATCCCACCATGGGATGTAGGCAAGGCCAGCATTTAATGCCCATTTCTAATTGCCAATAAGAAGGTAGTGATGAGCTGATTTCTTGAACTCAGGTGATGGCATTCCTATGTATTTGCTACCCTTATTCTTCAAGGCTGTACTGGTCAAGAGACTGGAAACTGATGCTGAAGGAACGTAGGTGAGTTGTTGCAGAGCATCATCTTAGAATCTCTACAGTACAGAAAGAGGCCATTCAGCCCATCGTGTCTGCACCAACCATAATCTCACCCAGCACTAACCCCATATCCCTAGATATTTACCCATTAATCCCTTTAACCTATGCATCTCAGGACACTAAGGCCAATCAACCTAACCCACACAGCTTTGGACTGTGGGAGGAAACCCACACAGACATGAGGACAATGTGCAAACTCCACACAGAAAGTGACATAAGCCAGGAATCAAATCCAGGTTCCTAGAACTGTGACCACTGTGCTACCGTGCCACCCACTATAACATCTGTATTATCTATCATCTTGTAAATCGTACACACACCTATCACTGTGCATCGGTAATGGAAGGAATAAATGTTTGTTGATGGGGTGCCAACCAAGCAGGCTGCTTTGTCATGTATGGCGTTTAACTTCTGTGTGCTGTTGGAGCTACATCATCCAGGCGAGTGGAGATTATTCCATCAAACTCCTGAATTTGGTTTTGATTTGATTTATTATTGTCACATGTACTAACAGTGAAAAATGTTGCTTCTTGTGCAGCATACAGACAAAGATTTGTGCCTTGTATATGGTTTTGGGGAGTCAAGAGATGAGCTACTAATTGCAGAATTCTCAGTCTCTGGGTCGTGATGGTATTTGATGGAATCAGAAATGATAATGCCACTAAATGTCAAGGGATGATGATTGGATTTTCCTCTGTTGAGATGGCCAATGTCTAGCACCAATGTTACTTGCCACTTATCAGCTCAAGCCTAAATATTGTTCAAGTGTTGTCTCATATTTGTAAGCCTGTTCTATATTTGAGGAGTCACGAATGTTGCTGAACATTGTGCAATCATTAGCAAACATCTCTGATTTTGATCTTATGTTGCAGAGACGGTCATTGATGAAGCAGTTGAAGATGGATGGGGCTAGGACACTACCCTCAGAAACTCCTGCAGCAATGTTCTAGAACCAAGATGATTGACCTTGAACCGCTATCTTCCTCCAACCAGTGAAGACTTTCTTACAACTTCTATTAAATTCAAGTTTGCAAGGGCTCCTTGATGCCACACTTAGTCAAATATTGCCTCAGCGTCAAGGGCAGTCACTCTCGCTTCACCCCTGGAATTCAGCTCTTTTTACATTTGGACCAAAATTGCAAGGCTGGGAGCTGAACAGTCTTGGCAGAATCCAAATTGAGCATCCAAAAGCAGGTCATTGCTGTGTAAAAGCTGCTTGATAGCACTGTTAGGGCCATCTTCCATCACTTTGTTGATAATTGTAGAGATGTGGATGGGCTGGTAATTGCAGACAGAATGTTCTTGAGCAATTTTTCACTTTACCAAGTAGATGCCAGTGGTGTAGCTGGACTGAAACAACTTGGCCTCAGGAATGCGGCAAGTTCTGTGTTCAGTACTATTGTCCAGATGTCGTCAGTACCTGTAGCCTGCACAATTTCTTTGTCCCTCTTGGTCTATGTAATCTCCTGCAGCTCTACATTCCTCCAGGACAGCTGTGCTCCTCTAATCCCAGCCTCTTGAGCATCCCCTATTTTCATTGCTCCATCATTTGCAGCTGTGCTTTCAGCTACCAAAGCTTGGTTTTGAAAACCCTGTGAAAACCTCCTACTCCTTTCTCCTCTCTCTCCGCTTCTTTGTGAAAATTTTTAAAAATCTGCACATTTGGCCAAGTCTTTTGGTCATCAATATGGTTTGGTATCAAATTTTGTTTTATAATGCTCCAGAAAGGCCTATGGACAATACAGATCATTGTTGTGGAGCATCACGCAAGATGCATGGGCATATTCCCTCAGAAAACATTTCACAATTACACTCAAAATTACCATTGTACATTTTAAAACTTATTCATACTTGGAATACAAATTTCACCTTCAAACATAGTCAAACAAACCTTTGTTTACATTTACATCAGATCTTTGCAGCTGTGACGAAAGGTCACTTTAGCATACCCAATGCTTGTTTCTCAATTTTTAGTAGCCTGTTCGACAGACATCATTCTTTACTTCTGCCCAATACAGGTCAAACTGATACCATTCTTCCCCTTCCCCCAAACCTATGGCACTGGCACTATTCTTCCCCATTCCTCTACTCCCACAATTAATGCCTCTCTGACTGTATTATAGTCCTCTTTGCTTCCACTTACAGCATCAGTCTCGATTTTGGTTCCTCACTGAATTGAACTCCATTTTGTTTTGATTAATATATTGATGTCAATCTTGGTGTTGCTGCTAAGTTGCATTACAAGCACAATTCAATGCATACCATCTCCAAAAATTTGCAATCTAAGTCAGTTAGAAATGTAAAGTGAAATTTCTCTTTCATTCTTTCACTTAAGCATACAAGTGCTGGCTTGGTTCCCTCTGGTGGTAGTCTCAATGCAGAAGAAACATTTGCTGATCCAGGCTTAAAAACACACAATAAAACCATAGCTGTTATTGCTTAGCAGACAACCATTTAACCCTTTGCCAGATGTTTGTGAAGAGCAATCCAATCTTTACTCTACTTCTCCACTCTCTCTCCACAGCCCTTTACCATCATTTACTTGAAACATTTATGTGAGTAAATTCAATTCTGACAAAATTTGAACCCATCACTCTTGGGCTGTTAGACAAGTACCACTGCACTATAATCTCAATTAACCTTGGTAGGCACAAATGCAGTGCTGGGGAGCATTGCAACGTCACAGGTGCCATCTTTTAGACTAGAGATAAATTAAGACTTGTTTGTCTGTTCCAAAGTTTCAGATGAAAAACTAAGATCCCATGGCATTATACCACCAAGAATAGGGACTGCTCCCAGTATTGCAATTAATATTCCTCCTTCAAACAACCGAACCTAAAAAGATGATTGACTTTTCATCCTTACTGGACTTTGCTAACACAAACCTTAGGTCTGTATCGGAGATCACCACTGCAGATATCAGAGCAATCTTCTTTAAGGTCAACCCACATAAGTGACTAGCCTGAATGGAGTATCCAGATGAGCACTTGGATCCTGCTTGGATCAGCTGGCAGGGACATTCGCAGACATCTTCAACCTCTCTTTACAATAATCCGAGATTCCCATCTGCTTCAAGAAGACAACTATCATCCCAGTACCAAAGAAAAGCCAAGCAGCGTGCCATAATGACTATCTGGTAGCTCTGACATTCATCATAATGAAGTGCTTTGAAAAATGAGCCATGGCATGAATCAATTCCAACCTCCCAGATTGCCTGGATCCACTGCAGTTCACCTACTGCTGCAAGAGATCCACAGTAGACGCCATCTCCCTGGTCCTGCACTCAACCTGGGAACACCTAGATAACAAAGACACTTATGGCAACTCCTATTTATTGACTACAACTCAGCGTTCAATCATTATTCCTACAAAACTCATCTCCAAACTGTGGCCTGAACCTCAGCTCCTCCCTCTGCGACTGGATCCTGAATTTTCTAACCCATAGATCACAATCAGTAAGGATAGCAACAACACCTCCTCCATGATCATCCTCAACACCGGTTCCCCACAAGGCTGGATTCTTAGCCCACTATTATACTCCCTGTACACCTATGACTGTGCGGCCAAATTCTCTTCCAACTCGATTTTCAAATTTGCTGATGGCACTGTTTGATCAGGCAGATGCAGCGCGGATTCGTTAAGGGGAAGTCGTGCTTGACGAATTTATTGGAGTTCTATGAGGAAGTGACTAGTGCGGTAGATAGAGGGGAACTGGTGGATGTGGTGTTTTTGGATTTCCAAAAAGCATTTGATAAGATGCCTCACAAAAGATTGCTGCAGAAGGTTAAGGTGCAGGGAGTCGGGGGTAGGGTGTTAGACTGGATAGAGACTGATTGTCTAATAGGAAGCAGAGGGTAGGTATTAATGGGTGCTATTCTGATTGGCAGCTGGCGACTAGTGGAATGCCCCAAAGTTCGGTGCTGGGGTCTCAACTATTTACCATTTACATAGATGATCTGGAGGAAGGGGCAGAGTGCAGGGTGGCAAAATTTGCTGATGACATGAAGAAGAGTGGAAAAGCAAATTGCTTGGAAGGTGTGGAAAGCCTGCAGAGGGATCTGGATAGGTTGAGTGAGTGGGCAAGGACCTGGCATATGGAGTATAATGTTAGCAAGTGTGAGATTATCCACTTTGGTAAGAATAATGGTAGGAAGGATTACTATTTAAATGGAGAAAAGCTGGAGGTCCTTGTGCACGAATCGCAAAAACACTATGCAGGTGCAGCAGGTGACTAAGAAGGCAAATGCAATGTTGGCCTTTATAGCTAGGGGGATAGAATATAAAAGTAGGGAGGTTCTGTTGCAGCTGTACAGAGTGCTGGTGAGGCCGCAGCTGGAGTACTGTGTGCAGTTTTGGTTGTCGCATTCGTGGAGGGATATATTGGCCTTGGAGGGGGTGCAGAGAAGGTTTACTAGGCTGATACCGGAGATGAGGGCATTGGATTATGAGGAGAGACTGAATAGGCTAGGTTTGTACTCTTTGGAGTTTAGAAGGCTGAGAGGGGATCTTATAGAGACGTGTAAGATAATGAAGGGGATGGATAGGGTAGAGGTTGAGAGACTCTTCCCGCTTAGCAAAGATAGCAGGACTAGAGGGCACAGACTCAAGATTGGGGGGGGGGGGGGGAGTTCAGATCGGAATTGCGGAGGGGTTTCTTCGCGCAAAGGGTGGTGAATCTTTGGAATTCTCTGCCTGATGAGGTGGTGGAGGCTTCCTCACTGAATATGTTCAAGTCAAGAGTGGATAGGTTTTTAATTGACAAGGGAATTTAGGGTTATGAGCAGAAAGTGGGAAAATGGTACTGAACCACTACAGATCAGCCATGATCTTATTGAATGGTGGGACAGGCTCAAGGAGCTGTATGGCCTACTTCTGCTCCTATTTCTTACGTTCTTATGACACCACCATAGCATGTTGGATCTCAAACAATGATGAAACAGAGTACAGGAATGAGATAGAGGATCTGGTGAACCGATGCGGCAATAATAATCTCTCCCTCAATGTCAACAAAATGAAGGAGATTATCATCAAGTTCAAGAAGTGTAAAGGAGAACATGCCCACGTCTACATCAACGGAGAGAAAGTGGAAAGAGTCAAGAGCTTCGGGTTTTTAGGTGTCCAGATCACCAAGAACCTGTCCGGGCCCCTATGCCGACACTCTAGTTAAGAAAGTGCACCAACGCCTCTACTTTCTCAGAAGACTAAGGAAATTTAGCTTGTCAGCTACGACGCTCATCAACCTTTACAGATGCATCAAACAAAGAATTCTTCCTGGTTATATCACAGCTTAGTATGGCTCTTGTTCTGTCCAAGACTGCAAGATACTATAAAAGATTGTGAATGAAGCCAATCCATCATGCAAACCAACCTCCTGTCGATTAACTGTGACTACATTTCCCACTGCTTTGGCAAAGCAGCCAGCATAGTTAAGGACCCCAGACATACCGTCTTCCACCTTCTGTCAGGAAAAAGTACAAAAGTCTAAGTACCAATCGAGGCAAGAACAGTTTCCTTACTGCCATCAAACTTCTGAATGGACTTACCTTGCGTTAAGTTGATCTTTCTCTACACCCTTGCTATGACTGTAACATTACATTCTGCACTCTCTCGTTTCCTTTTCTATGAACAGTATGCTTTCTCTGTATAGCATGGAAGAAATAATACTTTTCACTGTATACCAATACATGTGACAATAATAAATGAAATCAAACAAAGTAAACTGCTGGATTTTCCTAGTAACATAGGAATAGGAGTAGGCCATTCAGTCCTTTGACTCTGTTCCACCATTTAATGAGAAGTCTAACACCACGTGCCTGCCTTTGACCCATATCCTTGCCCATGGCTCAAATTCCTTAATACCTTAAAAATATACCTATCTCAGATCTAAAGATAGCAACTGATATACCATCACCTACAATTTTTCAGGAGTGTGTTCCAAATCTTTACCACCGTTTGTGTGTAGAAGTGCTTCCTGATATCTCTTCTGAACTGTCTGGCCCTGCATAATGACATCGATATTTCAACATAACGGATAGCGAATCAGTGATTGAGAAATTTGAGAAGGCAAGGCACTAAATCAGGGGTTTCCAAATTGGTATTCACAGAATCCTGTGTGTTTGTAAACAGTCTCCATACGTCTGCAAAGCTGATGGCTGCCGCACGACCAGCAAATACCGGTCCCAATTTTAAAATAATTAGAGTAACCAAATAGGCCAGAGCATTAATGTTAATGGGCCACAGGAGGGAGGCTTGGCCAAGGGATAATGTGGGGGAAGAGCATGTTGGTGAATGTATCTGCAACTGTATTCTTTTCTTCTAATTCCTAATATTTGCGGAGATATAGCTAGGAAAGACATATTGTAGAAGAAGGTTCCCTTCCAAGGATATGTATTTGCTCAGACTTAAGCTAAATACAAAGACTTAAAATGCAGTGTACTGATTTTGAAGATGTGATTTTATGTAACCAAATGATCGAATGGAGAAACGATACGAGGAAACCCTACACTCAAGCTGTATATTGTAGGCAGCGGGATATCATAAAAACATAGAAGATAGGAGCAGGAGGAGGCCATTGGTCCTTCAAGCCTGCTCCACCATTCATGAAGATTGTGGCTGATCATCCAACTCAATAGCCTAATCCTACTTTATCCCCATAGCCTTTGATCCCATTTGCCCAAAGTGCTATATCCAGCTTGAATGCATTCAAGGTTTTGGCATTAACCACTTCCTGTGATAATGAATTCCAAAGACTCACCATTCTTTGGGTGAAGAAATGTCTCTTCACCTCTGTCCTAAATCGTCTACCCTGAATCCTCAGACTGTAATCCTTTGTCTGGACTCCCCCACCATTGGGAACATCTTCCCTGCATCTATCCTATCTAAAAAGCTTACATTAATACCACAATGAAGTTATTGTGAAATTCCCTTAGTCGCTACAGTCCGGCACCTGTCCGGTCAATTTACCTAACCAGCACGCTTTTCAGAATGTGGGAGAACCCCACACAGACAGTGACCAAAGCTGGGAACTGAACCCAAGTCCATGGCGTTGCAAAGCAGCAATGTTAACCACTGTGCTACCACGCTGTCGTGAAAGTCTCTAAGAGATCCCCTCGTCCCCATTCATCTGAACTCCAGCAAAAACAATCCTAACCTAATCAATCTCTCCTCAGTCCCGCCCGCCACCGCCTGGAATCAGCCTCGTAAACCTTTGCTGCACTTGAAGAGCAATAACGTCCTTCCTCAGAAAAGGAGACGAAAACTGCACACAATACTCTAGGTGTGGCCTCATCAAGGTTCTGTATAGTTGCAACAACACATCTGTGCTCCTATACTCAAAACCTCTCGCAATGAAGGCCAAAATGCCATTTGCCTTCTTTATCACACGCTGCACCTGCAAGCTTACCTTCAGTGACTAGTGCACAAGGATACCCAGGCTCTGCTGCACACTTTCCTTCTCCTCATTTACAGCCATTCAGGTAGTAATCTACCTTGTTGTTTTAGCTTCCAAAGTGAATAACCTCACATTTATCCAAATCATACTGCATCTGCATTGATTAGCCCACTCAACTGTCCAGATCATTCTGAAGGATCTCTGCATCCTTGTTACAGTTCACTCTCCCAACCAACGTTGGTATCTTCTGCAACCTTTGAAATGTTACATTTTATCTCTCACCCAAATCTGTTTCACATTCAATTGTTTGGTTAAATAAAGTCATACCTGCAACGTCAGTACACTGTATTTTGAGTCTTTACATTTAGCTCAACTCTGAGCAAATACACAGCCTCGACAGACAACTCTCTTCCACAATTTGGTGTGGCGAGCAGGATCAAATTGTAAACAGGGACTTTCGAGGCTACGTATGCTACTAAAGTTAACATAAAGGCTCAAAACACAGTGTACTGATGTTGAAGACATGATTTTATTTAACCAAATAATTGAATGGCAAATGATACGAGGAGGGCCTGCATTCAAGATATCGAATGTAGCAGCCACATACCAGCCTAAAGAACAATGCCCATGAAGACAATTATAGATTCCCAAAATCATACCTTTCTGGTAGGCATTATCCAGTAAACACTAATACTGTCAATAATCATCCTGTCATTAATTCCAGCTAAATGCAGTACACATCATGATCTAATGGGATTTCATTTGTTATTAAATTACTGATGTTACTTCCCTTCTGTTGCCCACCAATATGGGACGCTAGACAGTGAAATAATTCCCACCGAATTGAACCCACATGACTCTTGTCCGATCCTGAGAAATTCTTTATTTCTGCTCACCACCTGCATTATCACTTGGAGTTGGATGACCCTATTCATAAAGCTAGCATTGATAGCCATCTTGTTCCCAACCACTGCTTTCAGTGAATTTATTATTCCTTCCCTCTTTATATTTTGCCACTGACTGAAATTTCATAAAATGTAACCAAAAGCAAAACATATCCATCTTGTATATTCAAAATACATGTTTTAAATCAATGTTTTAAATATTTGTTAATTATGCAGAGCTTTTATGGCAACAGCGTTGGCTGGTTTACGTTCCCATAATGTAAGGTCATTCATTTTAAAGTTAGTGTCATGTTAGTATTCCTAAATATATTTAGTATTCCTAAATATATGGTTATCTGTTAGTCTGATTCATCTCCCTACATCATATTTCTACATTTTCACAGGAAAATAAGGGGCATCGACATTATGAGACCGCTTGGGATTCCCCAATGCACTTGGGAGGTCACTAGAAGTTTCGCGGTTTATAAAGTTTGGGAAACCCTGCACCAAAGAGTCTTCAATGACACATCAAATAACTGTACTCTCACGTCCTGCCCCTTTACAGCCAGTTATCAGCTGTGGTTCAATTAATAATACTCTTGCCTCTGAATTAGAAATTTGTAAGGTCAAACCCTGCTCCAGCACAGAAATCTAGGCTGACATTCCAGTACAGTACTGAAGGAGTGCTGCACTGCCTTTTTGATGAAATACTAAGTGTTCAAGTGTACGTAGAAGCATTACTTTGAAGAGTAGAGGAGCTTCTCTCCAACATTCTGACCAATATTTCTCTCAAACATCACAAAAACTGACTGGCTGGCAATCATTTCACAGCTGCTTATGGGATACTGCTGTGCACAAATTAGTTTCCAGGTTTCTTTCAAAAGGTACTTCGTTGACTGTAAAGCACTCTGGTATATCCTCAAGTCATGAAAGGCATTATATAAATGCAAGTCTTGCTTTCAATTCCTTCCATAAGGTACCACAAAGTGAACAGTGTATAATAACTTGAAGAAAATGGAGTGTTAGCGATAAATTACAATTCTTGGCAATCACGAAACGACTGTGAAGGTGTGTTCTCTCATTTTCACTGAAAGGCAGCCAAAACCAGGTTTGCATAAGATAAACAAGTGCTTGTGCTTCACTGCCTAATCCTGAATAAACTTCAAATTTACTAAATATTCTGGTTTTGTTTTAATATGTTCATTCATAGGATATAGGTGCTGCTGCTGCCAAGAGTAACATTCATTGCCCATTTCTAACTGTCCTCAAGAAGTCATCTTTTAAAAGGAGTGATCATTTCAAAAGGCAGTTAAGACTGAGTGTCAAGTCATATAGCAGGGTACAGGAAGAGGATTTCCTTGCCTGTAGGACATTAGGAAACCAAATAGGTTTTCATGATAATCTGGTAGTTTCCTGGTCATGATGTAGAGATGCCGGCGTTGGACTTGGGTAGTAAGAATCTAGCAACACCAATTTTAAATCCAACCGATTTATTTGATAGTAAATCTGCGAGCTTTCGACTTTTGTCTTCGTCAGGCAAATGCAGTGTTCTGGTCCAGAACACTGCATTTGCCTGACGAAGACGGAATTTGAAAGCTCGCAGATTTACTAACAAATAAATCGGTTGGATTTAAAATTGGTGTTGCTAGATTCTTACTGAGTTTCCTGGTCGCCATTATCGGTACGGACATTTTATTCAAGTTTATTTAGTTAACCAAATTTAAATTTCCCAGCTGCAATAGTGGGATTTGAATTCAAGCCTTCAGATTGTTAAAATATCCTCTGTGTTACCAATACCACTATGCCACCGTTCCCTAGCAATTCACCGTTCTAGGTGACGTGGGTGAAATAATAACAGAAACTGAGGGGTTTTCAAAACAAGGCAAGCTGTTACAAAAGCTGCCTCGAGTGCTCTCACCCACACTGTGTGCCTCATAATAGCATCACCTACTTAATTAGTCACAATAAAACAAATCATTTGTTCTGTCATTTTTACAGTCAGATCTATCTGATGCAGACGAAGAGGGTAATGAAATGGCACTTCAACAACTGTTAAACCACCCAGCAATCTGCACACACTTCATCTATAACACGCACACATAAACCACTGACACCGAACAGAAGGAATCTCATTCTGTGCTCCCCCCTCCTCCCAAGGTACCCCCGATAACACTCTCCCAGTCCCAAAAATATCCAACTATATCTTTTCTATCAAAGGTTTAGCCCTCAAAGGACCCCTAGTGGCAGCTCTGTTTAGGTTTGTCAGAAACTGTTTGCTTGCATATTTTATATTCAGAGCAGGTACATTATATTGTAGCCTATTCATTACCAGTGAAAGGCTCCATGCAGCTTGTCTTGAATGCAGCTTTATTTGACCAAATAACAAGAACTCACATCTTTAATAAAAGAAAAAGAACCTCAATGGAAGTGTGTGATTTAACAACTTCAAATAACTTAAGATTTTAACTTGATACATCAAAGTGTCACGTCACAAGACTGCCAGTATTGAGGTTGTTCCTATGGCATTGGTCAGCACTTATGATGATTCTTGCCTCTGCTTTCAGCAGAGCTTGCTGTTGGATAAAATTTCCATAAGATGTGCCATCCATACCATGGTATATACAAACAGGTATAAAAGCCAGGGGTGGGTGAATGGATGGGGGAATATGATGGTGGTACCAAAACTGGGTACAGGACTCTAGATATAGCCATAACATGGTCTTGTAAAGTATTAAGTATTTAAATTAAATTTAAATAAATGCAAGTATTTAACAATCATAATCACAGGTCCTAACAACTTTGCTTTCTCTACATTCCCAGGGTGCGAGTCATGAACCTTTAGATATCTCAAACTACAACACTAATGAATCTCTCCTTAAAAAGGGTCATTCTTGCATGGTACATTTACACATACACAGACACCAGTGTGGATAATTGCAGCCATCAAATTGCACTAAAACACATTGAAAGGTCTCTGCATATGCATACTGTTCATCATTTGACGATCTTGTACAAAAACATCTGCTTCTACTCAATTATGTGGCTGAGATCAGTGATAGGAGAGTTTAATAAATTAACAATGTTATTAACCATGCAATCATCTCCAACAGAGTTAGGAAATTGATACTGTTATTTCAAAGGAGATACAATGAAAATGCAATTTGAGCAACTCACTTGCGTATTAAATATTACATAGAACATAGAAACCTACAGTGCAGAAACATATTCTCAGAGTCTGTATGACCATCCCTACCGGAATATGTATGCCACTCGTATAAATCAATGTTAGAAGTACCATGTTACAACAAATAGGTGTCACTTCACAATGGAAAGATTCTGACCGTCAACAAACTCTTTTAGGCTACACATTACATGGAGGCTTTGCCTGCCCTCTCAATTAATAAAAGATTAATTGACACCACTCAAAGAACAACATTAAGGTGCTCTACAGCATCCTGGCAAATATTCATCCCCCTGTTAACATCAAAACAAATGCAGATTGACCTTATTGCTGGATGTTAGATCTTATACATAGATTGGACGTCATGTTTGCCTACATAATAGGAGTGACCGACCGCACTTCAGAAGGTGCTGGTGGGCTTGAAATACTTAGGGCCATTCAAGGGTTCAACATAAATGCTAGTTACCACTACTGCCTCATAGCTCCAGGGACCTGGTTTGATTCTGCCTGTGCGGAGTCTGTACATTCTCCCCGTATCTGTATACGTTTCCTCCAGGTGTTCCAGCTTCCTTCCACAGGAGGAAGATATAATCATAATGTGGTCTTGTAAAGTATTAAGTAATTAAATTAAATTTATTTGAGATTCTGGTTGCTGGTTGGGTGCATTGGCCACTCTAAATTCTCCCTCCAGTGTACCAGAACAGATGTCAGAGTGTGGCGACTTGGGGATTTTCACAATAACTTCATTGCAATGTAATGTAGGCCTACTTGTGACACTAATAAATAAACTTTAAAAGATCATCTTCTCGCTGAAGGATGTTTTGTGATGAGCATGCCCAGCAGGAGAGCGGGGGAGAGGCAATGGGAGAGTGGACATTCACATGATGCTGTAGCACAGCTGAAGAAATGGTAACTGTACATTTCTATAGTGTATATATATATTTTAAAAATTCATCAATCTCTGTCACAGTTTATTCCATGGATTACTCAGAGGCTCTTCTGATCACAGAATGTGTAGAGCAGAATCAAGCCATTCAGCCCGAGTGGTCTCTACCTCACTTCATCTACTCTCATCTATCTATTCTGCTATTCCTTTCTCTCACACATGCAAATCTAACTTCGCTGAAATGCATCAATTCCATTCTCTATTTGCATCAACCACTCTAAGTGGCAATTCCCACATTCTAACCAGTCTTGAGTAAAGAAGATTCTCTTGAATTTTTTACAAGATTTATTAGTGACTATCTTATATTTATTGTCCTGAGTTTCCAACTCCCCTCCAAATGAAAACATCTGTGTCTACCATTATTCCCTTCATTGTTGTGCATGACCACTTTCCTCAATGTAGGGTCATAGAATCCTACACTGCAAAAGGAGGCCATTTGGCCTATCATGTCTGCATAGTCCACAATCTCACCCAGGCTCTCCCTCCATACCCCCTGCATTTACCCTAGCTAGTCCCTCTGACACTAAGGGATAATTCAGCATGGCCCTAACCTTCTGGTCATTTTGATGTTTTTGGCATGGCCACACATTCATGGTATTTACATGGACTAAGACAGATATAGTATCTTCAAAGTTGCTGATCAGCCATAAACAGCTTTCCTTATTCAGTCCTCACATAATTTTAAATATTGCCATCAGTTTGCCTTTCTCTTCAAGGGAAAATAGATCGAGTATTTTCAAACTTCGATAATTCGTAACCTTTCCACTCTGATATCACCTTTACAATCCTTTTCGCATGCTCTCCAATACTTCTGTATCCCACTTGAAACATGACTGTGTCTTTTGCTTTCTAGCCTTGTCTTAATATGTTCTTACACAACTTTGTCCAAGGAAAGATCCTAATAACCACCCCATAGGTTAATTGGAAGATCAGAAATCTAGTGCACCAAATATTTCTGTAGGTCATTGCTCCCCAAAGTGGACCTGGCTTGCAAGTTTGGAGAAGTGGCAAAGCTTTAATAAATAGATTAATCTGAGCAGCTTTAGCTGGTGCACTTCATACAAATCACCAACACCTGGGAGTATCGAGATTAAGGCTCTGGGTTCCATTTCAGCAAATCAGCAATTTTAGTTGGTGATTGATTAATTTCATCCTTTGGGCAGATGGATAGAACACCTGCGTGTTAGCAATTTATGTTAGTGTAACATTCCAGAATGTAAATTCTTCAATGACTGAAGAAACTAAATCAGAAATCAGTCATGCTTTAGAAAGTCCCAAAGACAAAAATGGTTAAATGGATTTTGTAAACAGCAGCTGGTCCTGTATACACATTGTTTACCTTGATAAGAAATCAGAATCTCAAAACATGTCATGTAATCAGCATCTATGTTGGATAGCGTCATTCTCAAAGTCAACTGGATGTTCCCCTCCAAGTAGCACAACATACTGACTTGGGTCAAAATTCTGGAATTTCCTCCCTAACAGCATGATTATATTAATATGACGTACAAAAGATGAAGCATAATGTATGTAAGTTTGCTGACTGTATAAAGTTAAGTGGAAATTTAAGTTGTGAGGAAAATATAAAGCAATATAGACAAAGTGCATAACATGTAAGTATAAAGTGCGAGTAGGTGTACATGGTGAGTGTACATACACAATGGGTTCACGTGATGGACTGGGCTTCGTTCTATGGACCTATAATGTCAGGATTTTAGAAGAATGAGAAGTGATCTAATTGAAATGTATAAGATTGCTTCAGCAAGAACCTCACATACCCCATGCACACACATTTCTACTTTCTTCTATCGGAAAAAAGATACAAAAGTTTGAGGTCACATATCAAGTAACTCGAGAATAGCTTCTTTCTTGCTGCCATCAGACTTCTGAACGGAATTACCTCATCCTACATTGATCTTTCTCTACACCCTAGCTATGATTGTTATACTACATTCTGCACCCTCTCTTTTCCTTCTCCATGAATGGTATACTTTGTCTATATAGTGTGCAAAAAGCAATACTTTTCATATATACCAATATATGTGACAATAATAAATCAAATCAATATAATCATTCAATCCCTCATAATAGGACAACCCATTCATTTCAGGAACTAAATGAACCTTGGCTTCACTGCCTTCAATAAATCAAATTGTTCCTTCTTCATTCTTGGGCTCTAATCAGAGGGTGGTGGTTGGTGGAAATTATTCATCATGGAGTATGGTTACAAGTGGTGTACCTCAGGGATCTGTTTTGGGGCCTCTGCTGTTTGTAATTTTTATAAATGATCTGGATGAGGGTATTGAAGGATGGATTAGTAAATTTGCGGATGACACCAAAGTCGGAGGAGTGGTAGATAGTGAAGAGGGGTGTTATAGTTTGCAGAGAGACTTGGACAAGTTGCAGAGCTGGGCCGAGAGGTGGCAAATGGAGTTTAATGCGGAAAAGTGTGAGGTAATTCACTTTGGCAGGAATAACAAATGTGTAGAGTATAGGGCTAATGGTAGGACTCTTAATAGTGTTGATGAACAGAGGGATCTTGGTGTATATGTGCAGAGATCCCTGAAAGTTGGCAATCAAGTCGATAAGGTTGTTAAGAAGGCATACGGAGTCTTAGCTTTTATTGGTAGGGGGATTGAATTTCGGAGCCGCAACGTCATGTTGCAACTGTACAAAACTCTAGTGCGGCCGCACTTGGAGTATTGTGTGCAGTTCTGGTCCCCACATTATAAGAAAGATGTGGAGGCATTGGAGAGGGTACAGAGGAGGTTTACCAGGATGTTGCCTGGTATGGAGGGCAGGTCTTATGAAAAGGCTGAGGGATTTGAGGTTGTTTTCGTTAGAAAGGAGGCGGCTAAGAGGAGACCTTATTGAAACATATAAGATGATTAGAGGTTTAGATAGGGTGGACAGTGATAGCCTTTTTCCTAGGATGGAGAAAGCTAGCACGAGGGGACATAGCTTTAAATTAAGGGGTGGTAGTTATAGGACGGATGTCAGAGGTAGGTTCTTTACCCAGAGGGTGGTAAGGGTATGGAATGCCCTGCCTGCTGCAGTTGTAGATGCACCAAGTTTGGTGGCGTTTAAGAGGTTAGTAGATAAGTTTATGGATGAAAGGGGAATGGTTTAGGTTAGAGGGTCGTTGCTTTTTGTTAATTGGTCGGCGCAACATCGAAGGCCGAAGGGCCTGTTCCGCACTGTAATGTTCTATGTTCTAATCCCCTTGCAATAAAGACCACCATCTATTTGCCTTGTTAATTGCTTGCTATGCTAGGTGTTAACCATGTTCCCTACGTAAGTACACTCAAGTTCCCCTTGAACATTAACATTTGCAAGTTTCTCACCTTTTGAAAATATTCTGCTTTTCTATTTTTATTACCAAAAGGAATAAGTTCACATTTTATATGCACATCACATACTTTGCCTGTATCGCTTTGCATTCTCTTCGTATCTTCCTTACAGCTTACATTTCTACTTAGCTTTATATAGTCAGCAAACTTGCATACATTAATGCTTCATCTTTTATACATCATATACATAACCAAGGCCCTACACAAATCACAGATTTTTGTGGCACTCTCCTAGTTGCAGTCTGTCAACTTAAAAATGCACCATTTATTCCTCTTTGTTTTCTCTCTTAACTGAGCTTCTATCCATACTAATATATCACTGCTAAGTTCTTGAGCCCTTAACCTGCATATTAACTCTGTGTGGTACTTTATCATCAAATTTTGGAAATCCATCTTCTAGTTTCCTTTTATCTACCCTATGAGTTGCATCCTCAAAAATCTAATACATTCATCGATTTCTCTTTTGTAAAATCCTGTTGACTTTGTCTTATCATCCTAGGATCTTTTAAGTGCGTTGTTAAGACTTCCTTAATAATAGGTTCCAGCATTTTCCAATGACTGAGGTCTGGCTAATTGGCTTGTAGTTAACAATTTTCTTTTTTCTCCTCTTTGGTATAGTATTACATTTGCTAACTTCCAGTTCTCTAGAACCTAGGAAATTTTGGAAAGTAATAACCAGCACGTTCACTTCTATTGAAACCTTTGGATGCAGGCCATCAGTTCCTGGGCATTTAAATTTTAGTCCCTTCAATTTCTTCTTGCTCTTTCGTTGCTGGTATTAATTCCTTAAGTTCCTCTCTCCATTTTTAAACCACATGATTATCCTCTGCTGCTGCCATTTAACGTATCTACCATTGTCAAGACAGCCATAAGATATTTGTTCAATGTCTCTGCCATTTCCTCATTCTCCTTGATCATTTCTTTGGTCTCTGACTCTAGTCTAAGGCATCAACATTTAATTCTGCTTTGTATGTACCATGTAACTCTTGCAATTTCTTTTGATATTCCTGGCTAGTTTGGTCTTTCATTCCATTTCTTTCCCTTTATCACTTTTGCATGGCTCAGTGCTGGTTTCTAAAATACTCCCAATCCTTAAAATTGCTAACATGCTATGTCAGATTATAAGCCTTTCCTTTTAATTGGATACTGTCCCTAACTAAGCAAAATGCCAGAATGTGAAACAAGAACATATACTATTAAATACTGTCCTAAAATTCCTGAGTGAGCCATAGATGAATTTAGCTGAGTTTTTTAAATTTGAATGGGTGTATTTTTGTTAAACATTTTGAATTATTCCTTTTAACATTTCCTATTTATTTCTCACCATAGCTTTTAGTCTATTTACCCAGTCAACCTTTGTTAGCTCTTCCCTAATACCTGTGTACTTGACTTCATTCAAGTTTAAGATTCTGGATTGGAACTGGAGTGAGTTGCTTTCAAACTTAATCAGTTGTATTGTCAGCAATTTTGCCGAACAGATCTTTTCCAATGAGGTCACTAATTAACATGGGAAAAAACCCCATCATAGATTCAACTCACAAATCAAAAGCTGAGCTTTGATTGAGTGATATTCATAGTAATTCTAGAGAACTGATCCTAATATAACCCTAAGGGAGGTTAAAGAACTATTTCATACATTCCTCGGGTCACTAGTTGCTTCTCAAAAATAACGAAAGGAATAAAATTGCATCAAAGCAGGTTACAGGAGTCTACGAGGGACCATTAGTTTAAGGTTAGACACCAGGAAGTATGGTGTCAATTGAGGGATAAATATTCGTCAATGTGTCAAACTGAAAGAACAGCTCACTGGTCAAACTGTGTATCTTAAAAGAGCAGGTAGCTGAATCAATGTGCACTGGACCCATGTTCATGGAACCGAGAAATTCTAATTTTTAAAAAGTTCATTTATAAATGTTAAGAGGAGGCTTACATTAACACTGCAATGAAGTTACTGTGAAAATCCCTAGTCGCTATACTATTCGGGCACACGGAGGAAGAATTGGCCAATGCACCCAACCAGCACGTCTTTTGATGAAAGCCGGAGGATCCAAAGGAAACACAGACACGGAAAAAAAGTGCAAACTCCGCACAATGACCCAAGCCAGGAAGTGAATCTGTGTTCCTGGCACTGAGAGGCAAAAATGCTAACCACTATGCCATTATCATCTAACCTGCAGAGGGAACATTGGTCACCAAAGGAAGACACAAGAGCCTCCAGTAAGTGCCTGTTTTGTGGAATAAGAAATTATAAAACTGGACAAATAAAATCAGCATTTCATCATGCACAGAGAGAACGATCACACCTCAGGATGATGACCTTTCTTTTGTTAGAAGAAAACCTTAGAAAGAAAGGCCCTCAACCTAAAATGTTAATTATGTTGCTCTCTCCACAGGTGCTGCCAAGCCTGCTGTGTATTCCAGCATTTCTTTTTGTCTTTATTTTAGATCCCAGCATCTGAGCAGTTTCTTTTCATATTATCCTCCCACTGCAATGTGCTAAGTTTATATTTATTGCATGCAGATGGTGAGCATTCATGTGCAATTCACTTGCGCTCTGATAATTAGGAACAGACAAATTGTAGAGGCTAGGTTCGGAGGTGTTTGTAAATGAACACTTTTAAAAGTGTGTAAAGATTGGCGAGTTCTATTCTTTACCAGTTGGCTCTTTGATTATGACACAATAAATAATTCAATTGCATATGGAGACTGAACAAATAAAGCCTTTATAGTTCACCATCATCCTCCCAATTTACAATTCTATCCAGTATTGCTGGTGTGAGAGTTGTACCCACTAAGTAATGAAAGAGTAATGAAAGACTCAAGAAGAGTCATTCTTGATTATTTCAACTGCATCCTGAAAAGAATATTTATAGATATAGATCATCCAAGCATCACAGACTGGCTAATTTCTGAAAGCACCATCAATAGTCTACACAGAGCTATCAAAATGGGTCAAAAAGTTAAAACAGATTCACAATCCAGCTAGATTCAGTGATTTGGTATCAGTCAAATTTCTCTTGACAAGTGCCTCAAAACAAAATATAAACTAATGAGAAGTGGCTGAATAGTTGGGTCAACAATTATGTTAATGTGCTGAAGACCATGAAGATGGTTAGCTTAACTTCTGTAATAGAGAAAATGCTTGAATCTATCATCAAGAAAGAAATTGCAAGACATCTGGATATAAATTGTCCCATCGGTAAGACACACCATGGATTCATGAAGAGCAAATCTTTGACTAATTTGATGGAATTCTTTGAGAACATTACATATGTAATGGACAATGGGGAACCTGTGGATGTGACATATCTGGATTTCCAGAAGGCATTTGACAAGGTGCTACACTAAAGACTGCTACATAAGATAAAGGTGTACAATGTTACAGGTAATGTATTAGCATGGATAGAGGATTGGTTAACTAACAGAAAGCAAAGAGTGGAGATAAATGCATGTTTTTCTGGTTGGCGATCAGTGACTAGTGGTGTGTCTCAGGGATTAGTGTTGGAACCACAATTGTTTACAATTTACATAGATGATTTGGAGTTGAAGACCAAGTGTAGTGTGTCAAAATTCACAAGATGACACTAAGGTGGGCGGGAGAGCAAAGTGTACAGAGACTGCTGAAAGTCTGCAAAGGGATATAGATAATTTGAATGGGTAAGGGTCTGGCAGATGGAGTACAATGTTGGTAAATGTAAGGTCAGCCATTTTGGTAGGAATAACGGCAAAATTGACTATTATTTAAATGGTAAAAAATTGCAGCATGCTACTGTGCAGAGGGACCTGGGTGTCCTTGTGCAGGAATCTCAAGGAGTTGGTTTGCAGGTGCAGCAGGTAATTAAGAAGGCAAATTAAGTTTTGTTCTTCACTGCTAGAGGAATGGAGTTTAAAAACAGTGGGATTATGATGCAGCTGTATAAGGCACTGGTGAGACCACACCTGGAGTACTGTGTACAGTTTTGGTCTCCTTACTTGAGAAAGGATATACTGGCACTGGAGAGGGTGCAAAGGAGATTCACTAGGTTGACTGCGGAGTTGAGAGGGTTGACTTATGAGGAGAAACTGAGTAGGTTGGGGCAATACCCCCCCATTGGAATTCAGAAGAATGAGGGGAGATCTTATCAAAACATATAAGGTTATGAAGGGAATAAATAAGACAAAAGCAAGGAAGTTGTTTCCACTGGTGGGTGAAACTAGAACTAGAGGGCTTAGCCTCAAAATAAGAGGAAGCAGATAAGGACAAACTTCTTCACACAATGGGTTGTGAATCCATGGAATTCCCTGCTCAGTGAAGCAGTTGAGGTACCTCATTGAATGTTTTTAAGGCAAGGATAGATACATTTTTGAACAGTAAAGCAACTAAGGGTTATAGTGAGCGGGCAGTTAAGTGGAGCTGAGTCCACAAAAAGATCAGCCATGACGTTTTTCACTCAGAGGGTGGTGATTGAATGGAATTGGCTGCCGTCGGTGGTGGTGGAGGCGAACTCGCTGGGGTCTTTTAAAAGACTTCCGGATGAGTACATGGGATTAAATGGGATTGGGAGTTACAGATAGTTCTATGGCCTAGTAGGTATGGATATGATTGGCGCAACTTGTAGGCCGAAGGGCCTGTTTGTGCTGTAGTGTTCTATGTACTGAAGGGTGGAGCAGTCTCAAGGGGCTAGATGGCCTACTCTTGCTCTTAATTCTTATGTTCTTATGAAATACAGCCAAGGCTGAATTTGCAACCAAATTTAAACATACTCGCAGAGGCTATATTTTCAAGCAATATTACAGCCACATGAGCGGTCTGCAGATAGAGGGATATAGGAGGACTGTTTAAATACTTTAATTGTTTCCACAGGCTGTTCGGTCCACCTTGTTGACCAACAAGGTGCATGCATTCGGCAGGTCGTGCGAGGGCTGCTCCTGGATGTTACTTCAGGAATGGCCTAGTGCTTCACGTCGTTAGTGTATGCTTAAACTGGACCATCAGATGGGCAACATGACAGCTCAGAGACTATCGCTGTTGCTGTGCAGACACATGGATTTGGGCCTGTGTCTGCGGGAGTTTGCGCGTTCTCCCCATGATTGCGTGGGTTTTCTCCGGGTGCTCCGGTTTCCTCCCACATCCCAAAAATGTGCTCTTAGGCTGATTGGGTAACGAATTGTCCCTATATTGGTCTCTATATGTCATTAAGACGTTAGGATGGCGGCGCGGGCTCGTTGGGCCGAAGGGCCTGTTTCCCATGCTGTGTTGTTCTTTGTACAGTGTTCACAATAGGCTCAACTGGTTTAACCAATTTTACTTCACTTCCAATCTTCAGCAATGTATTGAATTTTCCTTTCTTTGTGAATAACTCCTAGCACATTGAGGCCTCCAATACTTCTGCAATAGCTCCAAGTACCTATTGTTCTCATTCAAGTCAGAACAGTGATCACTGTTGAATGAGATTAGCAGTTCAAAGGATTACTAGACTAATGCCAGAAATGGGCATGTTATCTTATGAGGAATGGTTGGAGAGGTTATCTACTAGGAGTTTAGAAGAGTTGGAGGCAACTTAAGAGCCTGAGAGGTATTCGCAGGGTGGATGTGGGGAGGTTCTTTCCTGTGGTCAGAGAACCTAGAATGAGGAGTTGCTGTTTAAAACTGAAAGGTCACTGACTTAAAAAAGAGATGAAGAGAACCTTTTCTTCTCTGAGGGCCATGAGTCTTTGGAACACTTCCTCAAAAGTGGAATCCAAAGTCTGAATATTTTTAAATGCAGAGCTAGATAGATTCTTGATTAACAAGAGGACAGGCAGTAATGTGGGATTGTTACAATCAGATCAGCCATGTTCCTATTGAATGTTGGAGCAGGTTCAAGGGGCCCAGTGGCCAACTCCTCCTTCTAATTTGTATATTCATATATTCACAGCCAAAGCCAATTCTTTCACTTTCATCCCTGGTCTGTGTTCAGCAATCGGGCTCCATACATTTTCAGTAAACAGCCAGCCTGCCTGTTAGTTATCTGTTTTAAAATCACAATTATTGTGACTTAACACTAAATTCCTTCAGTGCTGTTCAGGTCATTTAAGTGTGTATAACTTAGAGGAATAGGTTGCTATTAAGAATAATGTGTGATGGAATACTCTCCACGTGCCTGGATGAGTGCAGTTCCAACAACACTCAAAAAGCTTGACACTATCCAGCACAAAGCATCCCACTTGATTGACACCCAATCCACAAGAATTCACTCCCTCCAACGAACAGTTGCAGCAGGGTATACCACTTACAAGATGCAGTACAGAAAATCATCAATGTTCTTTCAGCAGCATCTTCCAAACCCTTGATCATTACCTTCTGAAAGGACAAGAACAAAAGATGCCTGGGCACACCATAGCCTGGAAGTTCCTCTCCAAGAGGCTCACCATCCTGACTTGGAAATATATTGCTGTTTCTTCACAGTCACTGTGTCAAATTCCTGGAACCTCCTCTAACAGTACGGCGAGAATACCTAACCATGGGTTCAAGAATACAGCTCACCATCACCATTTCAAAGGCAATTGGGGATGGACAATAAATGCTGGCCTTGTGAATGATGCCTGCATCCTGAAAACGATATTTTTTAAATGGTCAGGGACTGGCTCATGAGCTAGGTCGAGCTCCCAGTAGCCATTTCTGTTTGCAGACATCAAGGCTAATGGCATTTTATCAACGCAGGTGGGAGAGAGGGGATAAATAACAATACAGAGAATACTACAGGTTTTCTCTCTACTTAATATTCAGTTCTATTGTCTTTTCCAAAAGCAACTCAACAGAAAGAGCAGAATATTAAGCCATTACTCATCATGACACACAAAATATCCCAGCTATTGTTGTGATGAACTTGCTATTCATATGGGAACTATATGAAGGGCAGAAGGCTGATAGGTAGCTTGCTTCATTTCCCCAGGCTATCTTATTGGAGAAAGGGGATGCTGTGGTTGAAGCAAGATTGTGCTAAGTGTAAGCCTGGGGCTGAAAATTAAAAACACTCAGTTTTGGCAGTTAGAAGTAGAAGAGAAAATCTATTCAAAACATTTCTAAAGACCATGAAAGGAGCACAGCATGCTCTTTACCATTCTCTTCCATATTGGAGTTACTATGTAGAATTCACATTCTCTGTATTTTACATGGTGACTTTCTATGTTTTGCCAAATGTTTCTCAATCCACCCTCTAAAAGAAGGGACTGTACGTAAAAACATTACACATAAAAGTCATGATTATGCAATTCCAATCATAAGGGACTCCTGTCATAACTATCTGGATTACGTGATCATATAGTTTAATATTAAACAGTATAGGCACAGTCCTGAACACATGCTGCTCAGGCTATAAGACCATAAGACATCGAAGAAGAATTAAGCCATTCAGCCCATTGAGTCTGTTCTGTCATTCAATCACAGCTATGATTCTCATCCCTATTTTCCTGTCTTTGCCCTGTAACCCTTGATCCCCTATTGATCAAAAACCTATCTATCTTTGTATTAATGACACTTGATAACCTGGCCTCCACAGCCTTCTGTGGCAATGAGTTCTACAGATTCATCACCCTCTGGCTGAAGAAATTCCACCTTATCTCAGTTTTAAAGGAGCATACATTCACTCTGAGGTACTGGCCTTAAGTTCTTGTTTCTCTCACTCGTGGAAACATCCTCTCCACATCCACTCTATCTAGGCCTGTCAGTATTCTGTAAGTTTCAATTAGTTACCCCGTCATCCTTCTAAGCTCCATCAAGTATAGACCCAGACTCCTATCTGTGGCAGTGACCAGCAGTACAGTACCACTGAGGATATTAAAGACAAGAATTTGCACCCATCGAAGACATTTCAGGAAATAAAATGAAGCAAGGTATTTCACAGGGGCATAGCCAAAGAAAAATTATACAAAGAACATAAGTTGTTGGTGAGTTCAAGAGCTGGAGGATGTTTGTGATAAAGGTTGAGAAGGTGTTTCAACATGAGGGTAAGAATTTTAAAACTGAGGCTATGCTGGACTGGGAATCAAAGTGAGAACAACTGAAAAGAACTTGGTGCGAGTTAAGATATGGATAATTGTGTTTTGGATGAGCTGAAACTTATGGAACATGGGAAAGCAGCCAAAAAAGTATTGGAGTAGTAAACTAGTCAAGTCTTGAGGCAACAAAAGAGTTTCAGTAGATGGGGCAAAATCTCAGGCCGCAGACCCGGTTTAAATTCAATAATTACCTTTGAAGGTTGGGGACATAAGGAAAACTTGCTCACACTAAGACAAATAACAAAGAACAAAACAGCATGGGAAACGGGCCCTTCAACCTAATGAGCCTGCGCACGCCACCCCGATGTTCCCACCTCTACCCGTATCCCTGTCTATGTTAAAAGATCGACGGATTAAAAACCAAGTTTGAGACAATTTAGGGAGAATTTGTTTTGTCAATTAGCCTAAGAGCACATCTTTGGGATGTGGGAGGAAACCGGAGCACCTGGAGAAAACCCATGCAAGCATGGGGAGAATGCACAAACTCCCACAGACACAGGCCCAAATCCATGTATCTGCACAGCACAGCGATAGTCACTGAGCTGTCGCGTTGCCCATCAAATGGTCCAGGTCAAGCGTACACTAACCACGTGAAGCACTAGGTTACTCTCGAAAAAAAATCCAAGAGCAGCCCTCTCACGACCCATCGCGTGCATGCTCCTTGTTAGACAATAAGGTGGACCAAAGCACCTGTAGGATAAAAACAAGTACATCAATATCATCATCTATTTACACACTTCCCAGAGACTCCCAAGGCTCATAATCCCTATTTTAAATCAGTTTTCTATACCCCTCCATTCCCATTCTGTTCATGTGCCCATCTAAGTACTTCTTAAATAACTCTGGAGTACCTGCCTCCATCACTTG
Source organism: Sphyrna mokarran (assembly GCA_024679065.1). Taxonomy (NCBI): domain Eukaryota; kingdom Metazoa; phylum Chordata; class Chondrichthyes; order Carcharhiniformes; family Carcharhinidae; genus Sphyrna; species Sphyrna mokarran. Next base: position 57,919,976 of record JAGIQG010000004.1, on the reverse strand, counting down.
GCAGCACATTTCATACCCCACCACCCTCTGTGTGAAAAAATTCCCTCTAGCATCCAAATTATACCTTACCCCCCTCACCCTAAACCCGTGACCTCTCGTGCTATTCGAGTCCATCCTAGGAGAAAGCTTAACTCTTTACTTTATCTATATCCCTCATAATCTTGTACACCACTATTAGATCTCCCCTAAGTCTACGTCTTTCTAAGGAAAACAGTCCCAATTTGCCTAACTTCTCCTCGTAACTCAGACCTTCCATACCAGGCAGCATCCTGGTAAACCTCCTCCGCACTCTCTCCAGAATCTCCACGTCCTTCCGGTAGTAAGGCGACCAGAACTGGACGCAGTATTACAAATGAGGTCTAACCAATGTTTTATATAACTGCAACGTTAAAGGCCAGCTCTTGTACTCTTATACCCCTTCCTATAAAGGCTAGCATACTATATGCTTTCTTCACAACCTTCTCCACTTGCTCTGCCACTTTCAGAGACTTGTGTACCTCAGGTCCCTCTGCGTTTCTATACTCTTAATAGGTCTACCCTTTATCATATACCTCCCCCCTACATTCTTTCTCCAGAAATGCATCACCTCGCATTTATCAGGATTGAATTCCATCTGCCATCTATCTGCCAAGCTACCAGCATATGTCCTGCTGCATCGCCTGACAATGCTCCTCACTATCCGCAACTCCAGCCATCTTTGTATCATCTGCAAACTTGCTGATCACTCCACTTACTCCCTCTTCCAAGTCATTTATATATATTACAAATAGAAGAGGTCCCAGTACCGAGCCCTGCGGCACACCACTACTGACCGATCTCCATCTAGAAAAACACTATTTCCACTTTTACTCTGTCTCCTATTACTAAACCATTTACTTATCCATCTAGCTACCCCTTGTATCCCATGAGCCTTGACCTTCTCAACTAACCTCCCATGAGGGACTTTGTCAAACGCCTTACTGAAATCCATATAGACGACATCAACGGCTCACCGTTATTCGACCGTTTTCGTCACTTCCTCAAAAACTTTTACCAGATTTGTAAGGCATGACCTCCCCTTAACAAAGCCATGCTGCGTATCCCTAATCAGATCCCAATGCTCTAAGTGCCTATACATCCAATCTCTAAGAACACCCTCCAACAGCTTCCCTACCACTATATTGAAGTGAAAAAAGAAGTGTCCCAATAAATGTGGAAATTTGGGATCTAGAAAAACTCTTTTGTTGCCCACAGGATTTAAGGACAAGGGAATACATTTTAAAAAGAATTTAGAAAAGTGGGAAATTTAGGATTTGTTTTAAATTGACACACAACAAGATTACAGAACAGATGACCAGGGAAAGGGGTAGAAACAAATGAATGAATATCTATTGAGAAAAATGGAAGCACACAATAACATCATAAAGCCAATGGAAAATTTGGAGGGATTGGCAAGACAGATCAATGGTTGGTCAATCCTTGACCAGAACATTACTATACCACTTTAGTATATGTCACTATTTTAGTGCAGGAATGATCAAGTACTTTTAGCTTAAAGCTGATGTAATTTATCAGTTGCTGCAGGATCAGGCAGCAACAGAAAAAAATATTCCAAACGTTTTTAATTAAATAGAGCCATTTATCTGAATACCACTTATTCTAACCATCTAAACCCCCCCAGTATGCCTACGTGTAAGTTCTGAATTTCTCTGTACTTCAGTTTCTGTTCTGAATTAATATTGCTTAAATGACATAACTGAGAATATAAGAGTTATACAACTGATTCAGTTTTTAAGTTCCTGTTGTAACATGAGATGTGGGCATCGCTAACAAGATCAACATTTGCTACCCATCCTTAATTTCTCTTGAAAAGGTGGTGCTGAGTTGCCTTCTTGAACCACTGGAGTTGGTAAAGAAAGCATCCCACTGCTAAGAGTACAGCCTCAAATAATGATGAAGAGCTGCACTATGATCAACTAACAAAGAAATAATTGTGACATGAACAACTGCCCTTTATATTGCACTTTCAAAGTGAGAAAATGTTCTGGGATGATTCACTGAGGTGTCATCAAACAAGACACAGGAGATACTTAGATCTGTGACCAAAAGCTTGAATAAAGATGAGGGTTTTAAGGAAAGGCTTGGAAGAGTTGGATATGGAGCAATTTATAAAAGAATTTCAGAGTAATCCAGAGAGTTATGGTAGGGATTCCAATGGTTACAACCAAGGGGAAGGTGCGCGCGCAACAGAGAGAAAAAGCGCGAGAGAGAGAGAGAGAGAAAGAGCGCGAGAGAGATTCACATTAGACAAATCAGAGAAAAAGACTTTGGATGGCTGGGCTGGAAAGGTTCAAGAGATAGGAAGGGGAGAAGTCAAGAAGGAATTTAAACAGAAGGATGGAACTATTAAGTTGGATATGTAGGTCAGCAAGTGAGACTTAGTACAGAATGAGTCCCAGGCAGTGGAGTTATGGATCAGCTGAGGTGTAAGCAAAACAATTCTAAATAGTGAATTTGATGATTCTCATTCTTAAGAACATCTTCAGGTTAGGAGGCAAGGAAGAAAATTGTTTTTGAACAATTGTTTCAAAGATTGCTCCTTTCCGCTCCTCAAGGCAGAGAAGATGCAGGGATTTATTTGTATATCCCACCCTCCCACGCATGACCATTTCCCCTCACATGAGCCATAAGCTATGAGCGTCACAACGAAAGCATATGCAGATGCTTCCGACAGAAGTCATTAGATAACAACAAAAAGAGGAATATCCAGATCTCCCTTGACACTCCAGTGTCAAGGGAGATCTGCATATTCCTCTTTTTGTTGTTATCTAATGACTTCTGCAGTTCAACTGCAGTGTCTTCCATTCATACTTTGGCTGAAATTGGCTAACTTTTTATAAAGCATTCACCGAACTTTGGACAATGCTGGTCTGAGAAACTTGGAAATGATACATACAGGGTTGCTACAATCATTGTTCATGTCAGCTTTTTATTGACACTTATAAACTCAGCGGTTTGACAGGTGTAACTTTCAATAATCTGAAACATAACATTGATTGGTTTCAAAATCTTATTCAGATGACCTGAGTCTATGTCTAATCACCTGACAGATTGGATCACCAGATTGCAGTGTAACAGAAGCGCAGTATTATAGTGACTTAGCTCACTTGGAAAGCCTACCCTATCATCACTGAGCTTATTCAGGTTTTATGCTCTCAATACCAAAGCGATTTTGACACGTCAATCTTAAATGGGAGAGGAATGGAGTTGGAAATGATAGAGGGGGAAACAGATGCACCCATCACAAGTCTCCGTAGGCAAATGATCTAATCACTATTACTATCTGCAGTACGTTGCTGAAAAGAATGGTGGAAGCAGATTCAATAATAACTTACAAAAGAGAATTAGATAAACATATGGAGAGGTGACAGGCCATGATAATCTTCACCCAAGAGTACTTAAGGAAGTGGACCTGGAAATAGTAGATCCACTGACGGTTATTTTCCAAAATTCTTTGTAATCTGGGCTGGTTCTGACAATTGGAGGATAGCTGATGTAAGCCCACTATTCAAAAAGGGAAGTAGAGAGAAAACAGGGAACTACAGACCAATGAGCCTAACATCAGTACTGGGGAACTTCTTAGAGTCCATTATCAAAGATTTCATTACTCAGCATTTGGAAAACAGTGATATAATAAAAGCAAAAGTAAAGTTTATTAGTCACAAGTGAGCTTACATTAACACTGCAATGAAGTTAGTGTGAAATTCCCTAGTTGCCATAGTCCGGCACCTGTTTGGGTCAATGCACCCAATCAGCACGTCTTTCGGAGTGTGGGAGGAAATGTAGACACTGGGGGAATACATAAACTCCACACAGTGACTTAAGCTGGAAATCGAACTTGGGTCCCTGGCACTGTGAAGCAGCCGTGCTAACCATTGACTACTACACTGATGGTAGCACAAAGTCAGCATGGAATTTACAAAAGGGAAATCATGCTTATGAACCATTGGAAATCTTTGAGGATACAACTAATAGGAGTGACTGAAGAGAACCAGTGGATGTGGTTTATTTAGACTTTCAAAGAGTTGGCTTTCAAAGAGATAGTGTTCAACTTTGGTAGGCTTTTGCTCGGTCACTTCACAAACTTGAATACAAAATTTAAGCGGACATTCGAGTGCAGTCCTCGGGGAGTACTGAAGGACTACTGCATTGTTGGAGTTGCCAACTTCCAGATGAGGTGTCTGTTCCTTCAGGTAGATGTGGAAAAAAAACACACATTGTAGTATTCAAAGGAAAATAAAGTTTTCACCAGCTTTCTAACTAATATTTATTTCTGAATCAATATTATTAATAAGAGTATTGTAGTTATCCATTTTGTTGCTGTTTGTGACACCATTTGTGTAAATCACTTCCCTACATTGTAACCGTTCAAAAAGTACATTGTTGAACATAAAGAACTTTGGGCTTGGAAGGCACAGTCAAAAGAAAGTCCTTCCTTGTCTTTCTTCATAGAATGAAAATGCTGAATATCAAGGGGTGGAAATGAAAGGATGGAATGCTTGTGTGCTGAAGTCAAAAGGACAATGTGAAAGTGATCCTTTATACAAATCCAGGTTCTCTAATATTCAAAATGAACAAACATTTATTGTAGTTTAAAGTTTTTGAGCCAATGAGAGCAAATCATTAGGGAAGGTGGCACAAGTGTTTTGGAAGGATATACATGTAAATATTTCAAAGCATTGTGGAACCATAAATCTTCTCATCCCAATAAAGATGTAAAGCACATAACTGATCGTCCTTATTGGAGAAAGTTTGCTGAATGATTGGTGTGATCTAAAACTGTGGATATTCCTTAAATACAAGGCAAGGTTTCAAACGTGAAACTACTATTATAGTTAACATAGTAAGATGACACAATACTCTCATTTTGTTTGGATCAAAGCCTATTCAGAAGAGGTAATCCTGGTTTCTGTGCTATTCCTGACTTCTGCAGTATCATGTCCGGATGTGATTAAATGGGCTTCGCCCATACCTGGACCATCTCAAAATGCTTATCAACCAATGAAGTATTCTTGTAATGTAGGAGACATGGCAGCCAAATTGGGCAAACAAGATATCACAACCAGGAAACCTGTATTGGCTGCTGGTGGAGGGATGAATGTTGGACGGGATACAGGTGATAACTTCCTTGTTCTTCTTCAAAATAATACCATGGGATTGTGAGCATTTGCCCGAAAGAGATGACTTGTCCTTGGTTTATCATCTCACTTAAGACACTACATTGGAAGATGTCAGCCTAGATTTATGTTCAAGTCTCTGAAGTGGGATTTGAAAATACAACTCAAAAGATATAATTCATTCACAGCTGCTGCCTACCATAGTCAAAGAGCAGACTTGCCTGATACTTCAGTGTTTTTGGTGGCAGTTAGTGAAGTTTGCTGCAATGTTAAAGGACTGCAGAGCTGAGGTTTGCTGGATACAAAATATGGACTATGCAGACTAGTATCTGCTGTCTTCTATTGTTGTGTAGAATTATCTTGCCAAAACACACGAGTATGCAGCCTTTTCATTTTGTGTGTGAGCATGTGGGATAGAGGGTTGAGTGTGATAAGGAATGTTGGAAATGACATGGATTTAACCAGCATTGAGAAACTATTTTGCAGTTTGTCATGACCCAAAAAGTAAATCAGTGGGGTGAAACACTCTAATCATTCTCAGCTGCTTGGAGAAAAAAATCATACAGGGCCAAGGTGGAAATGAAGATGATCCTGGTTGATTGCCAGCATTTGGAACACACTGTGCAATGAAGCTGAACCTCAGAATTTGTAAAAGGAATGGTTGCCTTCCAGTTGTCACTGCTATTGCTGTGGATGAGGGGCCTCTACTCCTTGTGCAGTAATTTATTCAGTTTTCCTGCCACACTCTCGTTTGCTTCTTGCTTTGTTACACTCAGAATCTTTTCAATGAGTTCAGTATTTGTCATTTACAGTTCATTCAAACCAACAGCAATTTTGGGAACTGAACAACAAAAGCCAGGGCGTTAAATATAAAAATAATGAGCTCAGTGAGGTAGAGATTAAGCTTTTGACAAGTTCTCACATATTCTATGTAAAGCTAAAGTGCACGCGATTGTAGATAATGTCTTGAGATGAATGGAAGCTGGTTCGCAAATAGGAAGCAAAGAGTTGACATAAATGGGTCTTTTTCCAATTGATAGTCAGTGACAAGTGGGGTTGTGCAGTAATCTGTACGAAGACCCAACTGTTCACATTATAGATTAATGATTTGGAAGAGGGAACTGAATGTACTATCTCCAAATTTGCAGATGTTACAAGGTTAGATGGGAAGGCAAGCTGTGAGGAGGATGCAGAGATGCTTCAGTGTGATTTGGACAGGCTGACTGTGTGGGCATATGCATGGCAAATGCAATACAATGTGGGCAAATGCAATACAATGTGGACAAATGAGGTTATTCATTTTGGTAGCTATAATAGGAAAACAAATTATTATTTGAATGAGTGTAAATTGAGACAGATGAATACTCAGTGAGAGCTGGGTGTCCTCATGCATTAGTCGCGTACAAATACAGCAGGCAATAAAGAAGGCAAGTAGTAGTATGTTGGTTTTCACAGCAAGAGGATTTGCGTATAGGGATGGGGATGTTTTGTTGCAATTGTATAGGGCATTTGAGGCCACACTTGGACTAGTGTACGCAGCTTCATCATGAAGATAGGTAGATTCAGAATGAATGTTCCCATTGGATGGGGAATCTAGTACTAGGGGTCATCGCTTAAATATCAGAAGTAAACTTTTTATAACTGAGGTGAGGGGAAATTACTTCATCCAGAAAATGGTGAATGTGTGGAATTCACAACCACAGGAAGTAGTTGAGGCCAAATCACTGTCTGATTTCAAAAAATTAGATATAGCTCTAGGGGCTAAAGGGATCCAGGGGAATCAGATATTGAATTCATTGATTAGCCATGACCAAAATGAATGGCAGGGTAGGCTTGAAGGACCTACTCCTGCTCCTAGTTTCTACATGACGAGGAAATCCTTGCAGGGCTACGGAAAAAAAGTAGATGAGTGGGATTATGTAGAGAACTTGATTTTGCTAAAACATCAAATGCAGGCAAAATGTGCTAAATGGCTTACTTCTGGAGATTCTTTGATTCCAGATGAGCTAGTCAGTTTCCCTTATTTTTCCACGTGGCCACTGACGTGAGGTGGTGTCACAATAAGAGTCTTGGGTGACACAACGGTTAACATTGCTGCTTCACAATGTTAGGGAGCCAGATTCAATTCCAGCCTTGGGTGACTGTGTGGAGTTTCCATGTTCTCCCCATGTCTGCATGGGCTTCCTGTGGGTGCCCTAGTTTCCTCCCACAATCCAAAGGTGTGCAGGCTAGGTGGATAGGCAAAATTGCCCTTAGTGCCCAAAGATGTGTAGGTTACTGGGGTTAACAGGAAACATATGAGAGGTTACAGGAAGATGGTTTGAAGCAGAAGCTTCATTGGAGAGTTGGTGCGGATTCGATGGCCAGGTAGCCTCTTTCTGCACTGTAGGAATTGTATGGTTGAAGTTAAAAGTTTATTTATTGATCACAGGTAAGGCTTACATTAATACTGCAATAAAATTACCGTGAAATTGCCCTAGTTGCCACAGTCCGGCTCCTGTTCAGGTCAATGCATCTAACCAGTACAGTCTTTCAGACTGTGGGAGGAAACTACAGCATCTGGAGGAAACCCATGCAGACATGGGGAGAACATACAAATCCCACACAGACAGTGACCCAAGCCGGAAACCAAACAGGGGTCCCAGGTGCTAAGGCAGTAGCGCTAACAACTGTGCCGCCCATTCTAAAAGGCTACACAATCAAAGAAAAAAGGCATAACATTCCAGCCTAATTTGGTCTTCGCCTGACATCTCCACTGTAAAACCAGCCAAAATTCTGCTGAATTTCTTTCCATCCGAGGTCACAATAAGCCAAGGGGTACTACCCACAGAGGGGGCAAGGGCACAGGACGACAGCAACTCCAGATTTCTCTTACTTGCATTTTGTTGCCAAATGCACTGAACATATAACTCACATGCATCCTTCCATCCAATAACCAGTGGCTGAAACAACTGGAATTGTCATTTATACTGTCACCTCTAGAATCACACATCAGAATGACCTAATTTGATTGCTAATTAAGTCACTGTACAATTATAAAATATACAAGATACCACCCATATACCCGGGTGCTCAGTTTTTTCACTATGCTTCATTTTATGTTGAAGTTTTTCAGCCTATTACAATCCAGAGCAACTACCGTAAGTGACACTGTTCGATAGAGCACAAACTAGTCAGCCCAATGAAATGCACAACACTCCACACTATTACTTCAAAAGGTCTTGTGATTCAATCCACATTATTCCTCTGCCTTTACCTCTTCCTGCTATGCACCCGAGTATACATTCCAAATTCTGGTCTAACGATTCAGTAAGAAGTCTCACAATACCAGGTTAAAGTCCAACCAATTTATTTGATAGTAAACTCACAAGCTTTTGGGGTTTTTAAAACTTGAGTTTACCATCAAATAACTTGGTTGGACTTTAATTTAATTGGTTGTGAGACTTATTACTGTGTTTACCCCAGTCCAACGTGGCATCTCCGCATCCTAACGATTCACAATATTGAGTGGTGATTATAGAATCACAGAACTATAGAACCCCTACAGTGCAGGAAAGACCATTCAGTCCATTGACTTTACAGCTACTCTCAGATAGACTACCCAGGCCCTTGTCATCCCACACATTTACCCTGGCTAATCCCACATAACCTTCACATCTTGGGACACTAAAGGAGAATGCAGTATATCTAATCCACCTAACCTTTAATAATAACTTGTACCCTACCTCACTTCTCCAACCTGTATCTAGCACATTATAGAATAGTTCTTTAGAAGAGTCATATGGATTAGAAATATTAACAATGCTGTCTCTCCACAGATACTGCCAGACCTGCTGGAGTTATCCAGCATTCTGTTTTTATTTCAGATTTCCAATATCTGTATTTTGTTTTTATGTACTGAGCTTAATCTCTACTTCATTGAGCTCATTATTTTTATACTTAAGACACTGGCTTCTATTGTTTGGTTCTCAATATCGCTGTGGGTTTGAATGAATTGTAAATGACAAAATACTGAACTCACTGAAGAGATTCTGAGTCTAACAAAGCAGGAAGAAAACGAGTGTGTGGCAGGACAACTGAATAAATTACCACACAGGGGGCAGAGGCCTCTCACCCACAGCAATAGCTCTGACAACTGGAAGGCAGTAAGAGGTCTCACAACACCAAGTTCAAGTCCAACCAATTTATTTGATAGTAATAAACTGTTCAAATAAACTGGTTAGACTTTAACCTGATGTTGAGACTTCTTAATGTATTTACCCCAGTCCAACATTGACATCTCTACATCACAACTGGAAGGTAACCATTACCTTTGCAAATTCTGAGGCTCAGCTTCATTGCCAGCATTTGGAACACTGTGCAATCAACCAAAATCATCTTCATTTCCACCTTGGCTCTGGATGATTAGTTTTCCTCCGCAGCAGCTGAGAATGATTAGAGTATTTTACCCCACTGATTTACTTTTGGGTCATGACAAACTACAAAATAGTTTCTCAATGATGGTTAAATCCATGTCATTTCCAATATTCCTTTCCACACTCAACCCTCTATCCCACATTCTTACACACACAATAAAAAGGCTGCACAGTAGTGTGTTTTGACAAGACAATTCTACACAACAGTAGGAGACAGCAGATACCATAAGGAGTACTGTAGTCATGCATTTTGCTGCTGTTTGTGACATTTTTTGTGTAAACCATTTCCCTACATTATAATAGTTCAAAAAGTACATTGTTGCAAAGTCCATATTTTGCCTCCAGCAAACCTCAACTCTGCAGTCCTTCTACCTTGCAGCATACATCACTAACTGCTACCAAAAACAGCGAAGTATCAGGTGAGTCTGCTATTTGACTACAATAGGCATCAGATGTGAATGAATCATATCTTTTGAGTTGTATTTTCAAATCCCACTTTAGGGACTTGAAGACAAATATAGGCTGACACCTTCCAATACAGTTTCTCAAGTGAGATGTTAAACCAAGGATGAATTAGCTTGATGTTAAAAGTTCAGGCGAACGCTCACAATCCCATGGCACTATTTTGAAGAACAGGGAAGTTATCACCTGTGTACTGTCAAACATTCATCCCTCAAGCAGCAGTCAATGCAGGTTCCCTGGTTGTGATATCTTGTTTGCCCAATTTGGCTGCCATGTTTCCTACATTACAAGAATACTTCATTGGTTAATAAGCATTTTGAGATGGTCCAGGTATGGGCGAAGCCCATTTAATCACATCTGGACATGATACTGCAGAAGTCAGGGATAGCACAGAAATCAGGATTACTCTTTGACCCAAACAAAATGGGAGTGTTGTGTTATCTTACTATCTTAACTATAATCGTAGTTTTACTTTTGAAACATTGTTTTTAAGGAATTTCCACAATTTTAGATCATACCAATCATTCAACAAACTTTCTCCACTAAGGACAATCAATTACATACCTCACATCTTTATTGGGATGAGAAGATTTATGGTTCCACAATGCTTTGAAATATTTACATGCATATCCTTGTGCCACTTCCCCTAATGATTTGTTCCCAAGAGGAAGAGTCTCATTGGCTCAAAAGCTTAAATGACAATAAATGTTTGTTTATTTTGAATATTAGTTCCTGGAGAACCTGAATTTGAATAAAGGATCACTTTCCCATTGTCCTTTTGACTTCAGCACACAAGCATTTCATCCTTTCATTTCCACCCTTGATGAATGGATAACCAGCATTTTCGGTCTATAAAGAAAGGCAAGGAAAGGCTTTCTTTTGACTGTGCTTTCCACACCATCAGATGCCCCAATGTTATTTATGTTCAACAATGTACTTTTTGAATTGTTACAATGTAGAGAACTGATTTACACAAATGTGTCATAAATAGCAACAAAATGCACGACTACAGTACTCTTATTAATGATATGGATTCGGAGATAAATATTGACTAGAAAGCTGGCGAAAACTTGATTTGCCTTCGAATATTACAACACGATTTTTTTCATATCTACCTGAAGGAACAGATGCCTCATCTGGAAGTTGGCAACTCCAATGATGCAGTAGTCCTTCAGTACTCCCCAAGGACTGTACTCGAATGTCCGCTTAAATTTTGTATTCAAGTTTGTGAAGTTCTGATCGAGCAAAAGCCCTGCTAAAGTTGATCACTGTCTTTTTGAAAACCAACTCAACTCTACATAAATACTAGACTCATCCAAATTATATTTATAAACAAGTACATGGAAGAACTTTGCAGGAGAACCATGACAGAATAGCCTAAAAAACCTTCACTGTTTTCAAGAAATGGTCTCAGCCCTTTGACCTAAGGAAAGGAAACTGTCTGCAGTGAATATAAGAAATTGAGAACACAAACACCCTCAGCCCTTTGACCTAAGGAAAGGAAACTGTCTGCAGTGAATATAAGAAATTGAGAACACAAACACCCTCTGCAGAAAACTGCTCATCACTTCTTAAAATGATTTCCTCCATCTTGGCCCAGTTTGTAAGATGAAGGGCAGGTTGTTTCTTTTGAGAGGTGGCATACAGGACAGAGCAGATAACTGGCATTCATTTCCTCTTGTGAACTTTAGTTGTCTTTGTTCAGTTAGCAGTTCCCAGCAAAGTGTCTCATCGCTTCTGGTAAATAAGGATCACAGCACACATCAAGGAAGTAAACCAGGATCCACTTTAAAAGTAATACAACTGCCTAATGGGGCAGGCTGAATAATAACTGGTTCCCAGTTATTAGAGAGATTTCCAGTTTGGTGTCACCAATTGTACTCCAGTTGATATCTAAGGAATACACTTCACTTTGGGGATGAATAAAGATTTGAGGAAGGAAAATGCTTCTATTTTTGAACACTTGTGTAGATTTATCAGTAACTAACTACAGCTTACAATTTCATCTGCTTAACTAACAGTTACAAGGAGAACTACTTTTCTTGATTCAAACACCATGTTAACACACAAAACATTACCCACCTGATTCAAGCTGGCAAGGTCACACCTGTCTAGTCACCAATTATTAGCATGCATACACAAGTCCACAGCTTGTTTCACATAGCTCTGCATGTTTACTAGCAATCCTCCAGTCTCAAGAGGACTGACTCAGACTTGGGCCAGTAAATAGACATGATAGTTTGAGAGTAGCTATCATAGAAACCCTGCAGTGAAGAAACAGGCCATCTGGCTCATCAAGTCTGCACCGAACACAATTCCACCCAAGTCCTACCCCCACATCCCTACATATTAACCTGCTAATCCCTCTAACCTATGCATCTCAGGACATTGAGACAATTTTTAGCACTGCCAATCAACCTAACCTGCAAATCTTTGGACTGTGGGAGGAAGCTGGAGCACCAAGAAACCCATGCAGACATGACGAAAATGTGCAAACTCCACAGTGATCCAAGCTGGGAATCGAACCCAGGTCCCTAGAAGCAGTCTTTCATACAAATCTATTTGGCACCTGTAATGAGTAGCATTTACACCACATACCTGATCATTAATTCAAATAGGGTTTGGCAGCTAATTCTAGAAGATGAGTTAAACTAGCAAGCTCAATGGTAAGAGTATAAGATGGCAGCTGTTTTCAATAATATAGGTAGGGACGAGGCGATATGCTACAATTTTGTCAAATCTTCTGCTGTAGAGAGTGGCAAACAATTCGATTTTAGCTGCGGATGTGCCACAAGACTGTGAGGAAATCCCAGCAAGTGCACAGAAGTGACACTTATGCAGGAAGTTTAAACTTCTGATTGCCAGTTTTATCCTAGGCTGATTGCTACGCAATTTCCTATGACATTGGGATCAAGAATCACCGATCAGATAGACAGAACCATAGAGATTTGAGCTGTTTACTTCAAACTTGCACTGGCTTTTACATGGATTTATTTAGTGGTTTTAATAACAGATACAGGCTGCTTACTGAATTGGTATTGTCAGGAGTGCAAGGATAAGGTGAGAACTGCCAGTGAGGGAAGGTTGCGCAGTCTGGTTTTTAGGGCTTCGCTGGAATTACACTCAGCCTCCTGACTCACATCCCCACTGGAGCTGACACTGGAAGGTACAAATGCAAAATATAAATAGGCAGATTAAATCATAGTGTGTGTGTGCGTGTGTGCGTGTGTGCGCTCTTTGCCACTGGTTGGAAGTCTAGATCATTATGGTCAAAAACCTGGTGGAAAGCAAACGTTGTGGCTATGGAGCACGCTGGTTTTTATCTCATTCATTATTCCTGCAAACAAATTTTCAAATCATAGTGTTTTTCAGTACGTAGATCTGAAAGGAGCAGTACCATAGTGCCACAGCCTAATAAACCCTACAGTCCCTCCACGTGATTAACAGGTGTATCAAATTAAGCCATTTCAGTTTGAAGGGTGGGGATTGCTTAGTTTAGGACATTGCACAGATGGATGGTTAGAAATCCATAAATTCCAATGAATTTGTACCAAGACATGGTCACAATCTCCAATCAAAGACACAATCCTGATAGAGGTCTTTAAGATTATGAAAAGGGTTCAATAGAGATAGCAAATAAAAGATACATTGAAGTGGAACTATACAATACAATAGGGAAACCTTTGTGCTCAGAGTGAGAACTATATAATGAATGAGGATATTGATGAGGTTAGCCATTAGATGAAGGGGTGGGAGCAGGTTCACATGCAGCAGTTTCGGCACTGTGAATACTATGTAATATAATAGCCTATTGAAATTCATATTCTAATAGAATCATATAGCATGGAATGAAGCCAGTTGGCTCATTGTGTCATTGCCAGCCTTCTGCAGGAGTAATTCACCTACTCTCCTGTCTTTTCCCTTTAGCCCAGAAAACGTTTTCTTTTCAGATATTGATCAAATTCCCCTTTGAATGCTTCAACTGAATCTGCCTCCACCACACTCTCAGGCAGTGCATTTCAGGTCCTAACCACTTGCTGCATGAAAAATTTCCTTCTCATATCACCATTGCTTCTTTTACCAATTATCTTAAATCTGTGCCCTCTAGTTCTTGATCCTTCCATCAATGGGGACAGTTTCCCCCTAACAACTTTGACCAATCCCCTCTGATTTTGAACACCTCTATTAAATCGCTCTCAACTTCTCAGTCCTAACTTCTCCAATTCATCTACAGAACAGAATTTCCTCATCTCTGGACTCATTTGAAAAAATTTCTTCTATACCCTCTATTAATATCTCACATCCTAAAGTGTGATGCCCAATTTGGACACAATACTCCAGCTGAGGCTGAATTATTATTTTATACAAGTTTAATACAACCTCCTTGATTTTGTGTTCTGGCTCTATTTATACATACTGTATATTTTATTAACTGCTCTCTCAATTTTCCCTGTCACCTTCAGTAATGTGCATATATATACCCAAATCTCTGTTCCTGTATTCTTTATTTTATATTGTTTCTCTGCATGCTTCCTAGCAAAGTGAATCATTTCACACTTTCTACATTAAGTACTTTAATATTAAACAGAACTGACTGTTAATGAGCACTAAAGCCATCTCCCAGATTTAAATGGGCAAGAAATGCAAATTAACAGCCAATATAGTGTGGATGCTCATTTGAATAACAACAGCCTATATTTATATAGCACCTTTGACATAATGTTTCAAGGCATTTTGCAGAGGCATTATCAGACAAAAATCAGACAATGGGCCACCTGAGGAGATTTTGGGACAGGTGATCAAAAAATTGGTCAAAGAGATAGGTTTTAAAGAACATTGTAAGGAAGGAAAGAGGCAAAAAGGCAGAATTTGGGGAGAAGGTTCCAGAGCTTTGGATAATTTAGTTTATTATTAAATTCACACAAATTACATTAAAGTCCTACCATGGCCAAGCAGGCAAGAATCCTGAAAGCTGAAATGGTGCCAGTCTCAAATTTAAGATCAAAAGCATGACGCATGACGATGTGTTATGATCTAGTTTTGCAGAATTGCAAACTAAGGCTGGTTACAGAGCACATTAGTGCCACAGGGGACGGATATACTTCAGCTGCCATTTGCGCAATAGCAAAGATCAAGGCAAAAAAAAAAAAGGCGGCTCTGCTTTCTTTGGTGGCAATAATCATCAAATGGTTAGAATTAAACTGTGGATCAAGATACAGACATTGCATATTAAATGCTTAAGGAAGAAGGGGAGTGGGGGGGGAGATAAAGGCTGGAATTCATGGCTCAATTTAGAATATCCATATAATGAATAGTTTAATATGATTGATCCTTCAATATGTTTCTCCGGATTAAATTAACTTCAAAGGAGTCTAATTCGTCACTCAGCGGCTGTGGCTGGAAAATATTTAATCTGTTTTAGAGGAGACGAGAGAGAGGAAAATAGTTGTCCTCTTTTGACAGCCTTCATCTGCCACTGTCAAAAATCTAGACTTATTTAACACAAGTTGTTCTGTCAAAATATTTTTAGGTATTTCAAATAAACCTATTGAGATAAGACACTGGGGAGAATGGCCTGCAGCGACAAATGGAGATTTAAAACTTTGCAGTTTAATTATATATTTTTTTTAAGTCTAGTTTCGAGATTATTGTCCCTACTTCCTGACATGGTGACCATTTATCCCCAACACACAATCCAAAGCAGCAAACCAAGTTGTTTAATTTATTAAGGGGCTTAATAGAGTAGACGTAGAAAAAGCATGTAAACTGATGAAAGATTCCAAAACCAGGAACCATAAACGTAAAACAGTCACTAACAAATCCTGAAAGGAGTTTGGATCGAATATATTTATCTAGAGATTGATAAAAACGTGGAACTCACCATTACACATTCAAGATGGCACAGGAACCCAGCATACTCTCTAATTCTATCTTTCACTCTTGTTTTATGCTTTTAAAATTGTAGTCTATTTCTTTACATTCTAAGTATGACTGTAAACTGCATTCTGCATCCTCTCCTTTCCTTCTTCTGTATGTTCTCTATGAACGGTATGCTTCGTCTGTTTAGAGTACAAGAAACAATACTTTTCACTTACACCAATACATGCGACAATGATAAATCAAATCAAAATTGAAGGGAGTAGCTGAGGTGAATAGCATAGATACATTTAAGGAGAAGCTTGATAAGCAAATGAGGAAAAGGAATAGAAAGATATGCCAATTGGGTTTGATCAAGATAGGTGAGGGGAGGTTTGTGTAGATAGCAGCAATATCAGTTGGGCTGAATGGCAAATGTTTCTGTGCTGTAAATTCTATTTTAACATACAAATATTCTGAACTTGGTTCAGAGGCAGTTGTACTCCAGCCGTCATGTCAATGTAAAGTTGTGCTCAATGCTCACCAACAGTAAAGGTGCATTTTAACTCTGGAAACATGTCAGTCATCTGACTACATCCTGCATTATGTCAAACGATGCAGTGCCCTCTTGGGCTACCCCATTTTCTAAAGCGCCTCTTGGGCTTCTCAAGATGTGCACTGCAACTAAAAACCACATGGAAGCATTTTACAGTTTAATTTTAAACTCTTTCAATATTGGCAAAGTGCCATGAGACAGCAGACACCAAGACATAATAACCATTGTGCCTGCATACTGTCACTGGGAACAGTAATGTCCAGAGACCCTGCTCTATTTGATTTCATTTATTATTGTCATATGTATTAGTGTACGGTGAAAAGTATTGTTTCTTACGTGCTATAGAGACAAAAGGTACTACACAGATAAGCAAATCAGAAAATGCAGAATGTAGTATTACAGTCATAGCTAGGGTATAGAGAAAGATCAATTTAATATAAAGGTAAGTCCATTCAAAAGTCTGACTGCAACAGGAAATAAGCTGTTCTCGAATCAGTTGGTACATGTCCTCAGATTTTTGTATCTTTTTCCAGATAGAAGATGGTGGAGAGAGAATGTTCAGGGTGCTTGAGGTCCTTTATTATGCTGGTTGCTTTTCCCAGGTACAGAAAGCATAGAGTCGGGGAGGCAGGCTCAGGTGATGGACGGGCTTTGTTCACAACCTTTTGCGGTCTTGGGCAGAGCAGGAGCCATACCAAGCTGTGATACAATCAGAAAGAATGCTTTCTATGATGCATTGGTAAAAGTTGGTGAGGGTTGTAGCTGACATGCCAAGTTTTCTTAGCTTCCTGAGAAAGCAGAGGTATTGATGGGCTTTCTTAGCTATAGTGTTGGCATGGAGGGACCAGGACAAGTTGTTGGTGATCTGGACTAAAAACTTGAAGCTTTCAACTATTTTCACTTTGTACCCACTGATATAGACAGGGGCATGTCCTCCACTATGCTTCTTGAAGTTGATGACTACCTCTTTCATTTTATTGACATTGAGGGAGAGATTAATGTCGTCACACAAGGTCACCAGATTCTCTCTCTCTGTACTTTGTCTCATCATTGTTTGAGATCTGATCCACGAGTGGTGTCATCAGCAACTTAGAAATTGAGTTGGAAGGGAATTTGGCCACAAACTCATAGGTTTGTCAGGAATACAGTGAGGGGCTGAAGATACATCTCTGTGGGGCACCGGTGTTGAGGATGATCATGGAAGAAGCGTTCTCACCTATTCTTACTGATTGCAATCTGTGGGTTATGAAATCTAGGATCCAGTTGCAGAGGGAGAAGCTGAGCCCCAGGACACGAAGTTTGGAGGTGAGTTTTGTAGGGACAATAATGATGAAGGCTGAGCTGTAGTTAATAAATAGGAATCTGATATATCCTTTATCATCTAGATATTCCAGGATTGAGTGGAGGGCAAGGGAGATGGCATCTGCTGTGGACATGCTGCAGGGGTAGATGAACTGTATCTGGGTTATCTGGGAGGTTGGAATTGATTCATGCCATGATCACCCTTTTGAAGCACTTCATAATGATGGATGCGAGAGCCACTGAATGATAATCATTAAGGCACGCTGCCTGGTTTTCCTTTGGTATTGGGACGATGGTCACTTTCTTGAAGCATACAGGGATTTTAGATTGGTATAAAGAGGGATTGAAGATGTCTGCAAATACTCCTGCCACTTACTCCATGCAGTACCCTAACCAGGCCAGTCGCTTTCCATGGGTTGGCTTTTGAGAAGGATCTTCTGGTGTCTGCGATGGTGACCTCAGAAACAGTTCCATCCAAGGCTTCCTGGGTGGAGAGTGTGCTCTCACTGACCTCTTGTTCAAAACAGGTATGGAATGTGTTGAGCTCAGAGGGGAGGGTGTATTGATGCTGGCGATTTTACACGCTTTCATCTCACTTCCCAGATGTTATGGAGCAAAATTTCACCATTAAACAAAGGAAATAAATTAAAAACGGTTCTCTTCAAAATGGTCCAATTTTTTTGCTGAAGCTTCAGGTTTGTCAATATTTAAATCGAGTCAGTGAATAAATCAGTGCTCATTTTTAAATAGTGCACATCTATTTTACTAGTTAAACATCTTATACTTATTTAGCTTGACCAAATCTCTGAGGTAACCCACAGAACAATCTGAATTATACAGCCAACGTTATTATGTGGGTAACTAAGGTAACCATATGGCAAGATCCCAAAAAACAGCCACCAGAAAAACGAGGAGTTTGGGTTTTCCTGATGGTGCTGGTGAGGAGGGAACATTGACCTTGACACAAACTCCTGGCATATGGGGGGAAAGGATATCAAGGAGTTGAGCTACAGATCAGCCATAGCCTAATTCAACTACTGTATAAGGTCAAGAGGCTGAATGGCTGAGAGCTGTTTGTATTCCTAACAACATGCTCTTCAAACTGTCACTGGATCTTGAAAATCCAACTTGAGAAGGAGTTGTTGCACAATACATCATTGTCCCTTTGTTATAAAGGAATTGCCCCACAGATTTGGGATGGGCTTCAAGACTGAACCACACCACGTTTTCACATTCATGGTATGGGAATGGAGGGATATAGAAAACTGATTTAAAATAGGGATCACGAGCCTTGGGAATTCCCTGGGAAGTGTGTAAATTGTCAATAATATTGACGTATTTCTGTTTTATCCTACAGGAACTTCAGACCATCTTGTTGTCTAACAAGGGGCATACTCGCGATGGGTCTTGAGAGGGCTGCTCTTGGATTTTTTGACAGTAGCCTAGTGCTTCACGTCGTTAGTGTACGCTCGAACTGGACCAGTTGATAGTCACTGAGCTGTCATGTTGCCTGTCACTGTGCTGTGCAGATACATGGATTTGGGCATATGTCTGTGGGAGTTTGCGCATTCTCCCCGTGCTTGCGTGGGTTTCCTCCCACACCCCAAAAATCTACTCTTAGGTTAATTGGCAGAACAAATTCTCCCTAAATTGTCTCGCAAATTTGGTTCCAATGCATAGATTTATAAACATAGACAGAGATCATAGGTAGAAGTGGGAACATTAAAGTGGCGGTGTGGGCTCATTGGGCTGAAGGGCCTGTTCCCGTGCTGTTTTGTTCTTTGTATTTATATACAGCTGAGACTGGAGAAATTAAAACAATTCTCAAACAACTAGGGGTCTTTACCAGACAATCTATTCCTTAATTTGCCCAAATCAACAAATTAAATATATTCATAATCGACAAAACTGGTAATCATCATTTGTAAAGTACCTTCTGTAGTAAACTGTTAATAAGTACACTGGAGTACTGTAGTCTAGTGACAGAATGTAGGAAGTATTACTCCATCTCTAACAGTGGAAGTGTGTGATGCTAATACTGAGTGTTAAAAGTGAAAAAAAACATGCTTAGATCAGCACAAATGTTACCATCCTCAAAGCACTAAATGTGAAACTGCATTATACAGCCTCTCTTGTGGAGAATATACTCTTCAACAATTACTCAGGCACTTGAGTTAAGGCTGCCTGGAACATAATCGGTTCTGGTTTGTCCAGTAACCAATCTTGAAACTTCAAAATATTTCCATTCAAGGCCAATGCTGATTATCAAAGAAATCACAGCCAAGGAAGATTAGAATGGTAACAAATAATATAGAAATGTCTTTTCTTTTATCACGGTTGTCAGTTCTGATCTGCCTTCTGAGTCAGATCAATTGGGAATTTGAAATTAGTTAAGTACCTGACTGAAGTCATCAAGCTAGATTCTCTAAAATTGTCCTTGACAGTTAAGGACGAGACCCAAGAGGAGCCTGAATGGTAGTTTATGATGGGAATGAGAAAACAGGCCCCTGGGATCAGTCAACCAAAACTCAGCTCAATGGCGATCAATTCAGAAATCTATCTTTTAAATTCATTCTTTCACTTGATAATCTGGAGCAGTAATAAATTGAGATCTCTATTCAGGTTCATATTTCTTAGGGTAACTGAAGGTGTAATGAAAAATGGCAAATTCCACCAGAAATCCAAGATGAAGCACGCTAATTAAATCATGCTTGGGTCCAGCCCAGTAGAAGCAACGAACAGCAAGCAGCTGTTTGTGTTCAGTCGAGTATCCAGACTTGCACCAATAGTTAACATATTTGGTTTTACAACAAAACAGAATTTTGCATTTTGTTTTGCCAAAACGGCTGCTAGATTCTTCTAAAGCAAAAGCAAGTTAGTTCTGATTTAAATTACTCATGGTTGTACCTGTAAGTAACTGGTTCTGTCGTGTGCTTTGAACAAGCCAGCACTTGCTTCACTGTCAAGACATCTTAAAATTCTTGCCCTGGTTTTCAGATTCCTCCATGGCCTTTCCCGTCTCTGTAATCTCCTGCAGCAATTCATCCAGTCAATAGCCCTGTGCTCCCTCAATTCTGCGCATGTATGCCTGACTGATTTTCATCATTCCACCATTAGTGGCTGTGCCTTTGGCCATCTGGACCCCAAGCTCTGCAATTCCCTTCTTAAGGACCACTTTGGCAAAACTTTGTCTCATTGTTTTGTATCTTGTGATAGTCATGATATTCAGTTGCGTTTGATAACATTCCTGTGAAATGCCTGTTGACATTTTAGTACATCAACGGTGCTTTATAAACACAAGTTGTCATTGTTGCTGATATTTGGAAAACTTCCACTGTGGTTTGGAATTTCAATGCAAATGAACAAAGAACAATACAGCACAGGAACAGGCCCTTCAGCCCTCCAAACCTGCATCAATTATTATTCTTAACTAGATCATCTGTTTGTATCGCTCTATTTCCAATCTGTTCATCTGGCTAGCTAGATATGTTTTAAATGATCTTAGTAAGAATGCCTCAACCACCTTGCTTGGTAGTGCATTCCAGGCCTCCACCATCATGTAAAATACATCCCCTACGTACCTGTATTGAACCTTGCCCGACACCACCCCCCCCACTACCTTGAACTGTAACCCCTTGTGTTTGCCATTTCCAACCTGGAAAAAGCTTCCAACTGTTCACTCTCTCTGTGCCCTTCGTAATTTTATAAACTTCTTTGCGGTTGCTCCTCAACCTCCGTCTTTCCAGGGAGAACAACTTTAGTCAAATCTCACCTCATAGCTAAGACCCCCCATACTTGGCAACATCTTGTTAAACCATTTTTGCACTCTCTCTAAAGCCTCCACATCCTTATGGTAGTATGGTGACCAGAACTGGACTTAGTATTCCAAATGTGGCCAATTTTTATATGCCCCATCCAATAAAAGAAAGCATGCCATATATATGATTGATTGCCATATAAGCATGGCAATCAAGTTGATAAGGTTGTTAAGAAGGCATACGGAGTCTTAGCTTTTATTGGTAGGGGGACTGAATTTCGGAGCCGCAACGTCATGTTGCAACTGTACAAAACTCTAGTGCGGCTGCACTTGGAATATTGTGTGCAGTTCTGGTCCCCGCATTATAAGAAAGATGTGGAGGCATTGGAGAGGGTACAGAGGAGGTTTACCAGGATGTTGCCTGGTATGGAGGGCAGGTCTTATGAAGAGAGGCTGAGGGATTTGAGGTTGTTTTCGTTAGAAAGAAGGCGGCTAAGAGGAGACCTTATTGAAACATATAAGATGATTAGAGGTTTAGATAGGGTGGACAGTGATAGCCTTTTTCCTAGGATGGAGAAAGCTAGCACGAGGGGACATAGCTTTAAATTAAGGGGTGGTAGTTATAGGACGGATGTCAGAGGTAGGTTCTTTACCCAGAGGGTGGTAAGGGTATGGAATGCCCTGCCTGCATCAGTTGTAGATGCGCCAAGTTTGGTGGCATTTAAAAGGTTAGTAGATAAGTTTATGGATGAAAAGGGAATGGTTTAGGTTAGAGTGTCACTGCTTGTTCCTAATTGGTCGGTGCAACATCGAAGGCCGAAGGGCCTGCTCTGCGCTGTAGTGTTCTACGTTCTATATATCTCCATCACCTTTTCCACCTGTGATGCCACATTTAAGGATCTGTGGACTTGCACACCCAGATCCCTCCGTGTACCTATACTTCTGATGGTTCTGCTGTTTATCGTATAGCTGCACCCTGCATTAGATCTACCAAAATGCATCCCTTTGCCTTTATCTGGATTAAATTCCACCTGTCAGTTCTCCGCCCAATTTTCCAGCCTATCTATACCATGCTGTATTCTCTGACAATGTTTATCACTATCTGCAACTCCGGTAATCTTCATGTCTGCAAACTTACTGATCAGACTAGCTATATCATCTTCCAGATCATTTATATATCACAAACAGCAGAGGTCCCAGTACAGAGCCCTGCAGAACACCATTAGTCACAGACCTCCAATCAGAAAAGTATCCCTCCACTGCTATCCTCTGTCTTCTATGGACAATCAGAAAGAAATCCCACAACACCAGCTTAAAGTCCAATAAGTTTATTTGCAGCAAACGCCCCAAGCTTTCGGAACAGGCTGTTCCTTCATTAGGTGGCTGGGAGTTAGTAAATAGAACATAGAAAAACTACAGCACAAACAAGCCCTTTGGCCCACAAGTTGTGCAGATCATATCCCTACCTACTAGGCTTACCTATAACTGTCAATCCTATTAAATCCCATGTACTTATCAAGAAGTCTCTTAAAAGACCCTTGGATCCCACACCCTCTCACTTTCTCAAGAAGTCTTGCATGGGGGACCTTATTGTACGCCTTCCTTTGTCAACGTGTTTAGTCATATTTTCAAAGAACTCAACCAGGTTCGTAAGGCACGATCTGCCTTTGACAAAGCCGTGCTGACTCCTTTTGAGCATACTAAACTTCCTTAAATGTTCATAACTCCTGTCCCTCAGGATCTTCTCCAACTTACCACTGAACTGAGGTTAGCCTCACCAGTCGGTAATTTCTTGGGCTACCCCTATTTCCTTTCTTGAATATAATTCCGATCACAAACAGGGCACAAAGACACAAACTCAATTTACATGCGTAATGGTTGGAATGTGAGTTTGTGTCTTTGTGCCCTGTTTGTGATCAGACTCCCGGCCATAAAGGGACAGCCTGTTCTGAAAGCTTGGGGCGTTTGCTACAAAAATTGGTTGGACTTTAAGCCGTTGTTCTGGGATTTCTTTCTGTTTTACCCCAATCCAATGTTGCCATCTCCACTTCTATGGCCAAGCCAGTTCTGAATCCATCTAGCGAGTTCACCCTTGATCCCGTATGATTTAACCTTTCATACCAGCCAGTCACGAGAGACCTTATCAAATGCTTTACTAAAATCCACGTAGATGACATCCACGAGCTCTCTCGTCAATCATTTTTGTCACCTCCTCAAAAAATTCAACCAAATTTGTGAGGCATGACTTCCCTTGTACAAAACCATGTTGTCTATTGCTAATGAGACTACTATTCTAAATGCATGTAGATCCTATCTCTAAAGAATCTTCTCCAACAATTTCCCTACTATGGATGCCAAGCTCACTGGCCTATAACTACCCAGGTTATGCAGGCTACCCTCCTTAAATAACAGGATCACATTTGCTATCCTCCAATCCTCTGGGACCTCACCCATGTCCAATGAAGAAACAAAGATTTGTATTATAGGCTCAGCAATTTCATCTCTTATCTCCCTCAGTAATCTACAGCAGATGTCATCTGGCCCTGGGTATTTGTCTACCTCAATGTTTCCTAAAGCACCTAACACTTCCTCCCTTGTAATTGTGATTTGTTCTAACGAGTTTACACATTCCTCTGAGACGCTACCAATCAACATGTCCCTCTCCTTTGCATCCAACTGATACATATTCATTTAGGATCTCACCTACTTCCTTAGGTTCTAAGCACAATTCCCTTCCTTTGTTCCAGAAATCCAACTCTTTCTCTGACAACCCTTTTGTTCCTAATATTATGTATAAAATGGCTTGGGATTCTACTTAATCCTATCTGCCAAGGATATTTCATAACCCCTTTTTGCCCTTCTAACTCCCTGTTTAAGTTCTTTTCTACTTTCTCTGTTTTTAGCTGCCTGGACTTTATGTATGCCTTCTTTTTCTTTTTGATTAGGCCACAATTTCTCTGGTTATCCATGACTTTTGAATCCTATCTTTCCTGCCCTTCCTTTTTACAGGCACATGCCTGTCCTGCACTTCTATCAAGACTCCTTAAAAGACTCCCACCTGCCAGATTGTGGATTTACCCTCAAACAGTTTCTCCCAATCAATAGCAACTAAATCCTCCCTAATCCAGCTGTAGTTAGCCTTCGCCCAATGCAACAGATTTAGCCATGGAAATTCTATCAAATTCTGTAGTCACATAACATTTTTCAGTTATAAATAACAATGTAATAATCAGTAATAATGATTGCATACATTAAAAGCTTTTGGAAATCAGACTTTGAGAATAAGGTTCAAAAGAACTTTCAGTTTAGAAGCATACTCTGATTCTTGGAGCACTCCATCACTAGCCAGTCCTTGTGTGTGTCCATAAATTAACTTTTAAAATCTGCAATTCATTTAAAGGATAACTCACTTGCTACGCATTTCCTTTCACTGTATTTCATATATTGCACTTTAATCAAATTTCTGTTTTCCTAACCATAAATGTTTTGTAATTTTACTCAAGATAAAAATGCTAATTCTACAATTTTTAAGAATTGTTTTACTTGTGTTATTTAAATTACTGAATAACTCACTTTTAATACAAAGTGAATTACTATTTAGTATTGCCTGTAATAATTACCTATTTTGTTTGGTATTGCAGTGCAAAACTACTTTAAACCTTGTGAGTTGAATGACAGGTAGAGTCATTACTAATCCGCAAATAATGTAGCTTCTATACAAAATGATTAATGAATCAAACTGCTTCCAGACTGTAGGGGTACAACAAGGTAACAACCAAAGTGTAACATGCAAGCACCAAAACATTTTTTTATAAGCTCAGTATTTTGAGACTCAGGATCTACAGGCATTTAGAAATGCAAGGACTGATTAGGGACAGTCAGTATGGTTTTGTGAGTATAGTAACAATAGCAATAACGGGTCAGACAGGAGACAAAATAGATATTTGGGACTTACACGAGCATACCTCATAAGAGGAGGAGGGGGAAGTGGGATCACAGGAAGCAAGCAGAGGGATAGATAATGTTTGGAGATGAAGTGACAAGGTAATGGTGCCAGAGAGCATATAAAATACCCTCTTGGAACTACACTATACGGGAAGACACTCACATACAGGAAGAGAGGCAATGGCAACTAGTATAGGAAAACAATGTTTGTGGAAAGGAATGGGAAAGGACATAGCCTGACATTGTCATCAATGCGTGACATGCATGCAATACAACATCAGTCGACCCATAAAAATTAAGATGGGACACCAGCCCCAACCAAAGGGGCCCTGGGAACATCTGCAAATAGATTTCACAAGGCCACTGCAACAACCCCACGTCAAAAGCTGTTGTCTGGTTATTACAGACCAGTTCACCGGGTGGGGTAGAAGCGTTCCCTACCAGAAACTGTCCTGCTACTATGGTGGCTAGAATATTGACGGAGAAGGTAATCCCTAGATGGGCAATACCCATACAAATTGATTCAGATCAAGGGACGCACTTTACCAGAAAAGGTGATAAAAACTGTGCCAACTGATGGAAATAAAACAAAAATTCCACATCCCCTACGACTCGCAGAGTTCTGGAATGGTGGAACACATGAACAGAACCCTGAAGAATGTCCTGGCCAAGATCATGCAAATGTCAGGAAAAACGTGGACAGAAGTATTGCCCACTAGATTAATGAGGTTAAGAGCACCACAAACCTGACAACCGGATTAGCCCTTTATGAACTGATGACAACAAGGGTGATGCAATTACCAGAAAGCATCATAACAGGTAGGGTTGATGTAGGCCCACTAAAATACAAAATTAAACAATACATTTTGGAACTAAGTGCCCAATTAAAAGGGATGTATAAATTAGTAAAGGGTAATCAAGAAGAAAGACACACACAAAGAGAGCTTGAGTGAGAAGACATGTCTTGGTAAAAACATTACCTGAAATACTAGGGACTGCACCAAAATATGAGGTTATAATTAGTGGAGATACCTGTGCCTTTCTGGACATAAGTGGGAAAGGTATATGGAAACATTGGACCCAGCTGAAATTATACAAAAGAAACGAATGAATGATAATAACAAGTAAGCCATAAAGTGACCAGAGCGCTTTCTCCAAAACAGGTGAAAACTACAAGCAAGACTAACTGACATGTTCGGGTTGGCAATACAGTTTTTGAGAAATTGTTAACAGAGTAATAAGATTGATATTTGCCTGTTGCAAACATGTCTAAGATCACGTATGTAATTGTATCACTATGTTGTTGTGATTGTAAGATTGACAGGGCTAGAAGATAATTTATTCAACCAGGCTCATGTATATTTACATGGTAATTGAACTGTGCGTTACTCAGTAGCCCAATCAGTAGAAGTTCTATTTGTGGCCGTCCTTAGATGGGCACACCACGGCTTACATATGGCAGAGACCTCAGATGCACCATGTAAAAGGACAATCAGGCAAATATAAAAGGGGTATACATGGAAGGTGTGTGGAGCTAATAAATCCCACAGATCCTGTGTGCAGGAGATTCCACGGAGTGAGAGGAAGAATATGCTCAGATGATGCAAGCTACCCGCTTTGCTTCTCGGGGCAGCGATGGGAATATGCATATGCCATGGTCCTCAAGAATATTTCCTGTGTGCAAACACGGTGTGTCCGTCAACATTGTCGGATCAACAGAGGCCAGTTCATTTGTACCTGTAACGAACGAAGATGCCTGAACATAACCACGGGGAGGCAACTCACTTGCGGTCAGTGTAATGGGACTCATTTCAGCTCAGCCAAATGGACATAGCCATTTGACACTTACCAGTTAGTAGGATCCGGCAGAAGGTCAAGTGAACCGAGCAATTGGCGGTATATACAGTTCGTAGAGGCCAATAGCCAGAATATTAAATGCTACCAGGCCCAGAAGAAGAATTTGGTGTTCTTCACGAAGCAACACCAAACCTCCTATTGTAGTAGAAACAATAGGACCACTCACTGTTTTTTGCCCTCAAAAGGGGCAGAAAAAGAATGGCCTGGGCCATTGCATGCCCATTTGGAAGTCCCGGTCACAACGGGACCGTCATTTGGCTATGGGTTCCTTGGGACCCTGTCTCTGGGGGGCAGCAGGACTAATTAGTGCCAAAAATAGAAACCATATTATCTGTGGATTAACCATCCTGCGAAACAGTGCATCAAAGCCACAGGCTGTCAACCAAGAATTGGATTAAGATTATACGTGCAGCAGACTATCAGTTAGCCCAACAGGGGGGAGTACGCATAAAAATAGGAGACAAATGTATAACGCATGTTACAGTTGAATCCTACAATATCATCCAAATCATTAATGACATAAGAAAGCAGTTCAATAACTTTAGATAAGACCACAAGAAGGGGAATAGTTGGCTCGAATTGTTACTGGAGGATTCTGGAGGTCCCATTTAATGCATGGACAGATCATTCTCGTTGCAATATCAAGTGTCTGCTGCCTAATTGTAAAATGCCTTAATGTCATGATGACTGGGATTGCGCCAGGGGCCAGTGTGGTCACCAAAGAAAAACACCTGATGGGAACACCCAAAAACATCAAGGATGATGACAAAGGAAAGGATGAGAAGGTAGACGTCTACCTGTGAATGTGCGATCTTTGGTTATGGGTCAGGCATATCAATTGCTGGACCCACGATGCTGCTATTGTTGGTCCATCAGATTATTACATCATAATCCTGACCAATTTTAGTTGTTGGAATAAAAATCAAAATTAAAAAGGATACAAGATGGTTACCTCGCACAAAATGGACTCTGGGAAAGACATTAAGATGTACTGACTTGGGCACAGACATTGCACAACAGAGTTAAAACCTATTAGTATCTAAATTACTGCAGGAAATAAATCAAACCTTGAGACACCTTAGCTTGAGATAAAGCAGAGCCAAAACAATAAATTTTGGTAACGAGATCAGTCACCGATGGGAGGCAATAAATACATAAATGTATCTACTCTATGTATAATGACGAGCTAACGGCTAATGTCCGTACTTGCCCAGTATTTGGGCATATATAAAAGATGCTCCACTGCCATTTAAAGTTGAGAAGATGACTGCGTGTACTGCAGAGCGCCCAGCATGTCTCCCAAAACTTTGTCCGATAAAACAGTGTGTTGAATCTTTAAGTCTGACTCCAAATGGTGATTTTCCCACAACAATGGGTATAGAAAGACATGGGCCAAATGCAGGCAATTGGGATTAGCTTAGAGATTTTAAAAATAAGGGTGGCATGGACAAGTTGGGCCTGTTTCCATGCTGTAAATCTCTGACTCTGTGCTCTAAATCAGGCTTACCTCATCTGATTCATCAGAAAGTGTCTTCAGTAACATGGGGAAGAGGCTGTCTGTGTGCCGGAACATCTGCAAAATAAGAGTTCTATTAGGATGTTTATTGACAATTTTATTAGGATGTTTTATCAACAATTTTTATTGTTAAAACACATACAATAGAATCACATAGACTAAAATACTGGTTCTTCACCAAGATTAAAATTACACCTTCTGCATCAGGCACTGATGTTGATCTCAAATCAAAGCGCAGTACAGCCGCATACCTCAGCTGTAGCCCCAATTCACTAGCGCCACAGCTACAGTGTAAGTTGTCACATGGAGTGAGAAAGAGACAGAGAGAGGGAGGAGTGAAAGTAACACAGCAATTTCCCGCAGTACGTTCTGCAGATTATACAGTGTGCTGGTGGCAGGTGCACAGCTGAAATGACTGCGCTATCCTGTATAGTTCATTAGAAATTTTACTTCCAGAAACCACAGTAATAGCTATGTTTGAGAATTTAAAAAAATCATGCTTTTCTGGGATCAAGGGCAAAGAGGGAGGAAAGGAGAAAAAGATTCATGTGATCTGAAAATGGTAGAACCAGACAGTGGAACTGAAAAATATTATCCATACTCAAGGTTAGACTTTGATCATTAATACTCATATAAAGTGAAACGGCACTGACAGTGACACTTTGCACAACATCTGCAGAACACAAACATTAACACTCCAATTACATGGATTTCAATGTAAATAGAACATCTGAACCCAGCAGTTATGATCTCCCAGAAGAATCAACTCTGAGCAGCTGAAACAAAGACAGGAAAATAACACTGAGCTGTCAGGAGAAAGTAATCTACTTTCCCACCTCTGCACTAAAAGCACTTGATGCCCTCTTTTTGCACCAAAGAAGTTTCTTCAATGCAATTTTTGTAAGGTAATTCCAGTATGCCGCATTTAATGTTCATAATCTCAGCCTTTTAGCTAAAATCAAGTGTAGTTTTCCTGTGCTGCACTTGATTGAAGTCATCGGGTTCATTTGAAGCAATTTTTTCAAGTGGCACCAAGGCTTTTGGCTAAGATGCAAATGAGATCAAGCCTCGGAGAAGGTGTAATGCCTGTTCCAATCAGCTTGGATCATGTAAGTCAAGCCCAAGATAGGAAGCGCCCAGCCTGTTTAGTCAGCTTGGATCCGGATTGTTTCACTTGTTGAGACTTTGAATTGGACTTTGGTTGGATTGAATTGGATAAAAACAAACATCTGAGGTTCATAATCTATAACTAAAAATAATACGCATTTACATAGTGCCTTTCATGGTCTCAGGCCATCCCAAAGTTCTTTCTAGCTAAATTAAATACTTTTCGAAATATAGTCATTGCTATTGCATAGAGAATATAGAATAAAGAACAATATAGCACAGCAGCAAGCCTCCTGGCCCACCGTGCCTGTGCCAATAGTGGTTTCTATCCCTGTTAGTCTCCTGTGCATGTGCCTACCAAGATACACCTTGAAAGCTGCTATTGTGCCTTGATTTTAGCTAAAAGACTGAGATTATGAACATTAAATTCAGCACACTGGAATTACCTTACAAAAATTGCATTGAAGAAACTTCTCTTCCACCACTTCTACTGATGGTGCATTCCAAGCACCCACCATCCTCTGAGGAAATCTTTTCCCACAGAACTCCCCTAAACTTAACCTCTCTCACCTTGAATCTATGCCCTCTTGTAGTTGAATTTTCCACCCTATGCAAAAAGCCTCTGACTATCCACCCTATCCATGCCTCTCAATCTTGTGGGCTTTTATCAGGTCGTTCTTCAGCCTCCATCTTTCCAGTGAAAACAATCTGCGTTTATCCAATGTCTCTTCATACCTAAAACCTTCCAGACCAGGCAACATACTGATAAATCTTCTTTGCACCCTCACCAAAGTATCCACATCCTACTGGTGGTGTGGCGACCAGAACTGCACACAATTTCCAAATGCGCCTAAAGTTTTATAGAACTGAAACATAATTTGCCAACATTTATACTCATGCTCCAGCTGATAAAGGTAAGCACGCTGTAATGCCTTTTTGACCACCTAATCCACCTGCATTGCCACTTTCAGGGATCCTTGATCTGTATGCTCAGACCCTCTGTATGGCAATATAGACTTCTCTGAATGGTGCAAAAAATGGACATCAAGTGCTTTTGATGCAGAGGTGGGAAAGGGTTCAATTATTTACTGTATAATTCATACCAAGTTGATCTTCCAAAATGCATTTATCCATCTGCCATTTTTCTATCCAAGTCCGCAATCTATATCATTTGACAATCCTCATCATCTGCAACTCCAATTTTTAATGCCATGACAATATGACTGCCAATTTGTGCACAGCAAGCTCCCATGAACAGCAATGTGATAAGCTAGTTAAGCTGTTTTACTGATGTTGATTGTGGGAAAACATTGACCAGTTCCAGGGAGGAACACTGTTTTGACATTTCTGACAGCACTTGTAACAATGAGCACAATGATGTTCTATTATACGGACATGATACATATGTGCAGAAACTTGAGCCGGAATTTCATTGTCTCGCCCACACAAAGCGACCCGACCAAGGCCAACAGAGAACGCTGTTTTGCGAGACTTGCCCGTCCTGATTCTGGGGTGGGCTACACGGTAATTCCAGCCATAATTCTTAATGTGTACTGATGAGTTACATTTGGGTAGGCTCCATCATGTACATTTTCATTTCACACTCATTTTCATACTCTCTACAATGTATTGAAACCACTGAACATGAAGTCCCACGTTCTTTAACAATAAGAATATGCTATATGTATTTTCCCCTTAAAGTTAGCTGTTGGATTATCTGGCAGTTTCAATTCAAGACTGCATTTATTGTATTCTGGGGGAAGAGATGGTTCACAAATTCAGTATCAGACCGACTGTTCCATATCTCAGAATTAAGCTCATTTTCATCTTTGTGCAGTGATAATGCTTTCTATGCCTCTGCCAGACTGAGCTAAAATTGTTCAAAGATTCCATATTTCACTGTTAAATGTTTAATGGGAATTTCAAATCAAATTAAACAGACAAGCAATTCAACATATTGAAGGATTAACCTGTTAATTACAGGCACCATTCATTGCTCTTTCACTGAAAATGCAATTTAAGGCAACGAAGAGCTTTAGCAGAGCAAATCAAACAAAGGGCAAAGGATTGGGGCTCGAGACCGCTTATCTTAAACTCGGGTATCATTAAGTCTCGGTACATTCAAATTTAAAGAATATATTTTTATTAGTTAACAATGGCATAGTTTCTATGCTGTTCTGGTGACACTTCAATAAAAGCACACACAACTCATTTAAAACTCAATTTTGGGTAAACCAAGTTACATTTTGTCACAAAGCAGTAAAGCATGGAGAGACTGAATGCCATCAACAACAGCAGATGTCTACTAAAATATCCTTTCAATTATTGTGTGTGTTTGGACTTGCTACGAAGTCTGAAGCTTTGTTCACTGCTGACATGAATGAAATCATCCAAAATATTCTAATAATGGATTAATTTGATCAGGTCAATAACATTACTACCTCTTGGTTAGCTAGTTACGAGTTTGAAGTCCCAGGGCAGACCAGGACAAATAATCTAGATTGACGGTTCAATGCAACAATGAGGGAGCGCTGCACTGCTGGAAGTGTTGTCTTTCAGCTGAGGCCACCCGAAGTCCTGGTTGCCAGCTCAGGTGTATATGGAACATTCCATGGTTCAAAAGAAGCGTGGATTGTTCTGCCTCGTAACCAAGCCAACCTGCTTCTTTCAATCACCACCAACAGAAAGATATTATCTGATAAAGGAAGCGACATCAATGCCAGTTGGTGATGTTGGTGAGGTGCTGGCGGCAATGTGGGGTGAAATGTGAGGAGAGACAGAGAGAGAGATACGTTAGCAGGGCATTTAAAAATCTAATGGTATTTGCAGCCAAATATCCAAGTCGCTGATGTCTCTGAAAAGTGGGCAGACAAGGTGAGGCAGAACATATGTCTGTCACAGCCACTAGAATGGTGTTATTATTTTGACTGGGATGATAAGTCCCAGCAAAGGCAAAATAGCAAGGAAAGTGACAGGACGCCTGGCAGGGCCCGAAACAGACACAAAAGTTGGCTAACTTTTAAACATTACCACAAACACAGGAAATGAGATGAACTTTAGTTTGGACCAAGCAAAGATAACTTCACCCTTTGTAAATGTCTTAAACTGTACAAGTTCCTTGCTCAGATAGACAAGCTTGACAGCAGGGGAAATGTTTGGACATCATAACACCTTCCAGCACAGGAGACCATTCAGCAATCACATCTCTGCTATTTCTTTAAAAGAGCTTTAGTTTCATTTTCTGCTCTCTCCCAAATTTCTGCCTTCAAATTTTCATTTAACTTTTGAAAGTAATTACAGAATTTACTTTCATCATCCTTTTAGATATGCATCAGATCACCTCTCACCAAGTAAAATAAAATACTCACCTCCCCTCTGGCTCTTTAACCCTCTGGTTACTGACCCTTCAGCCATTGGAAACCATTTCCTGTTATTTACCTCATCAAAACCCTTCATGATTTTTCACAGTTCAATCAAAATTTTCCCCTTAATCTTCTCTACCCAAGGGGAATGATCCCAGTTTCCCCAGTCCCTTCACAAAACTGAAATTCGCCATCCCTTGTAATATTTGAGTAAATACTCTCTGCGTTCTAAGGCCTTGGTATCCAGAACTACACACTATATTCCTGCTGAGGCTTAACCAGTGTCTTATGAAGTTCAGCATAACATTCTGTTGGAAAACATGTACATGATGAAGGAAATTCAGAAGAATAAAAAAGCTGATTCTGTTGTCTGTCTTGGTTATCTACAAAGTAGGATGGCGAGTAACAACAAATAAAGAACAAATTAATGTCTCATGTACAATCCATCTGGGAGTTAAATCCAAAGAAAATGCGTTTATAAATGTGGCTTAATTTAGCTTTATTTTTAGAAACTTAATTTCCTCAAACAGCAGTTTTCAGACACAAATTGTTCTGCCAGTGAGGGGGTGTTTTATGGCAGCTCTGGCTCACTGGGATCAGTAAGCTGAGCAGTTTTAACATCTCTAATAGTGGAACCTGCAAGAGGCTCACATCAGGGGCACATTGCTACACGCAAATCAAATTAAATAATGGGGTGTAAAGACCATCTGTTTGAGGAAGCACTACTATTAGCAGAAATAAAACATAGGCCGAAAAATACAATTCAATGAGACTTGTGAAAGTTTACTGCAGAGAATAATGTGTCTACTTGAGCACTTCATCCTATTCCTCTGCCCTTTTCCCATGTCAGAGGTAGCACACAAGCCTCAGTCAGAAAGTTATGAATTTAAAACCCTCTCCAGAGGATGGCACACCAAGCAGCAATCTAGGACTGAATCAACACTACCCAAATCATATTACTTGGCCATTACTCCATTGCTCTTGTGTAGTTAGCTGCAGTTTTGCCAACACTACAACTGTGATAACACTTCAAAAATATAATTTGGCTGTAAAACAATGTTCAGAGGTCATGGGAGTTATTATAGAAATAAACACTTTTTTCCTCCTTTAAATTCTTGTCAATATTTCTCTCCTTCCCCCTCGGAAATTCATAATGAATTCTACCGCCCGCATTTTCTTTGCGGACATTCCAGTTCTGAACAATACCACAGAATCCCTAACATGTAGGAGGAGGCCATTCAACCCAACAAGCCTGCACAACAACAATCTCATCCAAGCTCTATCTCTGTAAGCACACTTATTTACCCTGGTAGTTCATCTATTTGCCTTAATAATCTGCCTAACACTAAGGGTCAATTTAGCATGGTCTTTCACCTAACCTGCATATCTTTTGAGTGTGGGAAGAAACTGGAGTACTCAGTGGGAACCCACACAGACATGGGAAGAATGTGCAAACTCCACACAGTGACGAGGTCAGAATCGAACCCGGGTCCCTGCTGTGAGGCAGCAGTGCTAACCACTGTGCTGCCCCATATGTCGCGTAAAAAACTCTCGCATGTCAATCGAGTTTGAACTAAAGGTGTTAGAGCTTTCACTTCCTTCTGCCTATTTTATTTAGCATTGGAATGCGCTAAGTAATGAACCAATCACGCAGGAGCACAACACTTCTGCCACTTTGTCTAAGCTCCCAACATTACACTCCAACTTCTGACACCTTATAAGGCCAATTGGCCTTATTCCATAATTCACCTCTTATTGGTGATATTCACCAAGTGAGACTACAAAACGTGCCAAATGATGGGAGGTTTATACCTGGGTTGGCTCCTGGATGTTTAACATATGGCTATGGGGGTCATGGTGGCACTGTATTAACACTGCTGCCTCATTGCCTGGGATCCGGGTTGGGTCACCATTTGGGGTTTGCATGTTTTCCTTGTGTTTGCGCGAGTTTCCTCCGAG
Organism: Sphyrna mokarran; assembly: GCA_024679065.1. NCBI lineage: Eukaryota > Metazoa > Chordata > Chondrichthyes > Carcharhiniformes > Carcharhinidae > Sphyrna > Sphyrna mokarran. Next base: position 57,884,726 of record JAGIQG010000004.1, on the reverse strand, counting down.
TACTCCGGTTTCATCCCCAATCCAAAGATGTGCAGATTAGGTGGACTGTCTTGGTAAATTGCCCCTTAGTCTCTGGGGAACGAGCTAGGGTAAATGCATGGAGTTATGGAGATATGGCTTGGGTGGGATTTTGTTGGGTGCAGATTTGATAGGCCAAATGGCCTCCACTGCACTGTAGGATTCTATAATGTAGAAGATGGAAATATTTTGTTGTGCTTGCCTTCTTCAGCAGCCCATGAATGTTCACTCAATTACCAAGTTACGGGTTTGAAACCATTTCCAGTTCTCTAGGAAGGGCCCTGTGGAAGAAGTTAAGAATAGGGAATGTGTCCGATCTTACATAGAAAGGTTTCAGCTGAGACAATACTGGGCCTTTAAAAAATGTATTTTAGTCATGTTTCTTGTGCAGGATCTGCTCTGTGCACTCAGCTGTTTTGTTTGAATCCAGCAGTACTGTATTGTTACTATAGCAACATAATTGATCTTAATCGCTGCCATGTTTATTTTAATCTGAACTAATGCAAGTTCTGTTGTTTTGTATTTTCTCCAAAGGGATTGCAGAATAGGGCTCGATTAGGTTGATTGAAAGGCAAGGTCATACAACTGGATTCACAGAGAACTCAAGGCAATCTTTAGGGAGGGTCACTTTTTCTGTAATTCTTCTTCTGAGGTCTGGAGATTGCTTCATTATAATTAAGAAACAAGTATCTCTCTGGATCACTCTCCAGAGGCACTAGAAAGCCAAAAATTCCATATTCACATAAGCATCTTTGGTTTCTGTGCTGAGTTCTAAAAAAGGGGATACTGTCAAACTGGAATAATAGATAGCTATTTGTTAATTATACTTTGTCATGTTTAAGTATTATAAATGGCAATAGTTAAGCTAATTTTTCTTGTTATATTTAATGTTCTTAAATAAAGTTTGTTTTGATGAAAGCTTCATGGGTGGATCGCTTGAATCATGTCTCACTTGAATTATATCTGTGGTGAAACACCTTATGCTCACCCAGATGCCAAAATCAAGTGTAAAATTAAGGCTAACTTCAAAATATATCCTGGAGTTTCTGATCTGGTCTCTAACACATTTTAGTGTCTATACCAGTAAACATTTCACTACATTACCAATACAAATGGCATTGGTGCCACTGGATTAAAAGTGGCTAAGAACCAGTCTGAGTTCACATTCACTAGAAGAATGTACGTGTCTGTACATGCATTAGGTCAATATCAGGTGCATCTAGGATGTTCCTTGCATGTAATGGTCTGCCAGTAGCCAGAATGTGAGCTTGCACAGGAATAAAGGAACTGTTCTAAAAGTGCACCATGTAAGCATCTGAACCTAATGGATCTTGGGGTGAGAAATTTAGAGAGACTTGTGGGAACTGATCTCCAAGGGAACACTTTCAGGAGGGGGAGAAGATAATGAATGAAGGTGATAGATTTATTCCATTTAACAGAAGTCATCTTGATTGATTTTAGAATCACTTAAGAAATTACATTTTAATATAATTCAGCCTCCTGTGTGAGACCCTCAGCAGAGCTGACCTGATAGCCAGGGGTAAAATCTTGACAACTATCAACTCCAAACACAAATATTTACTTCTATCTGTGTCACTGAAAATGCTCAAGTTACAGCAACCATCTAAATCTCCCCACCCATTGCAGTTTATCCTCTCTATCTCAACCCCATGGATGAACAATGCAATCCCAGCATCTTCTATTTGTCTCTCATTCTGTTACATTGGGAATGTCTGTCCTGGGATTCCTATTGACCCCTCTCAACACTTTCTATGGGGACTCAACCCATTAGTGGATCCATCACAGATTCTGATTGATGCTCCACGAGAAACACTTGAATTAGTTTGAGAAAGACAGATAATCAATTACCCTCTTCAACTAAAATTCATTGATTGCAGAACAATAAAGCTTTCTAAAGATCAATACTGCAGTTCATGAAAAACCTATCTTTGTAAAGGATGCGTGTCAATAGGCAGTACTTAAATCATTAAATACAACTGCCCAATATCACAGCCAGTATATTTGTGATTAACAATCCCAGATCAGAATGATTTCAGACTTGATCCACAGCCCAGGCTGAGTCAGCTAGTTTCAGCTGATGCTAATGGAGGTTCTGACTGGGCTTCAGTGCTGCTGGGTGAAGGACTGGGAGGAGGAAGAAAGTGGGTCAAAATTCCCACTCTTCCCAATAGCCACCAATCCAAGTGCTGGAGATGCAGGTGTATTACATTTAAGTTACAAGACTCACATGGGAAAGTGAGACATAGAAGGAAAGCGGAGATCATACTCCAGGCCAACTAAATTAAATAAATTTAAATAAGGAAATTTAAAATATGAAACATACTGCTGATCCGAATTAATACCACATTATTTGTAGCATATCGAGATTTAACTTGCTTCTGCTCCAACTTAAGCCTAATCATAAAGGGACTAAGACTTCATCCTGTATGTTCTCTTAATAAAATATACAGTGATGTGCTCATCATCTTCAAAAATTTAAAACTGGATACAGCCTAAAATGGCTCAATTTATTTCTCTGTGACTCTCAAACAATAGGAGCTATCTGGCAGTATCAGAGAAACTTGCATTCCATTATCTTTGGAGAAACATTAATGACCCCCTCTTGGCTGCAAAGACTAAATTCAAAGAGACCTATACAAAGGCCATTTGCATTTCATAACCCAAACTGACCAAGAATAGGTTCATCTGCTAAGGCGAAGAACCCTACAACTTTCTTTTCAATTCTTAATGAGTGAAACGTTCAACAATCTCATTGTTGAAGAATGTGACGAAGGATTCACATTCTTTTTCAAAGATGGTGTGAATAGATGGAAGCCACATGACATGAACCTCCAGCTGGCGGAACAAGTAATATTGCTTTTTGGAACTGCAAAGTCAGATTGTAAGATGGTAAGCAGCAATCAGTCACACAGAGAAGGAACTCTGCCAAGGTTGGATACCTGGCCCCATCTACACTGTTCCTACTGGGAAGTCTGTGTCATCACCTGCAAGACTGATTCATCTCTATCTGCCTTTCTCATCATGTGAAAACACAACCATCAGGAAAGTGAATTATCCAACTTTGGTTTTCAGCTCACTGATCTCCATAAAGGAATAATTATTGGACCTTGATTTTGGATTCTGAAACCCACATGTAACAATATGCCTTTTATCTGTAGTCTTTATACCTCAAATCATTACCTTCTCAATCCCTCTTTCACTGTATCAACATAAGGACACAACACTGTGACCCTCCTGCATTTTAAGTATGTGCAAATAAGTTAACCTTTGAATTCACCCTCTGCCGAGTCTGCTGCATGGTTTCTGATAGAAATTGGGTCACACCAAAACTAAGTGGTTACATGCCATCACTTATAAAATAGAGTAGCAAATCAAAAATACCTCTGTTTAAGGATGGGTGGCTAGAAGTGAAATGAATGCTGTTCAAATTGAATCCCATCTTGCATGTAATAGCATAGAGTCCTGCTTTACAGCATATTCTAATAAACAAACTAGATGATGTACAGTCAGTACAGTAGAAATATAGACAAGATATAAATAGTAAAATATAGACAGCTTAGAATCATGTGCACATACGAAACTGTATGTTGGAAAATGTTTTATTATTTGCTCTGGCAAGACTGCCATTTACTGCTCACCTCGACCTGCTATGCAATATTTGACTTGCTTGTCCTTTTGAAGGCAGTTAAGCATCAACTATGATGGTGTGGGACTTGAATTAATGTAATTAAACTGCTACACAATGAAATTCTAGCTATGTTAAAAACTAATCATTTGAAATACCAAATTGTTTAAAATAAAATGTCTACCTCACTCCCATTTTTCATTTAAAACACAGTTTTACTGATATTTGGCAATGCAAATGGTTAACAAATAGGAAAACAATGTAACAGACTTAGAAATGATATGGTCAATAGATTTTGTTAGAGCTCCTGCATCACAAAACTTCCATCTACCCCATTGCTGGTAGGCAGGAAGAGTGAGTGTGGGCAAGTGGAGCAGGGTGGGGGGTTGTGGGTGTGTGCGTGCAGCAGGGTGGGAGAGAGTGTGAAGAATGAAGCTGAGCTCAGCGCCTCACTAACTGTATATCTGCCACTGCATGTAGTAGTCAGCCAGTTAAACAGAAATTGAGAGCAGTCACTGAGATCTGATCGGATCTAATACCACAATAAAGTCCTGGATCACGGTGGTATAACTGACTCCTCTGTACAGGTGTTTGAAGATGTGCACATGATGCATCTTCACATATCTGACACCAACATGAGCGGGCAGACTAATTACAGGGGTCTTTTAACACCCAACAATTTCTGTGCACTAAAGTTCAAGAGCTAGGGTGAATAGTTATAACTTCAATTTAGTCTAAACTGTTTTTCTTCCATCACTCTCTCCTATCCTCTCAACTAATGGCCCCTCTTCAATTTAAAGGGACAAGGGCTTCAGAGAAGGAGTCTGTTATTCCTCAGCCATGCTTCTGAAAGCTACATCCCAGTATTGCTGTAACTATGTCACCACTTGGCTTGTCTTCTGACAGGCTAACAGAGATTAATTCAGGAAGTATGATTTGTATTGGTATCTACTGTCACAAACTTGTTTCGCATGCGATGCCATTTTCCAGAATTAATCATTGGCTTTTTTTTAAAGGATCACTGCCAGTTGCTCACGATTCACTGAAAGCATCACACTCATCACTTGCCTTTCTGCCAATATGCAACTCAATTCTCTAAAGCCAGTGCCACAATCTGACTTGAGATCAGGCAGGATTAATTGTTCAGCTCTCTCGATCTTCTCGATTACCTGCACAAGTAGCACTTCAGTATGTCATTCTTATAGCACAAGTAAGAGTCAGGAGGTTATTATTCCACTTTAAGATGCATTATAGCACAGCCCAATTTTCTGTCCAATCCATCAAACGAGTTTATTTTTCACATAGGATCACTAGAGGGAGGTTTAACTTTACAGGGAACGAGCAATGGAGGGAGACGAGCTGGATTGCTCTCGTGGAAAGTTAGCAATGACTCAAAGGGCCAAATGGTCTCTTTTTATGCTATAAACCTTTACCAATTCTATCACTGAAGCAAAATCTTACCCAAGGCCAGTCCTCAACCTACTGTTGTCTCCCTTATCTTTGACACCACAGCTCCAATTACCCATATGCATTCCAAACCCAACCTAGTGCACACAAACAGCATTTAAAAGAAAGTTAATTACTTTTTAGGCTGCCTTCTTGAATTGCTGTAGTCCATGTGGTGCTCGTACACCTACAACCCTGGTAGAGAGGGGGTTCCGGCATATTGACCCAGCAACAGTGAAGGAATGGTGATATATTTCAAGTCAGGTTGATGAGTGACTTAAAAGGCAATCTGTTCCCAGTTATCTGCTGCCCTTGTGCTGTTAGATGGTAGTGGTGATGGGTTTGGAAAGTGCTACCTTAGGAACCTTAGTGAATTCCTGCAGTGAATCTTGTGTATGGTACACACACTACCATTGTTCATCAGTGATTAAGGGATTGAAATGTTTTGAAGCAGGTGTAGCAATCAAGTGGCTGGTTTGTCCTGAATGGGGTCAAGGGTTGGTGGAGCTGCATTCATTCAGGCAAGTTGAAAGTAGAATTGACTTGTACCTTGTAGATGGTGGACAGGCTTTGGGGAGTCAGGAGTTGAATTACTCGCTGCAGGATTCCTAGCCTTAGACTTGCTCTGATAGCCATTGTACTTATATGCCTAATCCAATTCAGTTTCTTATCAATAGTAATGCTCAGGATGCTGATAGTGGAGAGTTCAACGATAGTAAAGCTATTGAATGTCAAGGGGTGATGGTTAGATTCTCTCTTGTTCAAGATGGTCATTACCTGGCATTTGTATAATGCAAATGTTACTTACCACTTGTCACCCCAGGTCTTGCTGCATTTAGACATGGACTGGTTCAGTAACAGATGTCAAAAACGATGCTGAATATGGTGCAGTCATCAGTGAATCATTCCTACTGAACTTACGAAGGTGATTTGGCCTAGGACACTACCCTGAGGAACTCCTGCAGTGATACTCTAGAAGTGAGATGATTGACCTCCAATGGCCAATACCATTTTCCTTTGTTCCAGTTATGACTTTAACCAGTGAAGTCCTGATTCTCATTGACTCCAGTTTTGCTAGGGCACCCTGATGCCATAACTGGTCAAATCTGAAACAAAAACAGAAAATGCTGGAAAATCTCAGTAGGTCTGACAGCATTTGTGGAGAAGAGAGCCAATATTGAGTCTGGATGGTCCTTCGTCAGAGCTGAAGACAACAAAAATAGGATGAGATTTATACTGTATGGTTGAGGGGTTGTGGGCTGGGGAGGAGAGGGGTGTAATTGACCAAGATGTCATAGACAAAAAGGGCAAAGGGAATGTAAATGGTGGTCATAAAAACTGAGAACGATGCCAATAGTACCCATTAAGAGATTGGAAGTGTAAATGGCAGAACAAAGGTATCAAGTGTCAAAGGACAATCTGAGGAATGTGACAGATAGTCCTGGTGAGGTGGGCGGAGGAGTGGATGAGGAAACCAAGATGAAAGTGAGATTTAGCAGTGGACAAAGAAAACAATAAAATAAATTAAAATACATAACATATAATAATATAAAGTAATGAAAAGGGGTTAATATGATAAAAAGAAATGAAATAAAATAAATGGAAATGGGGTGAAGGTGGAGGGAAGAATTCATGCTCTGAAGTTGAACTCAATGTTCAGGTTGGCAATCTGTAAAGTGCCCAATCGGAAGATGAAGTGTTGCTCCTCCAGTTTTCATTGGGTGTCACTGGAACATTGCAAAAGGCCAAGGACAGACATGTGGGCAGGAGAACAGGATGGTGTGTTAAAGTGGCAAAAGACAGGAAGGTTTGCGTCCTGCTTGAGGATGGACCAAAGATGTTCAGCAAAGTGGTCACCCTGTCTGTGTTTGGTCTCTGCGATAGAGTAGACTGCATTGCAAGCAGCAAATACAATAGGCCAGATCGAAGGTGGTGTATGAGTAACTCTGTTTCATCTGAAAAGTGTATTTGAATCCTGGGATAGTAAGCAAGGAGGTGGTAAAGGGATAGGTACTGCACCTTTTCCGATTGCTTGGGGAAGTGCCACTGGCAGTAGGCAGGGTGTTGGATGTGATGGAAGAATGGACTAGGGTGTCCCAGAGAGAACTGTCCCTGTGGAATGCTGACAGGGGAGTAAGGGGAAAAAGTGTTTGACATCATGCTGGAATTGAAAGGGGTGGCGGAGGATGATCCTTTGAATGCAGAGGCCGGTAGGATATAAAATAAGGACAAGGGGGAATCCTATCCTGGTTCTGGGAGGCAAGGGCACGGTTGAGAGCCCTGTCAGCCACAACATGTGGAAAACCATGATTAAGGAAGAAGGAAGACAAATCAGCAGTACCATTATGGAAATTGCCTACATCGGATCATAGGTGGCATAGGTGAGAGGATGGGATGAAGTACTTATAGAATGTGAGGTGTAAAGAGGTGTTGTCAAGGTAGTATGGGAGTTGGCTGCTTGTAATGAATAATTTGGACAGTCTATCACCAGAAACAGACAGAATCATAGAAACCCTACAGTGCAGAAAGAGAAAGATCAAGGAAAGGAAGAGAAGTATCAGAGATGGATCATGTGAAGGTGAGAGGGGATTGGAAATTGGAAGTGAAGTTGATAGATTTTTCCAGGTCCAGATGAAAGCATAAAGTGGCACCGAAATAGTCGATGTACCAATGAGAGTCATGGGAGGGGGCCAGACCCATACTTGAACAAGGAATGTTCCACGTACCCCATAAAAAGACAGGCACAGAAGGACCAAGGTCTGACAAAGGATCATCCAAATACGAAACATTGTCTCTATTTTCTCTCCACAGGTGCCACCAGAGCCGCTGGTATTTCCCAGCATTTTCTGTTTTTAATTTTGGATTCCAGCATTCGCAGTATTTTGCTTTTGTTTCAGTCAAATACTTCCTTGATATCAAGGGCAGTCACTCACATCACATGTCTGTTTTAGTTCTTTTGTCCAATGTTTGTCCAAGGCTGCAATGAGGTCAGGAATTGAGTGACCCTGGCGCAACCTGAGTGTCAGTGAGCAGGTTATTGCTGAATAAGTGCCATCTGATAGGGCTGTTGATGACCCCTTTCATTACTTTACTGATGGTCGTGAGTAGACCGACGGGATGGTAATTGGCTGGCTTAGGTATGTGCTGTTTTTTGTGTACAGGCATACCCAGACAATTTTCCACATTGCCAGCTGGGTGTCAGTATTGTAGCTGTACTGGATGAGTTTGGCTTGGAGCACAGCAAGTTCTAGAGCACAACTCTTCAGTGCTATTGCCAGAATATTGTCAGGGTCCATATCCTTTGCAATACCCAGTGACTCCAACCATTTCTTAATATCATGTGGAATGAATCAAATTGTCTGAAGACTGATAATTACGTGGGATCTCTGGAGGAAGCCCAGACTGATCCTCCACTTGGCATTACTGGCTGAAGATGCTGTAAGTGTTTCAGCCTTATCTTTTGCACTGATGTGCTGGGCTCCTCCATCATTGAGGATGGGGATATTTGTGAAGCTTCCTCCTCTTCCAATGAATGATTTAATTGCCCACCACCATTCACAGCTAAATCTGGCAGACTGCAGAGCTTAAATTGGATCCATTGATTGTGGAATCGCTTAGTTCTGTATTACTTGCTGCTTATGTTGTTTGGCACCGAAGTAGGGCTCCTTTGTAGCTTCGAGGTTGAGCACCTCATTTTTAGGTATGCCTAGTGTTGCTCCTGGTGTCTCCTCCTGCACTCTTCTTCAAATCAGGGATGATCCTCTGGTTTGGTGATAACGGTAGAATGGGAGACATACCAGGCCTTGAGGTTATAGATTGTAGTTGAGTACAATTCTGCTTATGGCTCACTATGCCTCATGGATGCTCTGTCTTGAGCTACTAGATTGGTTTGAAGTCTATTCAATTAAGCCCAGTGGTAGTACCACACAACACAACGGAGGGCATCCTCAATGTGAAGATGACACTTTGTCTCCACAAGGAATGTGTAGTGATCGCCTCTATTGATATAGTCATGGACAGCTGTATCCGCAGCAGGCAGGCAGGTGAGATGAGGTCAAGAATATTTTAGATATTTTTGTGGAGCCTGCTCCTGCAGTGAGTATTTTTCCATCTTTAGAGACATTGCCCCAGCCAACATTATTTACAAACTGAACTAATTCCAACACCTCTTTCCTCCCCTTCCACTTTCATTCCTATTCATTTGAGGAGCTAAGTGGCCCCAGATATTGGCTGCAGAGACAACCACACCACCGCTATCCTCTCATCATGGCAGAATCCTGACAAGATCTCAAGTAAATCCCTTATAAGCAGTATTATGATTTACACTTCTCAGATTCCCCTTCTTTGTCTAGACTTTGTGTTTGAAGCATTAACTTGCATTTCTATTTTAGCTTATTGAATTACTCTCTGAAGAGAAGTCACTGTTATATAAGCAAGCAGTAAAGCACAGTAAAATACAACATGCAGCAGCAAGACGAATGACCACTTAACGGTTGTGCAGCGAGAAGGTCCCTGGGTTCATAATCCCGAGATCAGGAATTCCAATTTCAATTAATAAATCGAAACTCCATGACTATGAAACTACTTGATTATCATAAAACTATCTGGTTCACTAATATTCTATCGGAAAGGAGGCCTGCTATCTTCAGCTGGATCTGTCCTAACAAGTGATTCCAGAGCCACAGTAATGTAGTTACTCTTAAATGTCTCCTGAAATGGCCTAGCACGTCACGCAGTGGACAATTAAACCATTACGCAAAAGTGGGAAGAATAAATAACCATCCAGTTACAGGCTGAACAATGGAAATTACAGTAGCAACCTTATCCAACCGTGGCCCTGCAAAGGCCTCCTAACTAACATCTAGGGACTTATGCCAAAATTGGGAGAGCTGTTCCACACCAAGTAAAGCAACACTTTGACTAGAATCATACTCACAGAATCATAACTTACAAATAATGTCCGAGATACCACCCAACTATCTATGTCTGCCCTGGCCTGCCAGAAGGATAAACCCTCCAGAGTTGGCAAGACATTGTTATATAATTAGGAGGGGGTGATCCTGGGAATCCTCAGCAATGACTCTAGATCCATGAAGTCTCATGAGGAGACAAATAAACCTGCTGATAACCAACTTGATATTTACAAGGGAAATAAGAGCAACAAATGGTCTTGCCGGTAACACTCTCAAAGAGCAAAAGAACAAAGAATAATACAGCCCAGGAACAGGTCCTTTGGCCCACCAAGTCTGTGCCAATACAGTTTCTATCCCTCTGCTCGCCTCCCATGTGTCTATCAACATAGTAAGAATTTAGCAACACCAATTTATAATCCAACCGATTTATTTGATAGTAAAAAAGCGAGCTTTCGACTCTGTGTCTTCGTCAGGCAAATGCAGTGTTCCACACCAAGTAAAGCAACACTTTGACTAGAATCATACTCACAGAATCATAACTTACAAATAATGTCCGAACACTGCATTTGCCTGACGAAGACACAGAGTCGAAAGCTCGCTTTTTTACTATCAAATAAATCGGTTGGATTATAAATTGGTGTTGCTAAATTCTTACTGAGTTCTTACCACCCCTATCCAACGCCGGCATCTGTACATCATGACTTCTATCAACATACACAACGAACGTAGCAACCACCTTCAACCATCTCCACTAGCAGTGCATTCCAGGCACTCACCATTCACCTTCTGTGTGGAAAACTTTCCCTGCACGTTGTCCCTCAATTTACCACCTCTCATCTTAAACCTGTGCCCTCCTGTAGTTGATACTTCCACCAATCAAAGAATTAAAAATCTGCCTCTCTGCTCCTTCCCTCCCCTGATGTAGAGATGCCGGCGTTGGACTGGGGTAAACTCAGTAAAGTTTTACAACACCAATTTTAAATCCAACCAATTTATTTGATAGTAAATCCACGAGCTTTCGACTTTACATACCACCCTTCCACCTTAACTGATAAGCCTGTACTCCACCATGTTGAACACCATTTGGAGGAAACACCAAAGTCAGTAAGTACACACAACGTACTCTGGGTGGGGGCCTTCAGTGATTCAGTAGCACAGTATTAATTGAGCTGAAGGATATATCTGCCAGACTGAATCTGCAGCAGATGGCCAAGGAGCCAACAAGAGGGAAAGACCTTCTTGATCTCGTCCTCACAAATCTACCTGTCACAGATGCATCTGTCCCTGACAGCACTAGTCGGAATAACCACCGCAAGATTTTTGTGGAGACAAAGTTCTGCTTTTATTTGAAAATGCCACATTCCCATCCATTGCTGTGTGGCACTATCACCATGCAAAATGGTATCAAGTAGCTCAAAGTGGGTGTTCATCATCATCAGCAGAATTGTATCAACCACAATTTGTAACATCATGATCCAACATGTCTCTCTCTATCATTACCAAAACTGATTCAAGGAGAATGCAGATGAGCACGCTAAAAGCAGCATCAGGCATACCTAAAATGACTTATCAATCTGATGAAGTGACTATACGAGACTGCATACATGATGGAGAGCAGAAGCAGAATGCAATCAACAAAATGATCCCACAACAAATAAATTAGATTAAAGTTTCACAGTTCTGCTACATTCAATTGTAAATAGTGAAGGACAACTAAACCATTAACAGGAGATGGAGGTTCCACAAACCACAAACATGGTTAGCACTGCTGCTTCACAGCACCAGGGACCCAGACTCAATTCCTGGCTTGAGTCACTATCTGTGAGGAGTTTGCACGTTCTCCATGTCTGTGCTTTCCTCCACATGCTCAGGTTTCCCCCCCACAGTCCAAAGATATGCGGGGGTTAGGTGGATTGGCCATGCTAAATTGTCCCCTTAGTATCAGGAGGACTAGCTACAGTACAAGTATCGTGTTATGAGGATAGGGCCTGGATGAGATTGTGATTGATGCAGACTCCATGAGCCAAATAGCTCCTTTCTGCACTAGAGATAGAATTCTATGATTCCATCTCCATCATTAGTGACAGACATGCTAAATTTATCAGTGCAAAAGATAAGGCTGAAATATTTGCAACTATCTTCAGCCAGAGATGCACAGTTGTTGACCCATGGGTCATCACAGATGCCAGTCTTCAACCAAGTAAATTCACTTCACATAATACCAAGGAACAGTAGCAGCAATTGTATATGGGACCTAACAACATCCTGGCTGTAGCTATAAAACCATGTGCTCCAGAACTAACCACACCCCTAGCCAAGCTGCTCCAATAAACTTACAACACTGGCATCTACCCAGCAATGTGAAGAATTGCCCAGATAGGCTCTGTACGAAAGAAACAGAACCAATCCAATTTGGCCAATTACTGTCCTGTCAATCGACTCTCAAACATTAATAAAGTGACGTAAGGGGCCATCAACAGTGCCAAAAAGTGGTATTTACTCAGCAATAGCCTGCTTACTGATGTTCAATTTGAGTTCCGCCAGGGTCACTCAGTTCTTGCTCCTATTACAAACTTCGTCTAAACCTGGGCAAAATAGCTGAATACCAGAGGCGAGATTTGAGACAGCCCTTGATATCAAGGCACGATTTTGACTGAGTGCTGCATAAAAGAGCCTTAACAAAATTGAAGCCAAGAGAATCAAGTGGTAAATGGGCTGCAAACATACCGAACAAAAAGGAAGGTGGTTGTTGGAGGCCTTACCTCATCAGCTGTTGAAACGTTTACCCACGGTCCTGTTAACTCTAGCCTTGACCTGTCCAATACACTTCTGTTCAAATTCCAGCTTTTGATCAAATAATGACTAAAAAATGCTTATGTGACTCAAATTTTTTGTTTGATAACACACTTGTAAAACATCTTGGGACATTTGTTGACACTACAGGTGTTACATAAGTACAACATAGGGCTCACAGCACTGCAGGACTGGCAACCAAGTCACAGTTGGAGCTATACTATATTTTACCTGCGGTTCTTACCTTCCTTGGAGTTTTGATATAGAGGTGATATAACCACTTCAAGACGGCAATTCTTGTCATCATCCCTGTTACTGTGTCATGTAGATGACGATCAAGCACCAGCACGATTCCATCTAAGTCAAGGGCCTCCTGAGAACGGTCTACCCTGAATAAGTAAAAAGCAGCTTTATCAATGAACATTTAAAATGGATGGGGCTAAGGGATGGCTAAAAATTGGCTGCAAACTAAGAGGAACTTTATCATATCAGGTCATGACCACCTGAGAATAATATGATTCTAATTCACATTCACCCAAACGCAAAGGTTAGTCAGTCAGCTGCAAACAGGAAAGTTTGCAGCTTCTATTGTTCAGTTGTTCGGCTGTTTTGTTTGATGTCGTATTTGATATCAGCTAGAGCAGCTTTGGAAAATGAGTGGAACCAGATCAGTTGTCTGTTTACAATCTGGATTCACATGATGAACGGTCACTTTGTCACTGTCTTAAGAATCAATCTCTTCAGGAGGACAAAGTGAGAGTTAGCGTCTTCAGGCGAGGGCAGGTGATGAGAGTCAGCATCTTTGGTTGGGGGAAGAGACAGAGCTTGAGACAATGTCTTTGTGAGGGAGTTGGGGGAGAGAGATCAAGAGACAGTGTCTTTGGGAGGGAAGACAGCGTGAGTCAGCTTTTTTCGATCTACTTAAACTGGGAAGTCAATGGGAACGTAGTGTGAACAGGTTTATATTGTACTGCTGAAGTTGATGATAACTGAAATAAAGACCATTATGAGGCTGTACAGTTATACGTTACTGTATTTGTAGGGTGATAGTTGCAGCATAAAGAGCAATGTCAACTCTCTGTTGCCAGGAAACCAGACTTCAAACAGAAATTTAAACTGGGATTAGGCGAGATTAATGGTCAACTCAGTATCCCATCAAAATTTCACCTCCTTAGAACAATCCTCAAAATGCAGAAAAAAAATTCTCTCCATTTAAATATTAATCCAATTTGGATTAACAATTTTCACAGGTTGGTGTTGAAATTGTCTGGATAACATTAGCTCAGCTTCTGCTAGCAGTGAAGGGGCAGCTGCTTATACATTAAACTGACTCATACTTTGTCACTGCCTTTGAGTAGTTCCCCATATCCTGAAATTCTCTCTTTTCAATGGTCCAGTTTACAAAGACCGAGAGAAAATGAGCATCTAGTCTCCTAGCTGTATAACCCATCAGTTTCACAGTGTCCCAGCACGGGTTAGGGAGAGAAGGGAGAGACAGAGCGAGAAGAGAACAGGGAACAGAGAATGGAGAACACAGAGCGTGTGTATGTATGTGTACATGTGCATGAGAGAGAAATTAAAATCAATTGTTAAACAGTGATATGACAAAGAAAAGCCTATTACAACAGGAAAACTAAGTTTGCCAGAAGAGACAAAATACTAACAATACCACTGAGCACAATGACACGGTGAAGGATAAAAGGAATCTATTCTTCCAACCATTCCTCCCCCCACCCTATCTTAGCACCAAGTCCCTGACAGTTAGTTGCAAAAACTGAAAAGCAGATCATCTACTGGTCTCCAGCTGACAGCAGCAAGGAAAGGAGCCTGAACCCCCAGACCACACAACCAAACCCCTGAGCATTTTTCTTCCCTCATGGTGACTGGAACACATTCTGTTCTCCCAGACAGAGAATCTAACATGTCATGCTATATACTGTAAGTAGTCTCACAGCACCAGGTTAAAGTCCAACAGGTTTACTTGGTAGCACAAACCACTAGCTTTTGGAGCACTGCCCCTTCATCAGGTGAGTGGGAGTTCTGTTCACAAACAGGACATATAAAGACAAACTCAATTTACAAACTAATGGTTGGAATGCGAGTCTTTACAGGTAATCAAGTCTTAAAGGTACAGACAGTGCAGAGACAGTTAAGCACAGGTTAAAGAGGTGTATTGTTTCCAGCAAGGACAGTTAGTGAGATTTTGCAAGCTTAGTCAAATTGCGGAGGTTACAGATATGTGACACAAACCCAAGATCCTGATTGAGGCTGTCAACACGTCACTGATGAAAATGAACATTTTGCCAAGGCCAGCCCCACATCCCCATTTCTTGCCTTCAAACAACCACACAACCTCAAACAGACCACTGTCCGCAGCAAACTACCCAGCCTTCAGGAGAACAGTAACCACAACATTACACAACCCTGCCACAGCAACTTCTGCAAGATGTGCCGGATCATCGACACAGATACCATTATCTCACACGAGAACACCGTCCACTAGATATACGGTACATACACTTGTAATTCGGCCAACGTTGTTTACACACTGCTCGATAATCACCAGGCAAGAGAGTCTTCTCTTCCTGTTGGGGAACACTTCAGCAGTCATGAGCATTCAGCCTCTGATCTTCGGGTAAGCATTCTCCAAGGTGGCCTTCACAATACACATGTTGAGAAGAGACTGACAGCCAAGTTCTACATGAGGACCGCCTCAACTGGGATCTTGGGCTCACGTCACACTACCTGTAACCCCCATGGCTTGCTTGAGTTTGCAAAATCTCACTAACTGTCCTGGCTGGAGACAATTCACAACTTTAACCTGTGCTTAACCTTCTCTCCATTCAAATTGTCTGCATCTGTAAAGGCTTGATTACCTGTTAAGAATCGCATTCCAGCCATTATCTTGTAATTGAGTTTGTATCTAAAAAAGCCCTGTTTGTGAACTGAACACTTCACTTACCTGATGAAGGGGCAATGCTCCAAAAACTCATGCTACTAAACAAGCCTGTTGGACTTTAACTGGGTGTCGTGAGACTACTTACTATACTATTTTAAAGAACAAAGGGGTTCTGTGTGTCCAGGCCAATCTTTATCCTTTGATTAAAAACACTGAAAAGCATATTATCTGGTCATTACCATATTGCTATTTTGGAAATTTATTGAAAATGGGTCGCCTTGCTTTCTACATTACAACAGTGACTATACTTCAGAAGTACTTAATTGGCTGTAAAGTGCTTTGGGGTATCCTGAAATTGAGATTTGTGATACAAATGCAAATATTTCTTTCAGCCACTCATCCACAGAGAGTGGAGTGCAAATCAGCTGACTCTGTACTCATCATGTGCACCCCATTCCCAACTTGGGAAATCTCATGAAACCTATAGCAAGTCTAGGATAAACATGCCAGAATCACTCAAGGCCACCAACCAGGGACTGCCAATATTATCATTAGTGGTGCTAAAACACTTGCAGATGGGGAATAGGCTCACTCTCATAGTATAATGTGATTGAGCTGTCCAAGTACACAGCCAATGGCAGAGTACAGAAACTGGAAATGCTCAACTGGCCCGAGATGGGGGAAACACTCATGTTTTTGCTGAATTAGTTCCCAGTCAACATGCCACTTGCTTATGAGATGCTGACTTAAAATGTCACTACTGAAGCCTGGCATTAACCTGCAAAGTTGATGAGGAATATCAAAGGACAAATTGCAAATTTGCAATTTCTGCACAGACACTGGGTTGAACTTTTTATTTCTGCAAAGAGGGAAAGCGAGGAGACCCATGATTTAGGGCTGACAGGCACAGGGGATAACCATGTCAATGGAAGCAGAGTATTTAAACTGGATTCTATCCTTAGTACTTGGGAATGTAAGTGCAATTAATAAATCTCAGCCAGAAACAGGTGAGGCCGCTCGACCCATATTAGAATTGAGAGATGTGGAATTGACTGTCAGTTCAAGGTATTAAGATATTGTGATAATGAACTTTTTCCACACATGCACCACATGCTTAGAAGCAAGACTGGAGTTTGTCCAGGAGGACAAAGACAGAAGCGATTGAAGCTCTATGGAACTGGAAGGCTTCTGGTTCACAGGGATATGGAGCTGGAATGGGAGGGGAAAAGGAGGGGTTGGTCATTTATCAAATAGAGTCAGTCATTCTGTGCTGCAAATTTCTATAATTCTTCAAAATCAAATATGCTGAATGTAAAGAGCTCCATTTTTCCCCGAATAGGGAAAGAATTGGCATCATGTACAACAATTGGGAAGGAGGAGGACATACAGGGAGGACAC
Organism: Sphyrna mokarran; assembly: GCA_024679065.1. Taxonomy (NCBI): domain Eukaryota; kingdom Metazoa; phylum Chordata; class Chondrichthyes; order Carcharhiniformes; family Carcharhinidae; genus Sphyrna; species Sphyrna mokarran. The sequence goes on along the minus strand of JAGIQG010000004.1, from coordinate 57,867,613 downwards.
AATTTTATTGAGTCACTTAGATAAGGCAGGGTACAGCCAGCAACCAGAAGTTGGAACCTAGGTTTAAGAGATGAACCATTCAATCATCAATATTCAGAGAAACATCAGTATAAACTGAAGAGTGGTACCAGACCTGAGACTGGTGTCAATACAGACTGGGGATTAAACCAGAGAGACTTATTAGTCCAGTGGCCATCAGAAAGGTGATGGTTCTGGGGAAACTGAAAGGTCTGAAGGTGGAAAAATCACCTGGTCCCAATGGACTACACACTAAGTTCTAAAAGAGATAGCTGAGAAAATTGTGGAGGTATTGTTGATGATCTTTCAGGAATATCTGAAGGCAGGGAAGATACCAGAGGACTGAAAAATAACAAATGTAACATTGCTGTTTAAAAAGGGAGGGAGGCAGCAGACAGGAAATTATAGGCTGGTTAGCCTGACTTCAGTTATTGGCAAGATTTGAGAGTCCAATATAAAAGATGAAGTCACAGACTACTTTGAAGTGCATGATAAAGTAGGAATGAATCAACACGGCTTTGTCAAAGGGCATGTCTGACAAATCTGTTCGAGTTTTTTGAGAAGGGAATAAAGAAGTTAGATAAAGGAGAGCAAATGGACGTGATTTATTTAAATTTCCAGAAAGTCTCTGACAAAGGGCTGCATAGGAGACTGTTAAATAAGTTAAATGCCCATGATGTTAAGGGCAAGATCCTGGCATGGATAGAGGATTGGTTGACTGGCAGAAGACATAGTAGGGACAAAGGGGCCTTTCTCAGGATGGCAGCTGGTGACCAGTGGTGTGCCTCGGGTCAATGCTGGGATCATAACTTTTCATAATATGCGTAAATGATTTGGAAAGCTTACTAAGTTTGCAGATGATACAAAGACATGTAGAGGGACAGGTAGTATTGAGGAAGCAGGGGGCTACAGAAGGACTTGGACAGGTTAGGAGACTGGGCAAATTAGCAGCAGTTGGAATACAATGTGGAAAAGGGTAAGATTATACACTTTGGAAGGAAAAATGGAGGCAAAAACTATTTTCTAAATGGGGAAATGCTTAGGAAATCAGAAACACAAAAGTACTTGGAAGACCTTGTCAAAGATTCTCTTACAGTTAATGTGGAGGTTCAGTTGGCAGTTAGGAAGGCATTGTTGAGACGGCCAGAATATAAGAGCAAGGATGTGCTTCTGAGGCTGTATAAGGCTCTGGTCAGACCTCGTTTGGTGTACTGTAAGCAGTTTTAGGTCCCACATCTAAGAAAGATGTGTTGGCCTTGAAAAGGATCCAGAGAAGATTCACAAGAATGATCCTTAGAATGAATAGCTTGGTATTTGAGGAATAGTAGAAGATTCTGGGTCTGTATTTGTTGGAGTTTAGAAGATGAGGGGGGATCTTATTGAAACTTACAGGATACTGGAAGCCTGGATGGAGTGAACATGGAGATGGTTTTTCCACTAGTAGGAAATCTAGAACCAAAGTGCACAACTTCAGGCTAAAGAGACGATCCTTTAAAACAGACTTGAGGAGGAATTTCTTTAGAAGAGAGTGGTGAATCTGTGGAACTCTTTGCGGTATAAGGCTGTGGAGGCCAGGTCATCAAGTGTCTTCAAGACAAAGAAAGATAGGTTCTTGATTAAGAACAAACAGCACGGGAAACAGGCCCTTCGGCCCAACGAACCTGCGCCGCCACCTTGATGTTCCCGCCTCTACCTGTGATCCCTGTCTATGTTTATAGATCTATGGATTAAAAACCAAATTTCAGACAATTTAGGGAGAATTTGTTTTGCCAATTAGCCTAAGAGCACATCTTTGGGATGTGGGAGGAAACCAGAGCACTCGGAGAAAACCCACGCAAGCACGGGGAGAATGCGCAAACTCCCACAGACACAGGCCCAAATCCATGTATCTGCACAACACAGCGATAGTCACTGAGCTGTCGTGTTGCCTATCGAATGGTCCAGGTCAAGCATACACTAACCACGTGAAGCACTAGGATACTCTCAAAAAAAAATCCAAGAACAGTCCTCTCATGACCCATCATGTGTATGCCCCTTGTTAGACAACAAGGTGGACGAAAGCATCTGTAGGATAAAAACAAGTACATCAATATCATCTATTTACACACTTCCCAGGGACTTCCAAGGCTCATGATCCCTATTTTAAATCAGTTTTCTATACCCCTCCATTCCCATTCTGTTCATATGCCCATCTAAGTATTTCTTAAATAATTCCAGAGTGCCTGCCTCCACCATTTTACTTGGCAGCGCATTCCATACCCACACCACCTCTGTGTGAAACAACTCCCTCTAGCATCCAAATTATACCTTACCCTAAGCCTGTGACTCCTTGTGCTATTTGAGTCCATCCTAAGAAAAAGCTTAACCCTGTCTACTCTATCTATACCCCTCAATCTTGTACATCTCTATTAGATCTCCTCTAAGTCTACATCTTTCTAAGGAAAACAGTCCCAATTTACCTAACCTCTCCTTGTAACTCAGACCTTCCATACCAGGCAGCAGCCTGGTAAACCTCCTTTGCACTCTCTTCAGAGTCTCCACGTCCTTCCAGTAGTAAGGCGACCAGAACTGGATGCAGTATTCCAAAAGAGGTCTAACCAACGTTCTATACAACTGCAACATTAAAGGCCAGCTCTTGTACTTTATACCCCTTCCTATAAAGGCTGGCATATAGCATACTATATGCTTTCTTCACAACCTTCTCCACTTGCTCTGCCACCTTCAGAGACTTGTGCACCTGCACCCCCAGGAACCTTTGCGTTTCTATACTCTTAATAGGTCTACCCTTTATCATATACCTCCCCCCTACATTCTTTCTCCCAAAATGCATCACCTTGCATTTATCAGGATTAAATTCCATCTGCCATCTATCTGCCCAAGCTACTAGCCTATGTCCTGCTGCATCGCCTGACAATGCTCCTCACTATCCGCAAGTCCAGCCATCTTTGTATCGTCTGCAAACTTACTTATCACTCCACTTACTCCCTCTTCCAAGTCATTTATATATATTACAAATAGAAGAGGTCCCAGTACTGAGCCCTGTGGCACACCACTAGTGACCGACCTCCAGCTAGAAAAACACCCTTCCACTATTACTCTGTCTCCTATTACCAAGCCAGTTACTTATCCATCTAGCTACCTGTCCTTGTATCCCATTAGCCTTGACCTTCTTAACTATCCTCCAATGAGGGACTTATTGAGGGGGAGTCAGTGGTTGCGGGGAAAACGCAAGAAAATGAAGATGAGAAAAAAAAAAATCAGCCAGGATTGAATGGCGAAGCAGGCTTGATGGGATGGGTGGCCTAATTCTGCTTCCATGTCTGATAACCTTATAGTCTTACGAGACCAAAGCAGACTGAGAATTTAACTGAAGACTGATATCAGTACAAAGTGTGGATTAAACCAGACTTCCACGCTTGCAAAGGTCAATGTTACACAATGCACACTATTGCCCAGTAGATTCTAGGAACAGCTGCAATTTGAAAGATGATTTCAAATACTCACATGACACTTGTGCCAATGTTGTTGCTGGTGTTCAAACCCTGGGATGTGTTCGACTCTGCAAAGGGGAGGAATTACATTTTAAATTTTATTCGTTGCCTTGCATTTATAATTCTGCTGCCCACACTCCCCTAACCCACCCCCCCCAACTCCCTCACAATCTGGTTCTCATCCTTCTATTAGTCTTCCACACACAGGTAGTCTAGAGAGTCGGCGTAATCTTCTGGGGACCCAGACTCAAACCCCACCATGGCAAATGATGAAAATTAAAAACTCAATAAAAATCTGGAATTAAAAGTCTACAAATGAACTTTTGTAGGTAAGTTCCTACAAACATTGTTGATTATCATAAAACCCATCTGGTTCATTAATAGCCTTTAGGAAAGGAAAATTACCATCTTTACCTGATCTGCTCTACATGCAACTTCAAACCAACAGCAATGTGGTTGACTCTCAACTGCCTTCCAAAATGGGCAATAAGGGAGTGGACACCCATGTCCCAAGAATAAGAAAAAACACTCTGCTGTACCTGCCCTGGGAGTCTGGATCTCTGCCTAAAAGGATGGTTGATTCAGAAACTCAATATTTAAGAAGTATTTAGATTTTTTTTGAACTGTCGTAACTTCCAAGGCTATTAGCATAGTCAGACCTTTGTTGACTGACATGGATATGATGGGCCATGTGGCCTCCTTCAATGCTGTAAATGTCTGTGCATTTATGATAGGTACACCTTAGGTTAATACAGAGTAAAACTCTATACGATTTCCATTAAATATTCCTGGAAGCTACAACACACCGGTAGATACAAGCTCCCTCTAGATTCTTCCAGGCCAGACTCCCACCACCTTCTGGATGAAGTTTCTCAACTATGGTGTTTAATATTCCACATATAATGCACAGTATTTTGCCTTCATCACTGAAACTTTCCAGTATTTAAACAACCAAGATTTCACATTCACTGAGCACAGCAAAATTAGAAATCAACATGACTACTGTTAATACTCAGGCATTTTTCAAAAGTGAAGTCTGATAGTGCCATGCAATAGTTAACAAACATTAATTTACAAGTTGTAGCAGAGCACGTGGAGATTAATTCAGGATCAGAAGCTAAGAGATGCAAGATCCTTAAAGAATTGACTAAGCACCTGGGGTTCGAAGAAGGAAGAATAAATTGTTGTATGATCAAGTACAATGAACCAGACCTGAAGAAAAAATAAAACTAATAAAGCAACAGAAAAAAAGTGATGCATAAAGAGAGGAAAGAGATGAAAAAGCAGAGAGAGAGAGAGAGAAAGAATGATATGAGAGAGAGAAAGAGAGATATGCATATGAGAGAAACGTGAATGAGTGAGAGAGAAGGAGATAGAAAAGCTTGAAATGGAGCACACATTCCAATTATATGAACTCAAGTAGGCGAGAAGTGGGGCTGACTCAGAATACCTCTATTTTCATTTGGTGAGGAACTTTTGTTTAGTAACTGGATTTAGAAAAGTGGGAGTCGAGACTGATATCTAGAGAAAATTGTCATGAATTTGAGTTGCCCCTGTACAGTGGGCTTTGTTTCTAAAAATGTTTTGGCTGAGAAGATTTTGGAAATAGTCATTTCTTCCAGCAATGCATTAGTGTGATTATAAGCAAGAACTGCTGGTTCCAAAGGCCGACAGGCAGAAATTTAGAAATTTGCAAAAAAGAGGCAAGACTATCTGTTGCTGATGTTGACAAAGTTGAGGATCGGTTGAGGGAAATAAAGATTACGAGGAAAGAGGTGTTGGGGCTGTTAGGCAGCTTAAAGACATAAAGCTCCGGGGCCTGATGGCATTTACCCCAGGCTGCTAAGGGAGTTGAGGGAAGACCTAGCTGGGCCTCTGACGCAAATCTTTGTCTCTTCTTTGGACACAGGTGAGGTCCCAGAGGACTGGAGGATAGCAAAGGTAGTACCGTTGTTTAAAAAGGGTCAGAGGGATAACCCAGGGAACTATAGGCCGGTGAGCTTGACTTCAGTTATAGGTAAGCTAAGGGAGAGGATCCTTAGGGACAGGATGTATGAGCATCTGGAGCGCTGCGATCTGATCAGGGATACGCAGCATGGCTTCGTCAAGGGGAAGTCTTGTCTTACAAATCTAGTGGAATTTTTTGAAGAAGTGACAAAAACAGTCGATGAAGGACATGCTGTTGATGTCGTCTACATGGATTTCAGTAAGGCGTTTGACAAGGTTCCTCATGGTAGACTGAGAGAGAAGGTGAAGGCGCATGGGATACAGGGTCGGGTATGTAGATGGGTCGAGAACTGGCTCGGGAGGAGGAGACAGAGGGTAGTAGTGGAAGGCTCTTTTTCCGGCTGGAAGCCTGTCACTAGTGGAGTGCCACAAGGCTCAGTACTAGGTCCTCTTCTATTTGTGGTCTACATAAACGACTTGGAAGTTGGGTAGGTGGTGAGATCAGCAAATTTGCTGATGACACCAAGATGCTTGGATTGGCGGGTACAGAGGAGCAGTGTCAGGCAATACAACAGGACATATATAGGTTGGTAGACTGGGCAGATAGATGGCAAATGGAATTTAATCTGGATAAATGCGAGGTGATGCATTTTGGCCGGAAAAACGTAGAAGAGAGTTATAGGATAAAAGGTAAAACTATTCGGAGTATAGAGATGCAGAGAGACCTGGGGGTGCAGGTTCACAAGTCTCTGAAGGTGTCTTTACAGGTGGAGAAGGTGATAAAGAAGGCGTATAGTATGTTAGCTTTCATAGAAAATGGTATAGAATACAAGAGTAGGAGTTTGATGTTGCAGTTGTATAGAATGTTGGTTAGGCCTCACTTGGAATACTGCGTCCAGTTCTGGTCGCCGTACTATCGGAAGGCTGTGGAGTCCTTGGAGAGAGTGCAGAGGAGGTTTACCAGGATGCTGCCTGGTATGGAAGGACTGTCTTATGAGGAACGATTGAATAGATTGGGGTTGTTTTCCCTTGAAAGACGTCGGCTTAGAGGGGATCTAATAGAGGTGTATAAGATTAAAAGGGGTATAGATAAAGTAAATGGTGGTAAACTTTTTCCACGTTCAGAAATGGATAGGACGAGGGGTCATGGCCTTAGGGTGAGGGGGGCTATGTATAAGACGAATATTAGAGGGCAGTTTTTCACACAAATGGTAGTGGGGGTGTGGAATGCACTGCCGAGTAAGGTGGTGGGAGCAGGCACGCTAGGGCTGTTTAAGGGTCTCTTGGACAGCCACATGAGCGGTATGTAGATAGAGGGATAAAGTAGGACTGTTTAACTATGACTTTTTTTCCCACAGGTAATTCGGTCCAACTTGACCAACAAGGAGCATGCATTCGGCAGGTGGTGCGAGGACAGCTCTTGGATGTTGATTCATGGGTTGCCTGGTGCTTCATGTCGTAAATGAGTGCTTTATCTGAACCATCTGAAGGGCACCATGACAGCTCAGTGACTTTCGCTGTAGCTGTGCAGACACTTGGAATTGGGCCGGTGTCTGTGGGAGTTTGTGCGTTCTCCCCGTGGTTGCGTGGGTTTTCTCCGGGCGCTCCGGTTTCCTCCCACATCCCAAAAATTCGCTCTTAGGCTGATTGGGGAACAAATTGTTCCTACATTGAGACTCTTCCATATTAGGAATAACCTGAAATTAGAATAGGATAATGGAATTGTTACTATATAGTTATGACGGCAGCACGGGCTCGTTGGGCCGAAGGGCCTGTTTCCCGTGCTGTGTTGCTCTAAACTAATATCAAAGTCATCCGGGAAAGAAAATGGAGTTTGATTGGATACATGGGTCGATGAAGATGTAACAGAACAGGTTGAGGATATTGGTGGAGCAAGTCCAAAATGGTGTCCATTGAGGGCCACCGTCTCAAAGTTGATAAAATAAGCGAAGCCTCAGTAATGGTAGATGATTGAATTAACTCGCAAGATGATTCGTAACCCAACTTTGGAACTTTCCAGAAACACTGGACTGAGATGAGGGCTGATGAAGAGCTGGAGTAAGGCCATGAAAAGTGGAAAAAAGATCTAGGCCCTTCTGGAGTTATAAGTGAAGGTTTGGAGGACACGTTTAGTTCAAGGGGACTGACGTGCTACTTTTGTCATGAAAAAGAACATGTATATGCAAAATGCTGGAAGTTAAACAAGTCTGCCACTGTTCAGTCAAGAGGCATTCCCCTGGGAGGTGATAATGACCTGACAGGAAGTTTATGCAAGCAGTAAATCTCCCCCACCGTAACAGAGGATAAATTGAGCAATAAGGATGCTTTGCTCCCATATGAGGAAGGGAAGACCATTTTTATTCTTAGAGTTATGGGATCAATCCAGTAACTGAGCTAAGCAGCTAATGGGACTTTCCTGCCAGAAAATTTGCTCAATAAAAAAATATTTTTATGTTATGTGGGATGTGGGAGGAAACCAGAGCGCCTGGAGAAAACCCACGCAACCACGGGGAGAACGCACAAACTCCCACAGACACCGGCCCAATTCCAAGTGTCTGCACAGCTACAGCGAAAGTCACTGAGCTGTCATGGTGCCCTTCAGATGGTTCAGATAAAGCACTCATTGGGGTAATGATGGAAATTGTTTACCCATTCCTGTAAAGAGTTAATGTGAAATGTGGCTTAATTAATGCATACGTAATTGTGGAAATTGTTCTTAGTTCGTCTGTTGACGGTGTAAATGGGATATAGAATATTGCTATCTCCAGTAATGGAATGGGAAGTGTTGCAGCCCACACTTTAACAGCCCACACCTTAAACACAAAGAACTTGCTGACAAACTGCAGAAGGAATTCAAACCAGAATCACCCAAAGAGAGTTCAAGAGCTGCAATCATCCACTCTGATTTAACAAACCAGAGAAGCTCAAAAATACAAAGGTTTAGCAAGTCAGTTAAGCCTGAAAGAAATAAAAAACAAAAAATTGCTGGATAAACTCAGAACTGTAGAAGGATTACATGTTTCTCTCCACAGGTGTTACTAGATCTGCTGAGTTTATCCAGCATTTTTTGTTTTGATTTTGGATTTCCAGCATCCACAGTATTTTTCCTTTCATCAGGCCTGACAGAAACACGGATGAGATTTTACAAGCCAGCATTCATCAGTAAAACTGCAGAAGGAAATCAGGCTTGCTAGAAACTTAATTATGGTTATGACTGTAGTGCTTAGTTCCAAAGTATTCAATCATATCACAACTAGAGAAACAGATATATAGGCAGATTTTGAAAAGATGTAAAAGTAACAGGGTTGTGATGGGAGATTTTAACTTTTCCTATATTGACTGGACTCACTTAATGCTAGGCGCATGGATGGGACAGAGTTTGTAAGAAGCAATTAGGAGGCCTTCTCGAAACAGTATGTAGATAGTCCAACTAGGAAAGGAGCCATACGGGACCTAGTATTGAGGAATGAGCCTGACCAGGTGGTCGCTGTTTCAGAAGGGGAGCAGTTTGGGAACAATGACCACACTTCAATAAGCTTTAATGTACTGATGAATAAAGAAAAGTGTAGTTCTCAAGCTAAGTGCTAAACTGGGGAAGGCTATTACAACAATATTAAGCAGGAAGTGAAGAATGTAGATTGGGGGCAGTCTGAGGGAAAAATCAACTTCTGGCATGTGGAAGACTTTCAACTACAAGTTGATAGGGATTCAGGACTGGCACATTTCTATAAGGATGAATGGTAAGTGTGGCAAGCTTTGGGAACTTGAATAACAAGAGATATTGTGAGCCTAGTCAAATAGGAAGAGGAAGCATTTGTCAAAGCCAGGAGGCTGGAACACACAAAACAAGTGTGGAATACAAGGAAAATAGGAAAAAACTTTAGCAAGGAGTAAGGAGAGCTAAAAAGGTCATGAAAAATCATTGGCCAGCAGAATTAAGGAAAATCCCAAGGCTTTTTATACATATATAAAGAGCACGAGGGTAGCCAGGGAGAGGCTGGCCCAAAGACAAGGGAAGGGAATCCACATGTAGAGCCAGAGGAAATGGGTGAGGTATTAAATGAATACTGTGTGTCAGTATTCACCAAAGAGAAGGACTTAGTGGATGATGATTCTGGGAAACAGTGTGTTGATAGTTTTAGTGACGTTGAAATCAATAAGGAGGTGGCATTGGGGTTCTTGAGAAACATTAAGGTAAATAAGTCCCCAGGACCTGATGGCTTGCCCCAAAATATTGACAGAAACAAGGAAGGAAATTGCTGGGGCCTTGAGAGAAATCTTTGTATCCTCACTGGCTACAGGCGAGGATTGGAGAATAGCCAATGTTGTTCTTTTGTCTAAGAAGGCTAGCATGAATAATTTAGATAATTACAGGCCAGTGAGTCTTATATCAGTGATAGGGAAATTATTGGAGAGAATTCTTCAAGACAGGATTTACTCCCACTTGGAAATAAATGGATGCAATAGCGAGAGATTTTGTGAAGGGGAGGTCTCACTAACTTGACTGAGTTTTTCATGGAAGTGACGATGACGATTGATGAGGGTAGGGAAGTGAATGTTGTCTACACGGACTTCAGTAAGGCCTTTGACAAGGTCCCTCATGGCAAACTGATGCAGAAGGTGAAGTTGCATAGGATCAGAGGTGAGCTGGCAAAGTGGATACATAACTGGCTTGTCATAGAAAACAGAGGGTAGCTGTGGAAGGGTCCATTTCTCAATGGAGAGTTGTGACATTCTTGTTCTTGTAGAAACAAGATGTCTGTGTCGATATGCGCAATCTTCTTGGAGATCCTCTCCACTTGGAACTGGCAATTTGCAGTGTTGATGGTAGTCATGAGGGGAGATGCCAGCGTCCAGTCCAACGCCGGCATCGCCACATTATGACAAGTGGTGTTCCTCAGGGATCAGTACTGGGACCTAAATGTAACTGATTTGATTAGTAAGGTTGGTGGATTTGCAGATAGCAATGAGAATCATCAGAGGATATAGATCGGTTGGAGGCTTGGGTGGGGGGTGCGGGAGGTGGAGGAAGAGATGGCAGGTGGCATTTAATCTAGACAAAATGTGTGGTAATGCATTTTAGAAGGTCTAATAAAGATAGGAAATAAGTAAATGGCAGAATCCTTGAAGTGTATTGGTAGGCAGAGGGATCTGGGTGTTCAGGTACACAGGTCACTGAAAGTGGCAATGCAGGTGAAGAAGATACTCAAGGCGGCACATGGCATGCTTGCCTTCATCAGCCAGGGCACAGAGTTTAAAAACTGACAGATGACATTGCAGCTTTATAGACCCTTAGTGAGGCTGCACATGGAATATGTTCTCTGAGTGGAAACCCTTGCCTGAGAATCAAACCTGGGTCTTTTCTGGGGTAAAACCAACAAACTCAGGGAAGGATTCAAAAACAGAGAAGCAAAGTAGCTCTTGTATGTGAATCACTACCACTAGTGTGGCAATGTCACCACACCACCAGAAAGGTGTGGAGGCTTTGGAGAGGGATATAGTCCCCGCAATGGTAGGGGGTTTTCATTCAGTCAGGCAGCATGGTCAGTGCAGGCTTGGAGGGACAAAGGGCCTATTCCTGTGCTGTAATTTTCTTCGTTCTTTGTTCCCAATTACACACTTTAAACCAAACTCAAATTGCCAGTTCCTTGTAATGACATTCTTCATCAACAATTATCTTCCTCTTCTGAGTTGAAAAGGTTTTGTAGATGCTGTGTCTTTCTTACTGAATATGATTTTCCCAGATACACACAACCACACTGCACACTCTGCCTGTGAGCTAACTGATGAGCACTTGTCCTGCCATGGGGATTAATAGACATGATTGAAGAGCTGAAACACTGGCTAGCTTTTCTTCTTCTTAGTACTGGGCATTATGGTTAATCACTGCTGTCAAATTCTCTTCAGGTGGAAACCCTTAGCCTGAGAATCAAACCTGGGCCTTTTCTGGGGTATGTGCCTTGACTGGGTAAACCCCGAGGCTTCACCAAAACACAGCTTTCCTCCACCCACCCAAACTCTGAGCTTGCTGCTTTTTCCAGTTTCATTATCATTCCCATGTCCTCAAAGCTCATACTGAACAGGAGACCTACCCACAGCACTGCTCACCAGCCAATTCCCCCTCCTTGTGTCACCTAGCAACTGACTGATTCCACACAGCCCCCACCACCCCCCAAACACACGACACGCGCACACCCTCCCCCCCAACACATACCCTCTCGCCTCCCCACACACACATCCTCCCCACTCATGGCACACGTGCACACACAGACACACACTGGATAGGCCCTTCACCCCTCACACCCAGCTAGGCTCACTCAGAACCCCAGCCTCTGATTGGATAAATGCTACAGAGTAACTTATCCGAAGTATCTGTCTTGTCACTGATGGCATTGGAGGCTCCAATGGACGCCTGTTTGCCAGGTCCTCCAAATTCAATGCAAGGACTATCAAACAAACACTAGTATCTTCCTTCAAGTTAGCTCTATGAGCACTCAGGTAAAATTCTTACAAAATCAACTTGAGTGGGCAATTTCTGGATGATTGAAAACCATCGCCCCTATCAGGTGCTGTTTTTTCAACTTAAGTGGCCAAAGAGGACAAAGAAAATGTTTTAAAGGCACTCCTCTTGAAGTGTGGCAGATTAGCAACTTCTCCTTCAAGACACGTCACAGTCTGAGCAATGAAGTTTTAATAATGCAGCAAACAGGACTGAAGTGGAAAGAAAAATAACCAAATCCTCCAGTTCAAATCCCATTACCTGGTGGGACATCCTGTTGAGTGTTGTGTGTTGTGAATCAAGTTCAGTTACAAGATGGCCCATGACAGAAACAGGTGGCCCTGAGCAAACATCATTCTTAGATGATTGAGATGTATTATTTTAAAATATTTCCTCCAAAAGTTACAAAGCCAACGTATAGAGCAAACTGGGCAAGCCCAAATGCATCTCCTAGCTTACTCCAAAATTGATTCGAATTCATGGTCCCCACAAGAGAGGTATGCAAGATCCAAGCTCCAAGCTGACAAGAAAAGGCATTGCACCATCCTGGGCCTCCCTCAACCGATGTCCAATTCTAGCCATATGGGCAAGGAGCACAAGTGAATCATCCCATTAATGCCTACCAGCAGCTTACAATTAAACACTCGTCAATATACAATTAATGACTCTTATCCATCCAATTACAGCCAAAGCATCTTTGATAATGCTATTTCTCACAGTCTTATCTCTGGACTCCCTAAAGCATCAATCCCTAGTCCCTTTCTGGTTTCCCATTGCAATGACCCCTCAGCAACAACAATGTCAGCTATGTGGGTGATAGCTCCACCTCACCACCACAGCTTTCAATTCAGCCACTGACATACAGTCCTGGTTAAGCTGAAATTTATTCCCATTAATTACAGGAGAACAAAGTTATCATTCTTCAGCAGCAGCCCTGGCTCCAAAATCCAAACTTACACAAATTTCACCTAAACCCCTATCATAATCCTCCATTCTGTCCATGCTCACATGTTGAGCCAGGTTGTTTTCAATATCAATATCCTACTCAATCTTGAGCTGAGTTTCCATTGCCATATCATGTCCATCACAAGGATCACCCATTCGCAACATACATGGCCAGTTTTGCACTTATATCACTGCATGTGTAGTTGTAACTACTTTGTCACCTCCTGAGTTAATCGCGTTCTGGTTCCACATCCAGCTCCCTGCAGTAAACTTCAGCTCATTCAAAACTTGGTTTCCTATATCCTCTTTCACCCATCATTCCCATGTTTGCTGACCTACTCCATAGAGCCTTGAAGAGACTCCATCTGGGGTAGTGTACACAGTATTGGTCTCCTAAGGAAGTATGTACTTGCCAATGAGGGAACGCAACACGTTCACCAAACTGATTCTTGGAGTGGCAGGATTGTATTATGCTGAGAGATTGAGAAGACTAGGCCTATTTCTTTAGAGTTTAGAAGAATGAGAGGTGACCTTATTGGGACATACAACATTCTTATAGGGCTTGCCAGGGCAGATGCAGGAAAGATGTTTCACCTGGCTTTAAATGTTAGGGAACAGAATATGCCAGTGAAGTCAGCACAGTTTAAGCGAAGTTAACAGGTGACAAGAGTGCTAATATTTTGTGGGGAAGACTGCCTGCTGGGAGCACTAAAAAAATTCAAACATGCGTAGTTCCCGATCGAAATTGAAGATTGTAAACGAGCAGGAAGCAGCAGCCTGTGTTTCTGTTTGGCCTGCCCTAGTTTGCAGCGTGCATTTCCCACTATGGTCAGCTAATCTGTGGGAAATCACTCAACAGCACGATTAAAGATTCAGTCTTTCGAAACCTGGGAGGTGCCTGGAGACAGTACTTGGAGCAGTTTAATACTGGTGACTGCTAATCTGTTAGAGAGAAGGGAGTGATTTAACATGAATTAACTATCATATCACTGAAGTGAATTAATTTGATTTTGGTGTTTTCCAAAATGTATTGGTACCAATAAGCCCAGTGACAGTATAGTACAGGACCTAGATTAATTTTCATTCTACTCCATTCACAACAATAATTCTGATCACATTCAATTGTAGCAAGGATGACAGGTGGGGTATGACAGATTGCATTTCCCCATCTTGCCATTTGTTTGTAGGTAACTTTTATCCAAGCCAACTGCCACATTTCCAATTAGACATTACATAAACCTCAAGGCCTGTACATAATCAAGTAGGAATACTGTTGGCATGACTACAAAAGATAAAAGTTTTGCAGCATTCATGCTTTCATTCTTCCCATGTTTTTTTGGAAGCTATGTGGCATGTATTTCATATCCTCATTATCAAACATCATCAAACAAAGCTGATTGTCAAAGAGTACAGAAAAAAGGCTCCAAAGAATTGCAACATGGAGTACGTTTTCTCCTATTGAATTTATATCACAGCAAGCACTCTTCAAACTGTTCGACATAAGGGAAAACATTTTTTGTTACACAAGTTTTGGAATTCCAGATCCTAACAACTTGTGTAAAAAAATGGGAGTGCAGTAGAAGATGATTCAGTATTGACTTGCAAACAGGAATTAAATCACTTTCTGAAGACCAGAAGAGAGGAAGGCCGGATGGAAAGGACCGAAGAGTGGGCAAGCTGATTTGCTCCTTGCAGGGAGCTGGCAGAGACAAATTGGGTTAAATGGCCTCCTACTGTGATGTAGCACCATGTTGTGATTCTATACCTGCAGTCAGTTCTAATGAAGGTTATAGAACAATACAGCACAAACAGGCCCTTCGGCCCACGAGTTGTGCCGATCACATCTACCAATCCACCAATCTACCTATCTATAACCCCCTATCCTATTCTTTTCCATATATTCATCCAGAAGTCTCTTAAAAGATCCCAGTGAGTTTGCCTCAACAACCTCCGACGGCAGTCGGTTCCATTCACTCACCACCCTCTGAGTGAAAAACCTACCCCTGACATCTCCTTTGTATTTGCTTCCCTGCACCTTAAATATGTGTCCTCTCGGATTGACCATTTCCGCTCGGGGAAAGAGTCTCAGAATCCACCTTATCTATTCCTCTCAACATCTTGTAAACCTCTATCAGGTTGCCTCTCAACCTACGTCTCTCCAGTGAGAAGAGTCCCAGCTCCCTCAACCTATCTTTATAAGGCCTGCCTCCCAATCCAGGCAGCATCCTTGTAAATCTCCTCTGAACTCTCTCAATAGCCTCTACATCCTTCCTATAATGAGGCGACCAGAACTGCGCACAATACTCCAACTGGGTCTGACAAGAGTCTTATAGAGCTGCATCATTACCTCCTGACTCCTAAACTCTATTCCTCGCTTAATGAAGGCCAGTACACCATACGCCTTCTTGACCACTTCCTCCACCTGCGAGGCCGATTTAAGAGTCCTATGGACCCGGACCCCGAGATCCTTCTGCTCTACAACGCAGCTAAGACTCCTACCCCTTATATTGTACTCCTTCATCCCATTATTCCTGCCAAAATGGACCACTACACATTTATCTGCATTGAAGTCCATCTGCCACTTCTCCGCCCAGTCTTGCATCCTGTCTATGTCTCTCTGCAACTTTTGGCATCCCTCCAGACCATCCACAACACCACCGATCTTTGTATCATTGGCGAACTTGCTAACCCATCCCTCTACTTCCTCATCCAGATCATTTATGAAAATGACAAAAAGCAGGGGTCCCAGAACAGATCCCTAAGGCACTCCACTGGTTACCGACCTCCGTGCAGAACAAGACCCATCCACAACCACTCTCTGCCTTCTGCCGGCAACGATGTAGAGATGCCGGCGTTGGACTGGGGTAAACTCAGTAAAGTTTTACAACACCAGTTTTAAATCCAACCAATTTATTTGATAGTAAATCCATGAGCTTTCGACACTATGTGCCTTCGTCAGGCAAATGCAGTGTTCTGATCTGCAGAGGCACTCATATCCACACAGACAGTTACAGATTGCTGATTAGAATGCGAATCCTTACATCTAACCTGCTATTCAAGTGTTAAACTGGCTAACAATGTGTGTGAAGGGAATCCTGAGCATTGGTTAGAGAATTGTGTATTTTTTCCAGACAGCACAGTAAGTGCCGGCAAGCCAGTTCTGGATCCATGAGGCCAAAGCCCCTTGGATCCCATAGCCTCTCACCTTCTCCAGAAGCCTTGTATGTGGGACCTTATCAAACGCCTTACTAAAGTCCATGTACACTACGTCCACCGCCCTTCCTTCATCAATGTGTTCAGTCACATTTTCGAAGAACTCAACTAGGCTGGTAAGGCATGACCTGCCCTTGACAAAACCATGCTGACTATTTCTAATCAGTCCAAACCACTCCAAATGTTCATATATCTTATCCCTCAGAAGCTCTCCATCAACTTACCAACCACTGAAGTCAAACTCACCGGTTGGTAATTTCCTGGACTATCCCTGTTCCCTTTCTTAAAGATAGGAACCACATCCGCAATCCTCCAATCCTCTGGAACCTCTCCCGTTTCCATGGACGACGCAAAGATCATCGCCAGGGGCACTGCAACCACTTCCCTCATCTCCCACAATAACCTGGGGTACATCCCATCCGGTCCCGGCGACTTGTCTATCTTGATAGAATTTAACAGGTCTAATACATCCTCTTTCCGAACATCCACATACTCAATCTTTTCCGTATGCCACAAACCTGCAGTGCAATCTCCCAGTTCACTTTCCACCGTGAATACCGAGGCAAAGTACTCGTTAAGCACCTCTGCCATTTCTTCCGGATTCACACAGACTTTTCCCCCTTCACCTTTTATAGGCCCTATCCCTTCTCTTCTCATCCTTTTACTTTTCACATATTTGTAGAAGGCCTTGGGATTCTCCTTAATCTTCCCTGCCAAAGCCTTCTCATGACCCCTTCTGGCTCTCCTAATTTCCTTTTTAAGTTCCCTTCTACACACCTTATACTCCTCTAGATCCCTAACATCCCCTAGCTCTCTGAACCTTTTATATACCATTTTTTTCTTCCTAACTAGGTTCACCACTACCTTCGTGCACCACGGTTCCCGTGTCCTACCTGAACCTCCTTGACTCCTCGGGACATTGTCTTGCAGTGCCCTAGACAAACATTCCTTGAAAAACCTTGTTATGTCAGAACAAGAACTCCCGAAGGTAGCTTTATCATCTACCACCCATGCCATGTTACAGGGAGTGTTAATGATACCTTTTCACTATCTCAGACCCAATTGCAATGACTGACACAATGGCATTCACAAACTACAATTATTTTCACACTCCTGTGCAGTCTTATGGAGTAAGGTGGCAAAGTCTCAACTGCTCAGTGCCACAAACCACATAGCTTCTTTCAGCATGATCTGTTTCAATGACAGATTATTACAGCAGGCCTGTGCATTTCCAGTAGCTGCCTTTATCAGAATTTAGGGATGGGTATGGGGAAAGCCAATGATACTGATCAATCCTTTTTAAAGTCAGAATAGAATTCTTCAAATCATCTGGGAAATTTCTTAGGATCCTTTAGAGCCAGGGACAACTTCGTTACTACAATCCTTCAGGAAATGCCATAGGCTTTGAATACCTTTCACATACAAATTTTTTTAAAAGGCATTTCCCACAGCATCGCTCAAGCATCAAAGAAATTGGGTGATGTCCAGCTGCAAACTCAATACTGAAGAGGAGGGTTTGTCTCTCAAACAGACATCCCAGAACAAAGAAAGGAACGTTTGGGTTCTCATGACACACTTTCTATCAGATCTCATTACTCCACCTCCTCAATCTTAAGCACATGTGCTCCAGACTCTCCAGATAAAAACACTACATAAGACTGGTATACAGTCAAAAACAAACCGTCATTGCCCGTACACTGCTCATGCAGTTTAAGATTCCAACTCATTCCACAGAGCTCTGACTCAGCTAATGCTCTGACATAAATAATCTCTATGAAACATCCAGGATTAGCCTAGACGCCAAAGCTAGCTGTCGATAAACTTCTACAGCCAGAATAGTCTCAACTGTAAATATGAGGTCAGTCAGTGTGAAGACCTCTCATGGCAAGGCAAGCCTAAAAGATAGCTCTCAAAGATATCATCCAAAACCTTACTTGCAAAAAGCATTCTATACAGTGGCATACAACAGACATAAGAAAAGTTACAGCTCATGGAATAATAGGAATAACAACAACATGGGTACAAAATTGGCTTGAGTGACAGGAAGCTGAGTGATAGTTAATGGATGATTTTTGAGCTGGAGGAAGGTTCGTAGTGGAGTTCTCAGGGGGTCAGTGTGGGAACCCTTGTTTTTCCTGAAATGTATTTATAATATAGACTTTGGTGCAGAGGGAATAATTCCAAAATTTGTGGATGATACAAAACACGGAAACATACTGAACTGTGAAGCAGACAGAATAGAACTTCAAAAGGATAGAGACAAATTGAAGGAATGGATGGATATGTGGCAGGCGAAGTTCAATGCGGAGAAATGAGAGGCGAGGTATTTTATATAAAGAACATGGACAGACAACATAAAATAAAGGGTACAACTATAGGGATGCAAGAACATAGGGACGTGAGTATAAGTCATTGAAGGTGATACGACTGGTTGAGAAAGCAGTTAATAAACATTCAGTATCCTCAAATTCAATAGCAGCATAGAATACAAGAGCAAGAAAGTTATGTTAAGTTAGTATGTGACACTAGTTAGACCTCAGTTGGAGCACTGTTTGCAGTTCTGGAAGCAGCATTTTAGGAAGGGTATGAAAGCATTGGACAGAGTGCAGAGGAGCTTTACAAGGGAGATTCCATTGATGAGAAACTTCAGTTATGAAGATGGATTGAAGAAATTGTGACTCATTTCCTTGGAGGAAAGAAAGCTGAGTTTGAAAAAGTGACCAAAGAGGTGGATGGGGGTAAGGCGGTTGATGTGGTATATATGGACTTTAGTAAGGCGTTCGATAAGGTGGCCCCTGGAAGACTTCTGCAGAAAATGCAGATGTATGGGATAGAGGGTGATTTAGCTAATTGGATTAGGAATTGGCTAGCAGATAGAAGACAGAGGGTGGTGGTTGATGGGAGATATTCATCATGGAGTTCGGTTACAAGTGGTGTACCTCAGGGATCTGTTTTGGGGCCCCTGCTGTTTGTAATTTTTATAAATGATCTGGATGAGGGTATTGAAGGATGGATTAGTAACTTTGCAGATGACACTAAAGTCGGTGGAGTGGTAGATAGTGAAGAGGGGTGTTCTAGTTTGCAGAGGGACTTGGACAAGTTGCAGAGCTGGGCCGAGAGGTGGCAAATGGAGTTTAATGTGGAAAAAGGTGAGGTAATGCACTTTGGCAGGAACAATAAATGTGTAGAGTATAGGGCTAATGGTAGGGCTCTTAATAGTGTTGAGGAACAGAAGGATCTTGGTGTATGTGTCAATAGATCCCTGAAAGTAGGCAGTCAAGTGGATAAAGTTGTTAAGAAGGCTTATGGAGTCTTAGCCTTTATTGGTAGGGGGATTGAATTTAGGAGCCGCAGCATCATGTTGCAGCTGTACAAAACTCTAGTGCGGCCGCACTTGGAGTATTGTGTGCAGTTCTGGTCGCCACATTATAAGAAAGATGTGGAGGCATTGGAGAGGGTACAGAGGAGGTTTACCAGGATGTTGCCTGGTAGGGAGGGCAGGTCTTATGAAGAGAGGCTGAGGGATTTGAGGTTGTTTTCGTTAGAAAGGAGGCGGCTAAGAGGGGACCTAATCGAAACATATAAGATGATTAGATGTTTAGATAGGGTGGACAGTGATAGCCTTTTTCCTAGGATGGAGAAAGCTAGCACGAGGGACACAGCTTTAAATTAAGGGGTGATAGTTATAGGACGGATATCAGAGGTAGGTTCTTTACCCAAAGGGTGGTTCGGGAGTGGAATGCCCTTCCTGCAGCAGTTGTAGATGCGCCAAGTTTGGTGGCGTTTAAGAGGTTAGTTGATAAGTATATGGAAGAGAAGGGAATGGTTTAGTTTGGAGGGGCATTGCTTTTTATATTGGTCGGCGCAACACCGAAGGCCGAAGGGCCTGTTCTGTGCTGTAATGTTCTATGTTCTATGGTTAGATAGAGTTTTCAAAATCATGAAGCACCTGAACAGAGTAGATAAAGGAAACACTTTCCATCGGCAGAAGGATCGAGAAGCAGAGAACACAGATAAAAAAGGTCTTTCACACATACATGGTGGTTGAGTCTGGAATGCAGTATCTGAGTGTGCAGCAGAGACCGGATCAAGAGAGAGAGAGAATTAACTAATTATTTAAAAATAAGCAATAAGGGTTCTGGACACAAGAAAGGGGAGTGGCACTCGGAGAAACGTGCATTTGGAGAGTTGATACAGACATGATGAGCTGAATAGCTTCCCCCTGCTTTGTAACAATTCTGCAAGAACCCTATATTTAATCAATGTTTACTGAATCTACAGATCAATAAAATGGCCTACATTTGAAATGTTATGGTGATTTTAAATCTCCTTTATGTCTACCAAATAGTAAAGACCTCCTTTAGGCCATTTCACAAGTTTCTATTTTCTACAGAAAGATACCATTCTGTGATACCCTCCCTACATAGTTTCTGTTTTCTAGTGGTTACCAGATCACACCTGTGTGATGGTGACCCTTGACCCCAATCTTCATTCATGAAGTAGTGAAAGTCAAGATAGATCAACTCTGAAGGGACATCAGCACCTGAACCACATTTCACTCAATGCCTATAAAGGACTTTGCAGCCAGGCTCACTGTGAACCAATCCTCAGGAGGAATTCAGCGAGCTTTTATCCCTCTGCACTTATACCATTCACCTCCCATAACTCGAGGCAATTGCAACACCCAAATTCCCCCATCACAGAGAATGACTAAAGTCAACATGCATCAGGCAACAAAGTAGAAAACTTCTGATTCACTTAGCTTAGGGTTAGATCAGCTACACAAACAGCGGTAGCTGCTTAGCTGTTCCACAGAACCTGCAATGGCCACATTATACATTGTATACAATTACACAGGAACACATGAACATAGGAGTTAACAGCAGCAATAGGCAAATTCAGCTCTTCCAGCCTGCTCCACCATTCAAACAGATCATGGTTGATCTCTTCCTGGTCTCAGATGCACCTCCCTACTATTCAATGATTCAAACTCCACCACGCCATGGAGCAGCGAGTTCCACAAATTCACCATCCTCCGTGATAAGCAGTTCCTCCTTATCTCAGTCTTAAGTCTATTGCCTCAACCTATATCTGCAACACCCCCCCCTCCCCCCCTCAACACCGTGTAGATTACCCCATAAGTGGAAACATTTGAACATAGAACATAGAACACAGAACATTACAGCGCAGTACAGGCCCTTCGGCCCTCGATGTTGTGCCGGCCAATGGACCCTCTAACCTAAACTATTCCAATATCATCCATATGCCTATCCACCGAACATTTGAATGCCCCCAAAGTAGGCGAGTCCACAACTGCTGCAGGCAGGGCATTCCACGCTCTCACCACCCTCTGTGTAAAGAACCTGCCTCTGACATCCGTCCTATAACTACCATCTCTTAATTTAAAGTTATGTCCCCTCGTGTTGGTCATCACCATCCGAGGAAAAAGGCTCTCACTATCCACCCTATCCAATCCCTTGATCATCTTATACGCCTCAATTAGGTCACCGCGTAACCTTCTTCTCTCTAATGAAAATAACCTCAGGTCCCTCAGCCTTTCCTCATAAGGCCTTCCCACCATACCAGGCAACATCCTGGTAAACCTCCTCTGCACCCTTTCCAATGCTTCCACATCTTTCTTATAATGCGGCGACCAGAACTGTACGCAATACTCCAAGTGCGGCCGCACCAGAGTTTTGTACAGTTGTAACATAACCTCACGGCTCCTAAATTCAATCCCTCTACCAATAAAAGCTAACACACCGTACGCCTCCTTAACAACTTTATCAACCTGGGTGCCAACTTTCAAAGAGCTATGTACTTGTACCCCAAGATCCCTCTGCTCGACAACGCTATTAAGGGTCCTTCCAACCCTAACATATGCCTGTTATTCCTACCAAAGTGAATCACCTCACACTTATCCGTATTGAATTCCATTTGCCACCTCACAGCCCAGCTCTGCAACCACCCCTGCAAACTGTAACATCCATCCTCGCTGTCTACAACTCCCCCCACTTTGGTATCGTCAGCAAATTTACTAATCCAACCCTCTACACCCTCATCTAGGTCATTTATAAAAATGACAAACAGCAGTGGCCCTAAAACAGATCCTTGAGGTACACCACTTGTAACTGCACTCCAGGTTGAATATTTCCCATCAACCACCACCCTCTGTCTTCTATCAGCTAGCCAATTCCTAATCCAAACTACTAAATCACCTTCAATCCCATGCATCTGCACTTTCTGCAGTAGCCTACCATGGGGAACCTTATCAAACGCTTTGCTAAAATCCATATACACTACATCAACTGCCTTACCCTTATCTACCTCTTTGGTCACCTCCTCAAAAAACTCAATAAGGTTTGTGAGGCACGACCTACCCTTCACAAAACCGTGCTGACTATCCCTAATCAATTTATTTCTCTCTAGATGCTTATAAATCCTATCCCTTATAATTCTTTCCAAGACCTTGCCCACAACAGAAGTCAGGCTCACCGGTCTATAATTTCCAGGATGGTCCCTACTCCCCTTTTTGAACAAAGGGACAACATTTGCCATCCTCCAGTCTTCCGGCACTATACCTGTAGCTAACGACGACATGAAGATCAAAGCCAAAGGCTCTGCAATCTCCTCTCTAGCCTCCCAGAGAATCCTAGGGTAAATCCCATCTGGCCCAGGGGACTTATCAATTTTCATACCCTCAAGATTCGCTAACACCTCCTCCTTATGAACCTCAATCCTGCCCAGTCTACAACCTAGTATCGCAGTATTCTCCCCGACAACATTGTCTTTCTCCTGCGTGAATACTGACGAAAAATACTCATTCAGTGTCTCTCCTATCTCCTCAGGCTCCACGCACAACTTCCCACTGCTATCTCTGACTGGCCCTAATCTTGCCCTAACCAATCTTTTATTATTTATATACCTGTAAAAAGCTTTAGGATTCTCCTTAATCCTATCCGCCAAAGTCTTCTCGTGTCCTCTTCTAGCTCTTCTCAACTCCCTCTTTAGCTCCTTCCTGGCTGATTTATAGCTCTCCAGTGCCCTAACTGAGCCTTCACGTCTCATCATTATATAAGCCTCCTTCTTCCTCTTCACCAGAGATTCAACTTCCCTAGTACACCATGGTTCCCTCACTCGACCACTTCCTCCCTGCCTGGCAGGTACATGTTCATTAAGGACATGCAGAAGCTGTTCCTTAAGGATGCTCCACATTTCAGATGTCCCCAGCCCCTGCAATTTCCTGCTCCACCCTATGCATCCTAAATCTCTAATAGCCTCATAATTACCTTTCCCCCAGCTATAACTACTGTTATTCGGTACATGCCCATCCCTTTCCATCACCAAGGTAAACGTAACCGAATTGTGGTCACTATCACCAAAGTGCTCACCCACCTCCAAGTCTAACACTTGGTCTGGTTCATTACCCAATACCAAATCCAATATAGCCTCACCTCTTGTTGTTGGCCCATCTACATATTGAGTCATGAAACCTTCCTGCACACATTAAACAAAAACTGACCCCTCTAACGTACTTGAACTATAGCTTTTCCAATCGATATTAGAAAAGATAAAGTCCCCCATTACAACTACTTTCACACCTGATGTAAAGATGCCGGCGTTGGACTGGGGTGGTAAGAACTCTAAGAATTTAGCAACACCAATTTTAAATCCAACCGATTTATTTGATAGTAAATCTGCGAGCTTTCAACACTGTCTTCGTCAGGCAAATGCAGTGTTCTGGTCTGCAATAGCACACATCAGCACAGACAGTCAGAGATTGCTGATTAGAATGCGAATCTTTACATCTAACCTGCTATTCAAGTGTTAAAGTGGCTAACAATGTGTGTGAAGGGAATCCTGAGCATTGATTAGAGAATTGTGTATTTTCTCCAGACAGCACAGTAAGTGAGGTTTTTTGCTAACCCAGGCAAGTTACGGGGGTTACAGATAGTGTGTCATGAAGCTAAGATCCCTATTAAGACCGTCCTCATGTGTGCGGAACTTGGCTATCAGTCTCTGCTCAGCGACTCTGCGCTGTCGTGTGTCACGAAGGTCCCCTTGAAGAACATTTACCCGCAGGTCGGAGGCCGAATGCCCATGACTGCTGAAGTGTTTGCCCACAGGAAGGGAACTGTTTTGCCTGGTGATTGTTGAGCGATGCTCATTCATCCGCTGTCGTAGTGTCTGCATGGTCTCCCCAACGTACCATGCTTCGGGACTTCCTTTCTTGCAACGTATTAGGTAGACAATGTTGGCCGAGTTGCAAGAGTATGTACCGTGCACCTGGTGAATGGTATCCTCACGTTTGATGATGTCGTCCATGTCTATGATCCGGCATGTCTTGCAGAGGTTGCTGTGGCAGGGTTGTGTGGTATTGTGGTCACTGTTCTCCTGAAGGTTGGGTAGTTTGCTGCGAACAATGATCTGTTTGAGGTTGTGCGGTTGTCTGAAAGCAAGAAGTGGGGGGGTGGGGATGGCCCTAGTGAGATGTTCATCGTCATCAATGATATGTTGAAGACTCCGGAGAAGATGTCGTAGCTTCTCCGCTCCTGGGAAGTACTGAACAACAAAGGGTATTCTGTCCACCGTGTCCGTCTTCTGAGGAGGTCAGTGCGGTTTATCGTTGTGGCACGTCGGAACTGTCGATTGATGAGTCAAGCGCCATATCCTGTTCTCACGAGGGCATCCTTCAGCGTCTGTAGGTGTCTGTCACGATCCTCCTTATCTGAGCAAATTCTGTGTATACGGAGGGCTTGTCCAGAGGGATTGGCTTCTTTAACGTGTCTAGGGTGGAAGCTGGAGAAGTGGAGCATTGTGAGGTTGTCTGTTGGTTTGCAGTACAGTGAGGTGCTGAGGTGACCGTCCTTGATAGAGATGCGTGTGTCCAAGAATGCAACTGATTCTGGAGAATAGTCCATGGTGAGTCTGATGGTGAGATGGAACTTGTTGATATCATCATACAGTTGTTTCAATGATTGTTCACCATGAGTCCAAAGGAAAAAGATGTCATCAATGTATCCAGTATATAACCTTGAAGATCTCGTGTGGTGAAGAAGTCTTGTTTGAACCTGCGCATGAAGATGTTGGCATACTGAGGTGCGAATTTGGTCCCCATGGCTGTTCCATGTGTCTGGATGAAAAGCTGATTGTTGAAGGTGAAGACATTGCGGTCCAAGATGAAGCGGATGAGTTGTAAAGTTGCATCCGGAAACTGGCAGTTGTTGGCATTGAGTACTGAGGCAGTTGCAGCAATACCATTATCGTGGGGAATGTTGGTGTAGAGCGCCAAGACATCCATTGTGACAAGGAGTGTCCCTGGTTCTATTGCTCCATGTGTGCTGAGTTTCTGTAGGAAGTCCGTAGTGTCAAGACAAAAGCTGGGGGTTCTTTGTACAATGGGTTTCAGGATGCCTTTGATATAGCCGGAGAGGTTCTCACACAGGGTCCCATTGCCTGATACGATGGGACGGCCGGGTATGTTTGCCTTGTGTATCTTTGGGAGGCAGTAGAGATCTCCAATGCGGGGAGTACGTGGAATGAGGGTGTTCTGAAGGTCCGGATCAAAGGTTTTGATCAGAGTGTTGAGTTGACGAGTGTGTTCTTTGGTCAGATCTGCTGGTAACTGTCTGTAGTGTTTCACATTGTTTAGTTGTCGGTACACTTCTTTACAGTAGTCCGTTCTGTTCAGTATGACGGTGGCGCCTCCTTTGTCTGCTGGTTTGATGACAATGTTGCGGTTGGTCTTGAGAGCACGGATGGCCTTGCGTTGTGCTTGGGTGATGTTCGGGACTGTCTTGTAAGTGCGATTGATGAATCTGGTGTTCACGCACCTCCTGATGGCTTGGGCATACATGTCCAGTCAGGGGCAGCGGCCTTCCAGAGGAGTCCAATTGGATTCATTCCTCTTCGGTTGCTGCACTGTGGATCCTTTCACACCTATCCAGGATCAACTTTGCAATCCCTTCCTCTACTTCTCTGGAACTTTTTGGAGGCTTATAAAAAACTCCCAACAGGGTGACCTCTCCTTTCTTGTTTCTAATCTCAGCCCACACTACCTTAGCAGACAAGTCCACATCAAACGTCTTTTCTGCCACTGTAATGCTGTCCTTAACTAATAATGCCACTCCTCCCCCTCTTCTACCACCACCTCTGCTCTGACTGAAACATCTGAACCCCGGAACCTGCTCTATCCACGTCTCTGAAATGGCCATTTGGTCTATGTTTACTTTATCAATCTATTTTAGCATTTTATATATTTCTATCAGATCCCCTCTCAGCCTTCTAAACTCCAGTCAGTACAAGCCCAAACTGTTTAATCTCTCCTCATACATATACATCATCTTTCCTCATACATATGAGGAGAGGAATAGATGGGGTGGACTCTCAGAGACTATTTCCCCGAGCTGAAATGGTCACCATGAGAGGACACAGATTTAAGGTGCAGGGAAACAAATACAAAGGAGATGTCAGGGGTAAGTTTTTCACTCAGAGGGTGGTGAGTGAATGGAACCGACTGCCGTCGGAGGTTGTTGAGGCAAACTCACTGGGGCCTTTTAAGAGACTTCTGGATGAGTATATGGAAAAGAATAGGATAGGGGGTTATAGATAGGTCTGTGGATTGGTAGATGTGATCGGCACAACTCGTGGGCCGAAGGGCCTGTTTGTGCTGTATTGTTCTATGTTCTAACCCTTTCATCGCTGGAATTAATCTGGAGAACCTCCTCTGAACTGCCTCTAATACCACCACATCCTTCCTCAAATAAGAGAGCAAAACTGGACTCAATACTCCAGATGTGGCCTCACCAACACCCTATACAACTGCAACAACATTTTTGCTACTTTTAGACTCCAGTCCCTTTACAGTAAATGCCAATACCCTATCTGCCTTTATTACGTACTGTACCCGCAGACTGACTTTCTGTAATTCATGAACAAAGACGCCAGGTGCCCAGGTGTATTTTGAATCTGTTTTCCATTTAGATAATAATTTTTTTTTTCTGTCCAAATGGAAAATCTCACACTTATCGACATATTACTCCATCTGCTAAATTTTGGCCCGTTCTCCTAACCTATCTATATCCATCTGTAAAATCTTTACATCCTCTTCACTGTTTGCTTTCTCACCAATTTGCAGATCATCTGCAAATTTTGCTATGTTACACTCTGTCTCTGCTCGCAAATCATTTATGTGCTGTTTCATTCACAATTGATGTGGATGAAAGCCTCCCCCAGGCTCGAGAAGTGAAAAGTCAGCTTAAGGGATGAGATCCAAGCACAGAAGCATGAACCTTTAATGTACGGACAGCTGTATATTGAATCAGGGATGGATTAATACTTCTCTTGCTCATAAATCAGTGCTACAAATGGAACCTTGTCACCAACTGTCAACATCAAGCAGCCAACAGCTCCCTCTTCACAGTCTATGGGTAGACCTGGCTAGCGGCGCCCTCTACTGCACTGACACATTCATTTCTTATAGCGCTAATTCCACAACCTCCAAATGAGACTGTAACTGTTAAATTCTTCAGTGGCACTCTCCACTAACAAGACATTGCCAGACTCCAGTCTCAGATCATTCCAGCTGGAAGCTAGTGAAATCTAAACCACGAATCTGGACTCAATATCAGCCCAAACCCCAGCTCCCCTGATATTAAACGTTTAAAATGCCTATTCTTACAAAGTTCACTCCTTCCATCCAATATATTTCTTAAACACAACAAAGAAAGAATGAAAGAGTGAGTGCACACAAAAGGGAGAGACCATGCATGCAAGAAAGAAAATGAGCAAGTATGCATGTGTTTGAATGTCCTGGCTGGCCAATGGAAATAACTGAAGCTAATAAGTCTTTACTATTTTGTAATGCAGGTCTTTACTTCAAATGGGTGGAATACGAATTATGCTTCAGCTTTAGATGACATCTGGAGAAACTTCAAGCTGTTCTGGATGACATACCTTAAGCAAGTATGTTTTAGCCTGGAGGGAGTGTAGTGTACACACAAACACAAATTAGGAGCAGGCCACTTGGCCCCTCAATCCTGTCCTGCCATTCAATAAGATCATGACTAATCCGATTGTAACCTCAACCCCCAATAATCTTTTATCCACTTGTCCATCAAGAATCCATCCAACTCTGCCTTAAAATACTCAAAGATTCTACATCTCCTTTTTGAAGGAGAGAATTCCAGAGTCACGATCCTCCTCATCTGTCTTAATGAGCGACTTGCTATTTTTAAAAAGTGGCCCCTCAACTCGATGCTCCTACAAGAGGAAATATCCTCTCCACGTTCACCATTAAGTTAAGAGCCCTTAGTTTCGTCCTTTTATTATTTTTATAGCATCTAGACTTAACTGTTGATTTACTCTTAGATTTGCACACTCTGTCCCTTCCTGTGTTCATTTCCCATATTAATACCTTTCACTGCACTCTTTGATTTAATGCAGCTTCCTAAATTTGATCCTTTGCCACCAATATTCAATTTAAAAATTTCTCTAGTTCTCCAGTTATGCAGCTTGCGAGAACAGTCAGCTCCAGCATATTTCAGGTGTAGACTGTGCCAAGCATATACACATACACCGTTTCCCCAGAATTGGCACCAGTGCTCCACAAACCACAACTCACTTCTCCCACACCAGTTTTTGAGCTGGCATTTATTTATTCAATCTGATTCTGCCAATTTGCATGTGGGTCCAGGAATAGTGCTGAAATAACCTACATGGTTCAAGATTACTCGATCTCCCCTTCCCAAGTTCCACTCTAAACCTGAGTAAATGTCTTGAACCCTGGCACCAGGCAGGCAACACCGCCATTTGGACTCTTGCACCTTGCTATAATAAACGGTGTCTCTCCCCCTCACTGTCTTGTCCCGACTACCACTATCGTCTTTTATGCTTCTCCCAGTCAAATGGCTTCCCATTCCACTGTGGTAGGGTCAGTCAGCTCATCTGCCCTGAAGTCCTCACTCTCATCCAAACGAGCTGAAAAAAACTTCAAACCTGTTTGAGAATGGCAGAGGCTAGCAGTCTATTTCTATAAGAAGTCTCACAACACCAGGTTAAAGTTAACAGATTTATTTGGGAGCACAAGCCACATACTTTCAGAGCACTGTCCCTTCATCAAGTGAGTGGGAGTTCTGTTCACAAACAGGGCATATAAAAATACAAACTCAATTTACAAAATAATGGTTGAAATGCGAGGTAATCACATCTTAAAGGTACAAACAATGAGAGTGGGGAGACGATTAAGCGCAGGTTAAAAAGATGTGTACTTTCTCCAGCCAAGACAGTATTTTTCTGCTCAATGGTTCCCCTCATTTGCCTCAGCAGTAGTCACACCCTCCTGTTCCTGACCATTTTCTAAATTACTAGCCCCTATCTTTAGGGGTGTGACCGTCTCCTAATATAAAGTGTCCAGGTAACACTCTCCCTCTCTGATATGTGGCAGTGTCTGCAGCTCAGCCTCCATCCAACTCAATGATTCTGACTGAAACTCCTCTAACTGCAGAATTGTCTGCCCTGGCTCACTGTGTTAGCCAGGAGCTCTCATATGCTGCAACCATGACACATCAACTGTCCCGATGTGCTTTAATTATTTGATTCAATATTTATTCTCTAATATATTTATCAATCTTATCATAAATTCCAGTACTATTTTAAACCTTAGGAAGGGACAGACCTTAAAGTTTATTCATTAGTTTCAGAAGTATATTTACATTAACACTGCAATAAAGTTACTGTGAAAATCCCCTCACTGCCATTACAGTGCTGTTTGGGTATACTGAAGGAGAATTTAGCATGGCCAATGGCACCTAACCAGGGCATCTTTTGGACAATGGGAAGAAACCCACACAGACAGGGGGCAAACGTGCAAACTCCACACAGACAGTGACCCAGGTGTGGAATCAAACATGGGTCCCTGCTGCTGAAAGGCAGCAGTGCTAACCACTATGCCATCTTGTAGATTTCCCACAACAATTTCTAGAATTTAATCTTTGGGGTCCAGGTAAAGTTTATACAACTAGGATTGGAATTCCTTGGATTTCCAAGTTGATGGTGAATTGCTTATTAGAAGGTTGATGGACAGAAATTATTTCTGCTGATTGGGAAATCTCAGTCTGGGGGGTAAATCCAGCCCTCCTCAGAATGAAGTTAGGAAATATTCCTCATGAAAACAGTGAAAAAAGTTCACAACTCTCTACAAGTAGCAATTGCCAGTTCAAATTTAAGATGGATGGAATTTTGTTCAGGGATATGGGAATCACAGATCAACCATGTTCTCACTGAATGGCCTCCTCCTGGTGTAATGTTGAAGGGACCAAGAATTTAAGAAAGAATGTAAAAGGGGCTGCAGGCCCACACACGCATGAGAGCAAAGCCTGCAACCCACTCAGTGCTCTAAGCCCTTCAACTTGCTTTGCCCTTGATCTACAAACGTGACTTTCTACTCTAGGGAAGTCACCATTTAACATGTTAACTTTTTAAAAACTCACTCATTCTTTCTCAATTGATTTTAATTATCCTACAAAAGGAAAATATAATCACTGGATAACAAAGCCAGCAAAAGCAAAGATGTATTTTAACCAGTAGCTCACATTATGACAATCAATCTGGTGACTGCACATCAGAAGAAAGAAAATCAGAAATATGGTGAAAATGCAGGGACTGGGACTACCCGAGTTGCTCATTAGAGAGAGAGAGACAGCATAGGCATTATGAGCTGAATAGCTTCCTTCTGCACTATGATTCAATATATAGTTAAGAAGTCTACATCATCTATGAAACAATCTGCCAGTAAAGCAAACTGGCTTTAACTCGTTTTAAGTTTACTGATGAGCCTATACTGCCATCTACTGGATTCAAGATGACTACTGCAGTTTCAAATTTACCAGAAACTATTAGAGCACTGCAACCCAGATCAAATTCAGCAACTGGCATTTAAACTACACTCAAAACATAGGAAGACATCTCATGGCGTTTCACACCATGTCAGTGGAAATGAACCCAACAAAAAGTTATTAGGAGGGATGTGCAAGATCTTAGAGATAGATTTTTAAGGCTGGTCTTGAAGGAGAGAGAGGTGGTGATGGTGGCCCAAGGAATTACAAATGATTGTTCATAGCACAGCCACTTTACTGCATGGTACATCAAGCAAATGTCAAAAAGCTCTTCAATTTGCAGATACAAAAATCCAAAATCAATCCCGAGATTTTCCAAATGAGTCTTTGCAAAGCGATCCCAGGGATTTGGGAAAGCTCATCCATTCTTAGTCAACAATTTTTGTACTTTGTGTTCAATGAATGTGTTAATAGCAGTATTTCAAACACCTGTGTTGGAACTGCCCAGGATTGAACTCTTCACCAATTGCTAACTTCCTCTGTCACTACAATCCCTCAACCTTGGAAAACTCTCCACTCTGCTGCCGTTCACTCCAGCCCTACTGTTGATGCCTTTAACTTCCTCAGCTCTTATGTACAGGAATTTATTCTCTGAACCTCTCCCTTCACTTACCAATTGCAAGACCATCTGCCCTAAAGTATATTTTATATATACATGTTTACCATTTTATATACATTGCCCTTAGACTACATTTATTCTTCACTCTGCCCCATCTGATGATGGCATCTGCCCCCCAGCAGTCTTGTTAATGCTTTATTAAAGCAAAGTTCTTTATGCCTATGGCAACGAATAACTTGGAGATGGAAATTTTCCTGCACCTGCCCAGTATCTGAGGGTTGGGTTTAGTACAACGTCACATCCCCAAGACATGAAAGAAATCATTACCTTACCATTTTTGCTTATTTTAAGATGTAGACCTCGCTGAACCAAACAATAGGTGCTACAGCTTGCATGATTCATATGTTGCTTACAGTTTCTGGAAAATTCCAATTATTCCAGAGCAAAATCTGAACCCTAATCCTTGTGGAATCATGTATCTCTAATTGTGAAGACACATTACAATCAACAAAACTAGCATGCAAACTGACTCCCCAGCCTGATCGTATAACAAAAGGGTAAGTCATCAAAACTCACTGGACATATACAGGCATTGAAATTCACCATTTATCTCCTAAGATTAACAATGGATTTTGACCAAAGGCATAGAAATTGCTTGTTAGTCAGCAACTGACTCATTAATGGGAAATGTAATATGGTCCAAGCTTCTGGCCTTTAGAAAGTTTTAATTTTACATTTCCAGACTTGCAATTAATCTGCTCTTTAAACTCCAACGTGCAAACATCAAAACAGAATATCAGGCTGGCCAATCGTCTACATCAAGTCTAAGTGCCCTCGAATCTAGATTCTATGGAAGGTTCCAGACATCTTCTGCCAAGCAGATCAAGTCTGTGTATAGAAACCTCATCTTGCTGTATCACTATCAACTTTAAAGGAATTCTGCAAAACCCTGCTTCAGATAACCAAATTGTAGCTCCTCCACGATGGAACCTTCACTGAACTCTGCCTTTTTGGAATTTGGTAATCATGTGATTCGATTCTTCAAGTTATTCATAGTTGTTAAAAAACTCCTTTATTCTATCTTCTTATTGTGTGTGTCTGTACAAACTGGCGACCATTCCCCAGGTTTAAAAGTATGAATAAATGATGCCTATTATTTAACCTAAAGAGATTTCCTTCAAGGAAACACACCACCTCTTTCTTCAAAAATTTAAAAACCTCTATTCCCAAACGGATGTGAGGAAAACAAAGGTGTTCAGTTTTTCCTCCTTCGCTTGACCAGAACAGCAGAAAAAAAAGTTATAGCTACCTATCCATTTAAAACATACACCAATACAGCAGCTCAGGCCATCTTGACCCACACAGATGTCAAAGACCCAGCTTCCCCTTTTGGTCCATGTTCACATTATCTGATCTTAGCAGAAAGAGCAATTGGGAAAATGGGGTGAGAGGGAGGGACACCCCATCAATCCTGTTGAGTATTTGTGATTCCCATAGGCTAGCCCATATGAAAGAGCAAGAAGCCAGATCATTGTCAGCTATCATGCTTTCCAGGGTCAGACAGGCTGGCAACATCTAAATATGTTTACTTGAATGAGGAATTGGAAGAGGCTTAGCACCAGTGGAACCAGACCCAGTTAGCAATCAATGCTTTCAATGAAGAACAGAAAAAAATTTGAGGGTGCAAAGGCAGCAAAACGGAATCTGAATGTCAAGTTCACTACAGTCTCAAACATTTATTAATTAAACAGATTCATAGAACACAGGAAGCAACCTCCAGCCCATCATTTCTATACTACTTCTTCGAAAAGTTAATAAATTAGCCCCACTTGCCTGTCCTTCCTCAAAACCTTATTTTTATATCAAAACCAAAATTTCTCCTTTCAAACATAAGTCAAATTTCCCCTTGTAATTCACTCGAAGCTGCTTTTGCCATCTTGTTAGGCAGCATATTTCATAACATAACTCACTGTGTCAAATAATTCTCATTTTCCCCCTGGCTTTTTGACAAATTATTTGAAATAATAATTTTGTTTTGTGAAGGATAGGTCGTGCCTTACTAACCTTATTGAGTTTTTTGAAAAAGTGACCAAAGAGGTGGATGGGGGTAAGGCAGTTGATGTGGTATATATGGACTTTAGTAAGGCGTTCAATAAGGTGGCACATGGAAGGCTTCTGCAGAAAATGCAGATGTATGGGATTGAGGGTGATTTAGCTAATTGGATTAGGAATTGGCTAGCAGATAGAAGACAGAGGGTGGTGGTTGATGGAAGTTATTCATCGTGGAGTTTGGTTACAAGTGGTGTACCTCAGGGATCAGTTTTGGGGCCCCTGCTGTTTGTAATTTTTATAAATGATCTGGATGAGGGTATTGAAGGATGGATTAGTAAAATTGCAGATGACACTAAAGTCGGTGGAGTGGTAGATAGTGAAGAGGGGTGTTATAGTTTGCAGAGGGACTTGGACAAGTTGCAGAGCTGGGCCGAGAGGTGGCAAATGGAGTTTAATGTGGAAAAGTGTGAGGTAATTCACTTTGGCAGGAAAACAAATGTGTAGAGTATAGGGCTAATGGTAGGACTCTTAATAGTGTTGATGAACAGAGGGATCTTGGTGTATGTGTGCATAGATCCTGAAAGTTGGCAATCAAGTTGATAAGGTTGTTAAGAAGGCATATGGAGTCTTAGCTTTTATTGGTAGGGGGATTGAATTTCGGAGCCGCAACGTCATGTTGCAACTGTACAAACTCTAGTGCGGCCGCACTTGGAGTATTGTGTGCAGTTCTGGTCCCCGCATTATAAGAAAGATGTGGAGGCATTGGAGAGGGTACAGAGGAGGTTTACGAGGATGTTGCCAGGTATGGAGGGCAGGTCTTATGAGGAGAGGCTGAGGGATTTGAGGTTGTTTTCGTTAGAAAGAAGCAGCTAAGAGGAGACCTTATTGAAACATATAAGATGATTAGAGGGTTAGATAGGATGGACAGTGATAGCCTTTTTCCTAGGATGGAGAAAGCTAGCACGAGGGGACATAGCTTTAAATTAAAGGGTGGTAGTTATAGGACGGATATCAGAGGTAGGTTCTTTACCCAGCGGGTGGTTAGGATATGGAATGCCCTGCCTGCGGCAGTTGTAGATGCACCAAGTTTGGTGGCGTTTAAGAGGTCAGTAGATAAGTTTATGGACGAAAAGGAAATGGTTTAGTTTGGAGGGTCATGCTTTTTCCTAATTGGTCGGCAAAACATCGAAGGCCGAAGGGCCTGTTCTGCGCTGTAATGTTCTACGTTCTATAACAATTACTGAAACCCAAAGCTAACTAACATCATATACATGTCAGGTACTGTGTCCTCATTAATGTGTGTTTCACAGTTGTGTATTCTGTGAAATATGGAATCTCTATACCTGCTGCAAGTCTAAAGGTCCACTTCACACATAGCAATACTCACGGCTGATATTGCTGCATAATTAATAGTCCAAGTGAAAGTTTTGTAGATTGTAAATATCTTCTTTGCCCTGCAGTCCATTCCTTTATCAAAACACCACAGAATGGAAACCCAGCCCAAAGCAGAGGAACAGAAACTACCGTAAGACTCCTTTACCAATGGTAAAACAAGGTGCAACTTTACTAATTGTTGCAAGGACTCTACATCTGTCCTCCAATGCTGCATAGTCCCAGCATTTACAGTTTCTATTTCGCGAGTGCATTCCACATCTAAACAACCGGCTGTGTAAAATTTCTGCTCATCTCCTCTGCTTTTATTGCCAATTATCTTAAATCTGTATCGTCTGGTTATTGTTCCTCCGCCTGTGGAAACAGTTTCTCCATATCCATTCCATTAAAAAACTCGAGTAGGACTACTAAATTCCCCCATTATCTTGTCTGAGCTATGAACAACCATCCCAATTCTCCACTCATGCCGCACAATGAAACCCCTCGTTGGGTAACACTGGGTGTCCAGTGAAGTATTATGAATTGCAGTCATTAATATTGGCCAATACATCCCTTCATTCAAACAGAAAGAAAGGACACAAAGAACTGAGGAAATGGATTTTAACGTTATTTTTGCTGGTGATGGTTAAGGGAAGATTGGTGACAGCATGATGGCAGAGTGGTTAGCACTGCTACCTCAGACTGCTAGGGTCCCAGGTTCAATTCCGGCTCTGGGTCACTGTCTGTGTGGAATTTGTATGTTCTCCCCATGTCTGCATGGGTTTCCTCCCAGTGATCCGGTTTCCTCCCACAGTCCAAAGATATGCAGGTTATTTGATTGGTTGGACTAAGTTGCCCCTTAGTGTCATGGGGATTAGCAGGGTAAATACTTGGGATTACAGGGATGGGACCTGGATGGGATTGTTGTCAGTGCAGACTCAATGGGCTGAATGGTTTCCTTCTGCACAATTCAGGATTCTATGAAGAGTGTTGGCCAGTACACTGTTCTTTCAACAGGGCTAGGGGAATCACCTATGTAAAACACTCAAACACAACAGGCTGCAGCTCAATGCCACATGTAAAGGAGAAAATAGGCATCAAAGATGCTGATTATTGCAGGCAGAAAGGGCCAAGGACAGAACTAATGTGGTGACATAAGTTGTAGGAAGGAACCCTCAAGGCCAAGCTCAGCAAAATGAGATGGCATTTAATCTAAGTTAAACTGACAGTAAAGTTGGCAAAGATAACAGATTTACACTGAGGAATCTCCTTTTAGGTGATAGAATTGTATTCATGCGCTCTATATAAAGTACAAAGGTGATGCAAATCAAGAGTTCCACAAATCAGAGGTTTTAAAAGCAAGGCACACAACGGAATTAGGGCTAGCAGTAAGAATTGCACATTTAAGCCCTGGAGTGCTGTTTGAACACAGAACTTTCTGAATTTAGGGCTGATATGTTATCACTGAGCCAGAGGCCGAGGTGAAATGCATATTCTTGCCCATCTGTTTATCAGTCACCCTCTGCTGGAAAGCACATAAACGTGGTGATCAGTCTCTCTCCCCACTATGACATACCTCATAGCAGCTTGTAATTCATTCATTGTCCAGGACAGTGATGGGCAACCTACGTCCCAGTGGCTATATGTGACCTATCAGGGTTCTGATTGCGACCCACGAGACATTTTGTTGATTGTTGCAGGGTCACCAGATTCCACTGATTTCTGTCCCTGTAGGTTTTTCCTACAGGATAACTGAAGTGACACAGTGAAGTGAGGACAAATGAAGTGAGGTTTGTACTGATTGCTCACAGCATTGACTGTGAGGACCATGCATTCTGTGTCCAAAGTGTAAATATTTCTTTTGATTTTACCATTTGAAACTGATGACAGTTTGACCAATACATAAATGGCTAAGCAATTTTTATAATCCTGTGAAATATTCGGGGTGCACTAAATGTACTTAATCATATCCATGGGGTCATGATTAGTGAACAAGCTCAATTTCAACCTTGCTGTCCACCGAGATGAAGGAGGGCCACTCATGCAGCCCACTCACCAGCCAAGACTGCCCATCGCTGGTCTATGTACATACAGGGAGATATTTGCCACAGCATTAGAGAAAGCACAATTAACCCACTCATCAATCAGGAGGAGCAACTCCTGCTCCTTGCATCTGAGATGCAAGTCCAATTGAACTCGCATTTCAACATATCATCAATAAGCAGCGATCACTTACGGTCAGAGGAGTTCTTGCGGCTGGACAAGGAGTCGTCAGCTGCACCATCCAGTTGCTGTAGTGTTATCTGTCGGATATTGTCACCATCATCTTCAGGCATGATCAGCTTCATCAGGGTCTGGTTACATACATTTGCTACTTCCTTAATACCTGGACTTTGAATTAAGGAGCGAGCACACCAAAAACTAAAAGCAGGACAGAAATATTCAGCAGATGATATAACAGTGATCAACTGCAATTCACGAGACAGTACAGGACCAAGAGAAACATTTCCAGTTAACTGTCTGGCCAAGATGGTGCTGCAGGAATTTTGGCAATAGCCGTGCCACTAATGCTCCAAGACTGGAAAGAGCTCCTTGCAGCTTCCCTCTCCTCCACTCAGCATATGGCCAATCTCCAGAATGGTATCAAACAATGTCAGGGTTGAGTGCAGCGACAGCACAGCGTTAGTCTGTGCCTGATACCACCTTTGCTCCATTCTTGACACCACATGCCACAGCATGACCAAGTGTGCGGTCAGCCTTCCAAACTGGAAAGATGGATGGACACGGGGAGCATTAATGGGGCAAAAAGCCCACAATTCTTAGCTTGTTAGCAGGGGTAGGAGGGAAAGGTGACTATGTGACTGGAAATGAGACCAACGAAACTGCTTTTAAACAAGAATGACAGTGTGATGATAATATACAAATTTGGGTGCTTACAATGAGAATTGCTAAGTGGATGGGAGAAACAAAACCAGGTTTCAGTAATAGAACATAGAACACTACAGCACAAACAGGCCCTTCGGCCCACAAGTTGTGCCGAACACATCAAAACCTACCCAGCCGTAGACCTATCTATAACCCCCTATCCCATTAGATCCCATATACTCATCCAGGAGTCTTTTAAAAGACCCCAGCGAGTTCGCCTCGACCACCACCGACGGCAGCCGATTCCATTCACTCACCACCCTCTGAGTGAAAAACTTTCCCCTAGCATCCCCTCTGTACTTGCTTCCCTGCACCTTAAATCTGTGCCCTCTCGTCGCGACCATTTCAGCCCTGGGAAATAGTCTCTGAGAGTCCACCCTATCTATTCCTCTCAACATCTTGTAAACCTCTATCAGGTCGCCTCTCAACCTTCGTCTCTCCAGGGAGAACAGTCCCAGCTCCCTCAACCTGTCTTCATAAGGCATGCCTCCCAATCCAGGCAACATCCTTGTAAATCTCCTCTGCACCCTTTCAATAGCTTCCACGTCCTTCCTATAGTGAGGCGACCAGAACTGCGCACAGTACTCCAAGTGTGGTCTGACAAGGGTCCTATAAAGCTGCAGCATTACCTCCTGACTCCTGAACTCAATCCCTCGATGAATGAAGGCCAGTACACCGTAAGCTTTCTTAACCACATCCTCCACCTGGGAGGCTGATTTGAGAGTCTTATGGACCCGGACCCCAAGATCCCTCTGCTCTTCCACACAGCTAAGACTCCTACCTTTGATAGTGTACTCATTCATCCCGTTGGATCTGCCAAAATGGACCACAACACATTTATCCGCGTTGAAGTCCATCTGCCACTTCTCCGCCCAGTCTTGCATCCTGTCGATGTCATGCTGCAACTTCTGACATCCCTCCAGACCATCCACAACACCACCGACCTTAGTGTCATCGGCGAACTTACTCACCCATCCCTCCACTTCCTCATCCAGGTCATTTATGAAAATGACAAACAGCAAGGGTCCTAGAACAGATCCCTGGGGCACTCCACTGGTGACCGACCTCCATGCAGAAAAAGAGCCATCCACAACCACCCTCTGCCTTCTGCAGGCAAGCCAGTTCTGGATCCACAAGGCCAAAGCCCCTCGGATCCCATGGTCTCTCACCTTCTCAAGAAGTCTTGCATGTGGGACCTTGTCAAATGCCTTGCTGAAGTCCATGTGTGAAGAATGTCTCGAATGCAGATCAGATCAAAAAAGAGGTTAAAATAAAAGTATTGCATAGGAACTTCTTGAAGAGACAACATAATAAATACTGCAGTCTGCTCCTTTACACTAAGCACATAACCAGAGATATGCACTGGGCAATGTGTGTACTCTGTACTTGATTGGTGAGAAGGATACTCTTCTTCCTGTCATCATACGACAGGCAGGGTAGGACAGCTGTCAGGATTCCTGAAGAATAAGGTAGCATTACACGGCCAGCTAACTGGATGAACTCCCTCATCCACGTCATTGCAGTTAGTTGAATCAAATCATCTACAGAAAGCAGGAAACAATGGAAAAGACAGCGTGACTACCACTCATACAGCACTCTGATTCAACAACTGAAAACTGATGTGCAAAGTTTAAGACTGGGAATGTGTATTTTCTTGGTCAAAATGAATGTCAATTCTGAGGAATGAAATGCACACTTCAGGAACAGTATCAGTGTTGAGCACTTTCAAGTCAGATATAAAATGATGAGCAAAATTTTCTGTACCTGGCCCAACACTTAGAATGAGGGAAATTAATTAGTGATTGGAGCTTTATTACAGAATCATAGATTCCCTACAGTGCAGAAGGAGCCAATCGGCCCATTGAGTTTGCACTGACAACAATCCCATCCATTCCCATGACTCCACATATTTACCCTGCTAGTCCATCTGATACTAAGGGACAATTTAGCATGGCCAATCCAGCTAACCCACTCATCTTTGGACTGTGGGAGGAAACCAAAACACCCGAAGGAAACCCATGCAGACACATTCACTCCACACAGTCAGGAGTTGAACCTGGGTCCCTGGCGCTGTGAGCAGTGCTAACCACTGAGCTGCCCAGATTAAAAAGTGGATTCAAAGCTCAAAGCTCCAGTTGTCAGATACATGCAGTTTGAGGTCAACACTTAGGTTCAAAATTCTAGTCAGAAGAACAATAACCATTATTTTAATTTCCAACAATAGCCAGAACGAGTTCTCATTCAGTGTATATTTGTGAAATGTGCATGATTATTTGATATGGATTCACAGCTGCTAGGAACTCGGCCAAAGCTATCCAACTCATTTCACATGAGCCCCTTATAGCTAATAGGATGGAGACTCAACTTCCAGCCAGGTCTAGATTAAAACGCAGACCCTCCCAAGGTAAATGGCACTGCATTTAACCCACTGCACCATTTAGCTCTGCAGTCATTTCCATATTACACTGTCTCCAATACTGTTGCAGGAATCCACTACCTTGACAGATACATATCATGTACAGTTCTGAGCAGAGTTAAAATTGTAAACTTTCTTTAGCAAATGACAGCTGAAGACAATGAGAGAGAAAGTAATTTTAGTGGGGGGGTAGGGATGAAGAGAAATGGGAGAAGGAAGAGAAATGAGGAGAAGTGACAGGGAGGGGGGTTCAGAATGAGAAATAGGGAGGAAGAGAAGAAGGGTGGAGGAGTGAGTGAGAAAGAGGGAAGGAGGAAGAAAAAGAAAGCAGAGCAAGGAAGACCAGGGTGGAGAAAGAGAACTCACCAGAGGCCTGGCAATGGATGACTAAGATGTTGGCCATTTCAGCAAATTTGACACTTGAAGGGTTTTTCTTGATCTCCTTTAGAAACTCAACAAGGACTGTCTCACACCTAGAATAAGTTAAGAATGTTATCCAGGTAGAATCTGCTGATTAAGCTGCAGGAAGGACAAATACGGAATGGTCAAATGACCCTGCGGTCCAAACAATGGAATGGTTGCTTAAGGCAGAAAATAGAATCTGGACAGATCAGGAAAGCGCAAAGTTCAATCAGCAGCCTGTGCTGAGATAACTGATTGCAGCCAGCTACATAAAGGGATAGAATAATAATTCATCAGGAGGGAAAAAAAATCCATCAGTGAAAATAATAAATAAATTAAGATGACTACTTTTACAATTAAAAATTCAATCTCTGCATACAAATAAAGATTAATATTGTCCCTTCCCCCAAGAACCAACTTCCATTAGCTGCTTCTTTATGTTTTATAATACATCATTTCCACACACGTGAATTACGCCTGCTGGGCTGCGGTCATAGCGTCATTTTGGGGACATGATGGAATTGTGCAGCAAGTTCATCACTTGAGCAACAATTCTCAAGTGTTCCCTGTAAAATTTCACTATTCTGCAGTCAGCTTTTTCAATGCCACTCTTTTTTAAATTTCTTGCACAGCCACATTAATGTTATTTAATGCAAGTCAAGATAATTCAAAGCTTAAGAAAATGAATGCTCATGATGAGTCACCAACTTTGCTCACAACGTGCAGGTTATTCATACGCACATTTTACGGATCTCTCTACTGTTGTCTCCGAGGATCTGAAAGAGTCCATCCAGAATTTCTGGCAGGTAGTCTAGCAAGTTAATATCTGGAACACATTCCAATACCAGGATCTGCAAAGATAGCCAAGATTGAAAATAGTACGAGAGCTGGCAATATTCAGAGGTAACACTACCTGAACCTAGAGTGTGGTCTTGAAGCTCAGAATTCAATTCAAAAATAAGAAACTGAATGTACTGCTGCATTTTAAGGTGGGAAACATTAGATTACAAGCAACTTCCCTAATATGTATGGACTAGGTCAACAATGTGAATACAGGAGATGACTGGACAGGACACCAATTGCATTGAATAGCATTTGCTCTGCTTGAATCAAGTCAGGGGACATAAGGTATAACATGGCTGCAAGTAATATATTGATCAGTCCTCAGCCAGAACCTGAAGCTCAAATCAGCGCTGCGAGAGCGGGAGTAGGAATTAACTTCCCTTCTTAGTTTTAAAATTCTCAAGCTATCGATACAATCTGCTACCAATTAGAGCACCATACTCATTCCTCTCATTGAAGGCCACAAACATTTTGCAACTCACCCAGGAGATGATGAATTGCCTTGCATACTGATTATTAGAATAAATTCGTTCTCTCAAGAGAGGAACAAAGGCCACAAGGTCAAATTTGGAACTTTCTGTGACAATGTCCTGTAAGATAAGAAATAAAATCACTCATCACTGACTAAATAGTTATTAGTTGCATTAAATAGCTCACACACAGTGAAAAAAATCCACAACTCAGAGTGACAAGAATCACTAAGTACACTTATCAATTCAGAAGGATCAAAAATGGTGTGTGAAAGAAATTCTATGGGAGTCTTGCCTGAAATTGGTTTAGTGTGCTTAAGGAATTAAAAGATGGGATTTTGAAATGCTTAGCACCTTTTACTACATGCAGCCTTGGTCCATAATTAACATAACATAAGAAATAGGAGCAGGAGTCGGCCATCTAGCCCTTCGAGCCTGCCCCCGTCATTCAGTAAGATCATGGCTGATCTGAAGTAGATCAGATCCACTTT
The DNA here is from genome assembly GCA_024679065.1 of Sphyrna mokarran. Classification (NCBI taxonomy): domain Eukaryota; kingdom Metazoa; phylum Chordata; class Chondrichthyes; order Carcharhiniformes; family Carcharhinidae; genus Sphyrna; species Sphyrna mokarran. The sequence goes on along the minus strand of JAGIQG010000004.1, from coordinate 57,825,077 downwards.
CCTGCCTTCTCCCCATAACCCTCAATTTCCTTGTCTATCAGAAATCTATTTACCCATGACTTAAATATTTTCAACTAGGTAGCCTCCACCACTTCAATGGGCAGAGAATTCCAGAGATTCACCATGCTTTGAGTGAAGAAGTTCCTCCTCAACTCTGTTCTAATTCCTCCTCAACTCTGTTATAAAATGCATACATACTATCAGATGAGACATTAAACCAATTGGACATAACTCCTGGGGAGTTCTCCCAATGTCGTTGCCAATCTTTATCTATCCCTCCATCAACATCACTAGAATAGATAACTGGATTGTTATCACATTATTATTTGTGAAACTTGTGCAAATTAACTGCCAACTTTCCTATATTACAAAGGTGATTACACTCCAAAAAGTATTGCATCGGTTGTAAAATGCTCAAGTCATGAAAGGCTCTTTTTCATATGCCTGCAAACTATCACTACTTCTCAACATGCCAAAAGAAAAAGTCAACTCCCTTAAAAATATTCTCTCAAGCCTGGCCTCTTAAAAATTCTCAACATAACAATAATGGCAAGAAAACAATGAAACAGTAATTCAATGGAGAAGCTATGAAGAGCCATCATCTTTAGGATCTCCCATCACAGCTGTGGACACATCCACCTTATTGGCATTTGAATTGAGGGCAAAGCATTCTCAAATATTGCTTTGACACCTCTATAGCTCTTGTTCAAGAATAGATTTTCTTCCAGCTGTGTATGTATAGCTCCAATCTCACTCTGGTAGTGTGCAATCTCACAACTGATTGACTGATAAGTAGAAATATTACAAGTCATTGCTTTCTCTTTGGAGTACCAGCAGTTTACTACTGCAACTCTTGGTGCCATTGCCCACAGGCCAGTCAGGGCTCTGGTTTTCTTTGAGGGTTTGTTTCAGGATAATTAAATCCCTCAAAGAAAATTAACATTTTAAACTGTCATGGCAAGAAATCAGAATGCACAAATCAAAAAGCTCTAATCATTCTCCAACTGGTCTGGAGAAAGCTGGATTCCTTTCTGACTTTAGGTGCTGAAATGAGCACAGGACATTGTTACATACAAACAAAAACAACTAGTGACAACTCAGCTCGAGACAATGAATTCTCCATCCATTTCCAAATAGACTGCAACCATGCAAAAGGTCAAGTTGCCACTGAAGGAAAGAGACTGCACTCCTGGTTAGGGCTGATACTGCTCACAGTTATGGTGGTCTTGCCTTCTATAAGCAGACATTATCATTAGCATTGGTGCACACAAACAGCCTGGCTAACTGCACTAAACAAAGATTTTCTCGCATGATTTGCCTATATTATGCAGCTCAAACCAACCAAGTACTAACTGTTCCAAATTTAAAGGTTTATAAACTGAGAAATGTGGGTGACAAAGAGCCAAAAGCCACCCCCCGGATACTGCCAAAGAAGAGCATATAGAATGGGTTGGTGAATCATGAAGTAATTAGTTAAAACCAGGCCTTGCTTTTTTAAGTCAATTGACTGCAATAAGCCAAGGTAACAGGTCAGGAATTCCATTGTGCAAGGTTTTGTGAAAGGATAAGTCAATCAACACAATTACGTCAAGACCTTGGAGAGGTGTACAGGACCTTTGTTAAAATGGTACAGGAAACATGGGGTCTCAGTAACACAGAGAAAGCTGGATTGTCCTTAGAGCAGAAGAGGTTAAGGAAAGATTTGATTGAAGCATTCAAAACCTTTGCTAGATTCAATAAAGAGGAACTTATGCTGGTAGTTAATAACCAAATAACAGATTTAAAGTAATTGGATAAAGAACCAGAGACAAGATGAACAGCAAGAGGAGAAGGACCAACTGGATGGCTCTTTCGAATGATCATCCTTCTTGCTAGAAGATGCTAGGATTTCAAGAGAAGACCAGGTAAGCTTGACTTCATTAACAAGGATGCAGTCAGCATAGTGGTGCTCAAGAAAGCAAAGCCATCTAATGCCATGGCCTACACTTTCTAGCATTCAAAATGTATAAGAAATAAAGAAATAACATTTGTGTATGAGGGAGAGTGAGGGAGTTGGAGAGTGGTTAGGTCATGAAAACTACTCCTAAAGTTTGTCTGTTAAAGGAAGGCCCAGATTATTTAGCTGTATAGGTGTTCATACTTGAGACAACGGCAACAACCGTTGTGTTTACAGTAGTAGATTGATAGTTTCCAAAGTCTCAGGAAGATGCAAAAATATCAAATTATAAACAATTACGCCATAAACTGTCTATTTAATTCAAAGAAAGAATAAAATTGGATTTAGGGAATAGCTAATCAGCATTTGTATCTGAATACAAGGCCCATGTGATTCACATGATGGATGCAGGGGAAGGTGTTGCTTAAAGGTGTTTCTATGAAAATCATAGACAAGTTAGTCTGCCAGGATCCAGAAAACAATGTTGTGCAGGAATGAGGGTGGAACTCCTGCTCTGAGTGAAATGACCAAATTCATGAGTGCTTGAAACAAGCCTTGGATTGGCCTGATTTGTGCAAAAACAAGAACCTCCAGGAAAAACACATTCATTAAGAGAGTGTTCTGAGGGTAAAAGTTACAAGGTTGAAAAAGGAAAGGAACGGAAGTAAATCCTCAAGAGTTGAGAATCACTTCAGACTGGGTCGGAAGAATCAAATAACTACTTCAGGGACAATGTAAAAAAAATGAAGTTGGTTTCTCAGTTGCTTTAAAATTGAGAGAGAAAAGTTTTATTCTCTAGCTTAAAGTATAAACTGTCTACAAAAATCACATTTTGTATAGAGGGCTTTTATAAAATTGAGGTCTTTGAAGCCTGTTATCTTATCACCATTTTGTCTACTAACTAGAAGATCTAAAAGTTTTTTTTTTAAAATCAGTCTCTATGAGGATTGTAACCCCTCTCGAATTTGAAGGGTGAAAAATTAAACATCTTCACTTTTCTGCTTGGGTAACAATACAATTGGACTTCATGAGTGCAGCATTGAAAGTACTCTCCAGTGAAGGGTTAGGATTTGGAGTGAATCACGTATTGTCTTCTTTCAAAAAGAAGAAGGGAAACAAGTGAATCTGAATTGTCCTCCTTAGAATAGGTAGTGTTAAGAGAAGGTTTAATAGAGGCATCCAAAAAGCAACAACTTAATCACTCTGACGGATCTCCTTGCATTTATCTCAATGCATCCGCATGGCTTTCACAACGGATGCCATTCCTTTACATGGTACAAATTCACACAACCAGAAGTCTACCAGTTGGTAACGATAACAATTCAATCTCAAGAAAGATGACTGTCAGTCAAACTATACTACTATAACTCTCGGGCAAAGATAGGGGAGAATCCATTTTAAAACGTAAAAGACAAATCAAATTCTTGTTCAGCAACCATCCAACTCTTCCCACATTCTGGAAAATGCTCAATCACAGTCCAATAATTCAAAACCTAAACACAACAGATATCATCAGCAATGAACTCAGATGCTTACCTTTAATAACCGGTCCAATAATTCAGAGCCACTTTTAACATTAGGATCTGGATCTGCAGCCAACTGTGTAAAACAGAGATACATTATTACTCAGCAAATAGTTAAAAGGTACCATTTTCCTTCCATGACACAGTGGAAAATTTCAAAAATTAAGTGACTGTGGTGTGAGGATGACCCTACAGACTTCAGGGAGAGAAGTTTTTGTTAGGATAGCTTTCTTCATTGCAGGAAAAAGAACTAATGAAAAATCTAATAGAGAGGTGTTCAAATTTGATTGGCAAAACAATAACCCAGACCATACCAAATCTCCAGAATAGCTGAGAATCTACTGGAATTGGCATCAATCACTCAGCAGTTACAAAAATGCCAGGGGATTTTAAAAATAAATCATTGTAAGAGTTGGGCCCATTTAGTTCACAAGCATCATCAAGCAGCTGCTTTATCCTGGATAGTGTTGTGCTCCTGGAATGTTGTTGGAACTGCAAGTGGAGAATATTGCATTACATCCCTGATCTGTGCCTTGTAGATGGTGGACAAGCACTGGGGAGTTAAGAGATGAGTTACTCATTACAGTCTTCTCAATCTCTGACCTGTTCTCATAGCCACAGTATTTAATTGACAGGTCCCATTTAGTTTTTGGTCTCTGGTAACCCCCAGGATGTTGATAAAGGGGGATTCAATGATGGCAATGATATTGAATGTCATAAGAAAATGAGTGGCTTCTCCATTATTGGAGATAAACAAAGAACAACACAGCACCGGAAACAGGCCCTTCAGCCCAACGAGCCCGCGCCGCCGTCCTAACGTCTTAATGACATATAGGGACCAATTTGTTACCCAATCAGCCTAAGAGCACATTTTTGGGATCTGGGAGGAAACCAGAGCACCCGGAGAAAACCCACGCAACCACGGGGAGAACGCGCAAACTCCCGCACACACAGGCCCAAATCCATGTGTCTGCACAGCAACAGCGATAGTCCCTGAGCTGTCATGGTGCCCATCAGATGGTCCAGTTTAAGCATACACTAACAACGTGAAGCACTAGGCCACTCCTGAAGCAACATCCAAGAGCAGCTCTCGCACGACCTGCCGTATGCATGCCCTTGTTGGTCAACAAGGTGGACCGAGCATCCTGTGGAAACAAATAGGATATTTAAACAGTCCTACTATATCCCTCTATCTGCAGACTGCTCACGTGGCTGTCCAAGAGACCCTTAAACAACCCTAGCGTGCCTGCTCCCACTACCTTACTCAGTAGTGCATTCCACACCCCCACTACCCTTTGTGTAAAAAACTGCCCTCTAATATTCGTCTTATAAGTAGCCCCCCTCACCACAAGGCCGTGACCCCTCGTTCTATCCTTTTCTAATGGTGGAAAAAGCTTACCACCATTTACTCTATCTATACCCCTCATAATCTTATATACCTCTAATAGATCCCCTCTCAGCCGACGTCTTTCAAGGGAAAACAACTCCAGTGCGTTCAATCTTTCCTCGTAAGACAGCCTTTCCATACCAGGCAGCATCCTGGTAAATCTCCTCTGCACTCTCTCCAGGGCCTCCACATCCTTCCGGTAGTAAGGCGACCAGAACTGGATGCAGTACTCCAAGTCAGGCCTAACCGACGTTCTATACACTTGCAACATTAGACTCCTACTCTTGTATTCTATACCTCTTCCTATGAAGGCTATCATACCATACGCTTTCTTTATCGCATTCTCCACCTGTACTGACACCTTCAGAGACTTGTGAACCTGCACCCCCAGGTCTCTCTGCATCTCTATACTCTGGATAGTTTTACCTTTTATCCTGTAACTCCCCTCTACATTTTTCTGGCCAAAATGCATCACCTCGCATTTATCTGGATTAAATTCCATTTGCCATCTATCTGCCCAATCTACCAGCCTATCTATGTCCTGTTGTACTGCCTGGCACTGCTCCTCAGTTCCTGCCAATCCAAGCATCTTAGTGTCATCAGCAAATTTGCTGATCACACCACCTACCCCCTCTTCCAAGTCATTTATATAAACCACAAATAGAAGAGGTCCTAGTACTGAGCCCTGTGGCACACCACTAGTGACACACCTCCAGTTGGAAAAAGAGCCTTCCACTACTACCCGCTGTCTCCTCCTCCCAAGCCAGTTCTCAACCCATCTACATACCTGGCCCTGTATCCCATGCGCCTTCACCTTTTCTATCAGCCTACCATGAGGAACCTTGTCAAACGCCTTACTGAAATCCATGTAGACGACATCAACGGCTTGTCCTTCATCAACCGTTTTTGTCACCTCTTCAAAAAATTCCACTAGATTCGTAAGGCACGACCTCCCCTTAACGAAGCCATGCTGCGTATCCCTGATCAGATCGCAGCGCTCCAGATGTTCATACATCCTGTCCCTGAGGATCCTCTCCATTAGCTTACCTATAACTGAAGTCAAGCTCACCGGCCTATAGTTCCCTGGGTTATCCCTCTGACCCTTTTTAAACAACGATACTACATTTGCTATCCTCCAATCCTCTGGGACCACACCTGTGTCCAAAGAAGAGACAAAGATTTGCATCAGAGGATCAGCAATGTCATCTCACCTCCCTTAGCAGTCTGGGGTAAATGCCATTAAGCCCCAGAGCTTTATGCTGCCTAAAAGCCCCAACACCTCTTCCCTCGTAATGTTTATTTCCTTTAACGGGTCCTCAAATTCCTCAAAGCCGGCACCAGACATCAAGCCCCTCTCCCGCGTGAATACCGACGCAAAGTATTCATTCAAGATCTCCCCCATTCCCTCAAGCTCTAAGCATAGTTCCCCTCCTCTGTCCCTGAGAGGTCCAATCTTCTCTCTAACCATCCTTTTGCTCCTTACATAGGAGTAAAATGCCTTAGGATTTTCCTTAATCCTACCTGCCAAAGCCATCTCGTGGCCCCTTTTTGCCTGACACCCCTTTTAAGATCCCGTCTACACTCTCTATATTCTTCCAGCGCTGTCTCTGTCCCCAGTTGCCTAGATCTAACGTACGCCTCCCACTTCTTCCTGACCAAGTCTTCGATATCCCTAGTAACCCACGGTTCTCTAATCCTACCTTTCCCATCCTTCCTCCTTACCGACACATGTCTTTCCTGCAAAGATTTTCGTTTTCCCTTGAAAGACTCCCACATGTACTGCGTCGACCTACCCTCGAACAGCTTATCCCAGTCGGTATTCTTAAGATCCTGCCTAATCCGGCTGTATCTAGCCCTCCCCCAGTTTAACACCCTCTCTTTAGGGCAGGCTTCATCTTTTTCCATTAATATCCTAAAGCAGACAGAGTTGTGGTCACTAGTTGACACATGCTCTCCTACTACAACGTCAACTACCTGCCCTGGCTCATTCCCCAGAACCAAGTCCAGTATAGCCCCCTCTCTAGTCGGGCTATCCACATACTGCTCCAAGGACCCTTCCAAAACACACTGTACAAATTCCTCCCCGTCCACACCTTCTGCTCTGGGCACCTTCCAATCTACCCCAGAGAAATTCAAATCTCCCACTACAACCACCCTATTCTTCCTACACTTATCTAAAATGTCCCTGCATATCCCTTCTTCCACGGCCCGTGGGCTGTTGGGCGGTCTGTAGAACACACCCAACATAGTAACCTCTCCCTTCCTATTCCTCAACTCCACCCATAGCAACTCATTTCCTAAACCATCCATACCACTCTCCCTCTGCACTGCTATGATGTGATCCTTAACTAATAACGCCACTCCCCCTCCTCTCTTCAAACCACCTCTATCATGCCTAAAACACTTGTACCCTGGGATATTCAATTGCCAGTCCTGCCCCTCCTTTAACCACGTCTCAGTCACCGCCACCACTTCTAGCTTCCTCGTGAACATTATTGCCTTCAGTTCATCTGTTTTGCCAGTCAGACTCCTCGCGTTAAAACACATGCACTGAAGACCCTCAGGCCCTCTCTGACCCTCCTTCCTGCCATCTGGACTTACCCTGTCTCCCATCTCTCTCCCACTCCCAATTCCCCCTGTCTCCCCACCCCCCCCCCCATATTAGTTTAAACCCTGCCGGAACACTCCAGCTAACCTCCCAGCTAAAATATGGTCAATACCTGGCACTTGTGGGGCAAGAATGTTACTTGCTATTTATCAGCCCAAACCCAAATGTTGTCCAGGTCTTGCTGCATGTGGGCATGAACTTCTTCAGCACCTGAGGAGCCATGAATGGTATTGAACATTGTGTAATCATTAGTGGACACCCCCATTTCTGACCTTATGATGGAGAGATGGGCCAGAATTTTATCAGAATCAGGACAGATGAGGTTTGCAGAATGGAATTCTCCATTAGCCTCGGGTGGGATTTTATGAGCCTCACCAGAGATGAAACCCCATCCATCGTCATTGATAAAGCAATTCAGTTTGGCTGGGCCAAGGGCACTATCCTGAGGAACTCCTACAGTGATGGAGCAGAGACGATTGGCCTCCAACGATCATCTTTTGTGCCAGGTATGATTCCAACCTGTGGAGAATTTTCCCACTGATTCCTATCAATTCCAATCCCTATTTTGTTAGGGCTCCTTAATATCATACTGAAATGCTGCTTTGATGTCAAGGGCAATTATTCTCACCTCAGTTCAGCATGCTTGGAACAAAGCTGCTGAGAAAGTGCTGCCTCATAGTACTGCTGATGATATCTTCCATCACTTTGCTGATGATCAAGAGCAGACTAATGGCTGGATTGGATCTGTCCTGCTTTTTGTTGTCAGGACATACCTGGGCAATGTTAATGGGAAGAATCTTGTACGATCAACAGGGCTGGTTGTGCTGTTGGCTCCATTTCCAGTGCTTTGGTTGGTCCATCTGGTTTCATTTGTTTTGAACTTTGTCATGATATAACCAGCTAGGTTATGAAATGAAATGACCGTGAAAATCCCCTCATCGCCAAGCTCTGGTGCCTATTTGGGTACACTGAGGAGAATTTAGCATGGCCAATGCACCTAACCAGCATTTCTTTGGATTGTGGGAGGAAACCAGAGCACCCGGAAGAAATCCACGTACACAAGTGCAGACTCCACACAGACAGTGACCCAAGCCAAGAACTGAACTCAGATCCCTGGCTGTGAGGTAGCAGTGCTAACCACTGTGCCATTGTGCTGCTCCATTGCTGTGACTCTGGAATCACACGTTGCCCAGGCCAGTGAAGATGTAGAGTAGTAGATGTTATGATTTCTATCATTTCTAAGGTCTTTATTGCTTTTAATTAACTGAATTTAAATCTAATTAGTTATGGTGGGATTTGAACCTGTGCCTCCAGAGCATTAGCCTAAGTCTCTGGATCACTCGTCCAGTAACATTACCATTACACCACTGCCTTCCCTGTCAGTATGCCAACAGTAATTTTCAAGCTACAATGAAAGAAAGATGTTGTTTTAAACCTTGCTGGCAAAATAGTACCAAGTTCACACTGTTTGCTGTTACTAATGCACAAATTAGCTAGCTAGTTTAGCCAAAAGAGAGCTACGTTGTGAATTGCTAATCATTAGAACTTGGTAGAAAATTTGCTCCATTCTGTGCACAATCTCACACTCAACTTCCCTGTTAATTTTAAGAACATCCTGGATGTGCACATTAATCAATCACTCATTAAATTCACCACAGAAAGACGGTTCAAAATGGGAGCATAAATATTTTTTTTTGACATTATAATTGCCAATAAGACCTCCCAACAGCTAAAAAAATTAAACTTTTGTATCTCATTCCCGCATGTAGTAAATTTTTGCTAGAGATTTTAAAATTTCATCACAGGCAGTAGTGGTAGCCTGGGTTGGAATGGAACATTGAATGGTTACATGGTATTCTGACCCCAGTTCCATTAGAGTATTAAGACTCCAATTTGGAATGTCTCTTCCTATGTCAATTCATAGCTGTAACTTTATCAAAAGCAAACGCAGTTGACAATGCAATCAAGGCTTGGCAAAGGACTTTATTATATATGGCTTGGAGATTGAGATTTTCTTGTGGCTGCTGTTTTCAGTATCTTGCATGCCACACCACAACTATTCGACAGCAATAAGAGGAATTGAGATAGGATTCATATTTATGCATCTCTGTCCACACAGCCAACTTATAAACCTAGAACTCAGTCATTTTATACCATCAGCTTTCTAAGACGTCATATGAGCCAATGAATCTGAGAATATGTCCAGCAGAATTTGGCAACCTTAAGTCCATAACTGATTTAAAGGGAATAATGGGAGCTTTTTTTAAAAAAAAAACACAGTAGACTGGTAGAAACTGTCCTGCATGAAATAGTACAGGGGATATAATTCATGAAAGCTTTTCAAATGGACAAGGATAAATATTTAATGAAGAAAGTATTGAAAAGGTTACGGGGAAAGATTTTGGTGAACAGGTGTATGTAGAGAGCTCTGTGAGAATACCAACTGGGTTTCTGACTGTCCCTGCTAACCACGTGTTACTGGTCACATGGTTAGGGTGGGCCAATCAGAATTTGAATTGTGATCTGCTCAAAGGCAGCTGGAAGCTCCTCCATTTCTGCCCAGTGCAAATTTAACTGAAGTTGAAGCACCTGTAAACATTTACCAAGTGAAGTCTCAACTGAAGTTTTAAATAAATGAAAAAAATATGGACTGCTCAAACCCTGTGTCTGTTCACTTGTCCGGGGGGGTGGCAAGGACAGGAAAAAAAGGTTGCTGTGCCCAAAGAATTGAATCCTCCGAAGTGTGATCTAGCCAGTTTTCACCACTCATCTCTCACTCAGTTCACAAACAAAGGAAACAAAAGACACTTGTTCATTGCGATGGAGAAGTTGGACAGGAAAAAAGCAGGCTGAAATGTGTATTTTGTTGTGTTTTTCCTCCACCTGATGGTAACCAGTATAAACTAGTCAGGTGCAAAGTGCAGACACATTCATGTTACAAATGGCACAAAACAGACCAACCCAATTTCCCACTATAACAAACATGTATCCCCACATCATTAATCCAGTCTTGATTCCTGCCACCACACTCCCTGTACATAAGTTTATAAGATACCGAGACTACGAACGGTTTTGTCACATTTTCAGTATTCATAAAATATCTATGATGTGGAGATGCCGGTGTTGTGCTGGGGTAGGCAAGATGAGAGGTTATACAACACCAGGTTATAGTCCTGCGCTTTTGGAGTGCTGCTACTCCATCAGGTGAAGTGGACCCATCTTTCCCCTTTCAGGTAACTTCACCTGACAAAGGAGCAGTGCTCCAAAAATCTGTGATTTCAAGTAAAACCATTGGGCTGCAACCTGGTGTCATGTGATCTCTCAAACTAACTACATCTATGTAAGTGATGGCTGTTCTGGCTCACCAATAACTTCAAATACCTTGCTGAGACCGTTGAACAGTACATTGAAGTGAGGAAGGACTGAGCCCCTAGCCACCTTCACAATGTTGTAGAGGGCCTCACAGGCATAGTAACGCAATCGACTATCAGCATCGTTGAAACAGGTCAAAACTGGCTCAATGAGTTCCTTTAGGTACAAACCAGAATCCTGCAGGGTAAATGTATGCACAGTAAATGAACACTAACAGAGGAAATCATGTACATTTTAACCATGCGTATTTTAACAGTAAATTTCTAATTTCATCTCCTGAAGGCATCAAAATGCATTTGGAGATATACAATATGTTCCCAGGTCCCTATTCAAACTGGTTGTTCTTCACACGTTAATGTAGTTAATGAGTGCAAACTATCCATCAGCATTTACGAACTCATTGAACTTTTCCCCCATTCCCCAGTCACCTAGTTCAGGGTGACCAAGACCAACCGCGGCTTCTATCCAAATTCAACCTTGGCTGAGATAAGAAAACATATAGCAGGTAACAGGAATTGAACCTGAGACCAGAAATACAGCAAAGACTGGCAAATAGCCTTGGGACCTCTGGGTTAATCAATGCTCTTTTTGCCAAAGGATTCATCTTTCTCCTTTTCAGCATCTCAAAACCATCCTCTGCAATCTGCCATTACACCCTCCCCTCATTCACCGCACCTCCCAGTGTCACACCCTCCCTTCATTCGCCGCACTTCCCAGTGTCGTACCCTCCTCTCATTCGCCGCACCTCTCAGTGTCACTGCCCCCCTCCATTTCTACATTTTTCAAGTTTACACTAGCACACAGATATCCAGTTTTACTGAAGAGGTCTTTGCTTGCACAAGCTGAAGTAACTGGATTCAATCCACTAGGGATTGAAACATGAAAGGTTCATAAGTTAATTCAGGTAGGCTATCAGAAGGACAGCACGTTGGGTCAGGAATGCTGGACTCATTCAGGAAGAAACAGAGAAAGGCCATGGATTCCTACAGCGAAGAAAAGGAGGATTATTTGAATCAGTCATTGTTGATGGTCAATAGACTGGTCTTGAAGGGATGAAGTCCAATTACAACATTTTTGATGTGTGACACCTCTGACCACAATCAGACACGTTATCTTTGAAAACTGTGATTTAGACTCGTGCTCGACAAAGGAACTTTACACCAACCAATGTCCCACAAGGAACTCTCAGCTTTAGGCCAATTACAATAGTTAGCTACTGATCTGCCAGATGTTATATCTTATAAGATATGTATATCTTTCATCTTTGAATTAACTTTGATGCTCAGTTACTAAACATACTGCAGTCCCTAGCATCCAGAGGCTGCCCTTTATTGCTCATTATCAGATGAAAGTTAGAAAGATCCAGGGATTCAACAGAGAACTGCACTTTGTGTTTTGCCATGCAACTCTCCTCAACATCTGTGGGCAGATTGAAAAAATACTATAAGCTTGTTCGACCTAAGCGGATAAATGAACAGCATTGTGTAAAACTTTAAATTCCATTATTCCTCTCAATCCATGTAGAGGCATAACAGATAAATGAAGATAAGATACACATCAGTATCTTAATCTCATAATCAGTAATCATAATCATAATCTCAATCATAATCAGTATCTTATCTCAATATATAACTGAAATTGCAAAACAGTTTTGGGAGCTAAGTGGTTAACTTTTGTTTCTATTTGGAATAACTAGATCCCTGAACACTATTCCGGTCTCCTTTAAACAGCACTTGATTTTTCAGGCAATTTTACCCATAGAAGCATTCTGCACATGTGAGGGAAGAAGAATCCATTCACAAAAAAATTGCATTTGCTATATTTAAATTAAAGAGTTGGCCGTGCTTTGATAAATGCACAGTTGTAACTGGAAACAAAGGAAGGCATTAAAATAATGAACACATTAAAAATACTTTACTAAGTTACTTTATGTTAAATGACCTTTGCTGGAATAAATATGCATATTTCTGTGCTCTATGGAGACAGCTCACAAAAACCATCGTCAGCCATTTTGCCTATAATGTAACTGGTATAACTTAATTCCAATCAGTAATTTAATAGAAACAAAATACGTTTATTATCACACATTGAAATTCACAAAGTCTAATTCCTGTAAGCAAATACAGCTTGAGCTCAGAGTTTAACTGCTGTTTGCAAAGGAATTTGAATACTGAAATACACTTAAAACATTCCAGTTTCATGTGACAAAGCATAGCCTGAAAGGACTCTTTCTTTGAAAATATTTTAACCATATTAAGTAAAGATGTAGATTTATAAAACATTTTAAAACCTCAGGAGATCTCAAAGAGCTTATAGCTAATGAAGTACTTACAGAAGTGTAGACACTGTTGTAATATAGTGAAACATTGCCACCTTTTGGCAACCAACAGGTTTTCACAAAGTGAAATAAAAACCAGATATTTGTTTCAGGTATTGATTGAGGATCTATGTTGAATAGAACATCAGGGAAAACCCTCCTGCTCTTTCAGATAATGTCTTTCAATCTTCAATGCTCATCTAGAGCATCAAAGGAGCCTCGGTTTAATTTCTCATCCAAAAGATAAACATGAAATGCAACCAACGTATCTCTCGTTATGCTGGTCAGTGCAAATCAGAAGTCACACTTTACAGGCTATGGGACAGAAAAGCAAATGGGGTGTTTATATGGGGGAAGGATAAATACCATCAGTGAAAGAATTTGTTAAATATTATCAAGCTGAAGAGGATTGATGAAGCCCAAAGTAATCAGTTTCTGCTTATTTTGAGCAATGAATGCATCAGCTGGTGAACAATGTTACTCACTTTGCCAAGAGCAATGGAGCAGGCTGCAAGACCGATGAGGCCACCTTTCCGGCTGTGAGGATGCTGTGACAGTGCAAATTCCTGGGAAAGGATTTGGATCACATGTTTGATTTGCCCAATGTTATTCTGTGCGACAAACTCTCGTACCAACCTGAGAAGAGGACAGAAATCTAGATGAGTTAATTGTTCGGAACTGCAGCCTTTTATCCCCTCTGCTACCCATACTCTTCCTTTTGTGGTATTCGTTAATGGGTGTGGGTGTTGCTGGGCTGGACCAGCACTTATCAACCATTCCTAAGGACACTGCTGTGGATTTGGAGTCACGTACAGGCCAGACTGGTGAGGAAGACAGATTTCTTCCCCTAAAGAGCATTAAAGAACCAGATGGGTTTTTACGACAATTAACAATAATTTCAAAGCCATCATTACACTTTTAATTCCAGATCTTTTATTGACTTTATATTTCGCAATCTACTGTGGTGGGATTCAATCCATAAAACGTTGCCAAGTCTCTAGATTACTGGCCCTGCAACAATCCCACTGTGCTACTGCCTGTCCCTCAAGCTACTGGCTTCGCACCAGGGTACAGATTTAATCACATCTCCTGATGTCCCCCAGTGTATTTACCAACTGAGTCTACTCCAGGGGCTTTCACACAGAATCTGGCACAGGGTTAATAATCTCCCTCCTCACCCAACTTTGCTGATGCTGTCTAATTTCACACCCAAGAGAATTTTACTGGTCCCCATGGTCCACTTCCCAGTAAGAATGAAAATATCAAATCAGGAGGAATGCTGAGTCTTGTTTACAAGAATAAACAAAGCTCTGTATCACTGATTACTCTGAGACCAGAGGAATTGTTAGGGACTTTAGACATCTAATGAGTGAGCAGTCAAAGAAAGAACAAAGAACGTAACAGCACGGGAAACAGGCCCTTCAGCCCAACGAGCCCGTGCAACCACCCCAATGTTCCCACCTCTACCCGCATTCCCTGTCTATGTTTTTTTTTAAAGCAACACAGCACGGGAAACAGGCCCTTCGGCCCAACAAGCCCGCGCCGCCGTCATACTATATAGTAGCAAATACATTATCCTATTTTAATATTCCCATATAATAATATATATATTATTCCTAATATGGAAAATTTTCACCATAGGGACAATTTGTTTCCCAATCAGCCTAAGAGCGAATTTTTGGGTTGTGGGAGGAAACCGGAGTGCCCGGAGAAAACCCACGCAACCACGGGGAGAACGCGCAAACTCCCGCAGACACCGGCCCAATTCCAAGTGTCTGCACAGCCACATCGATAGTCTCTGAGCTGTCATGGTGCCCTTCAGATGGTCCACATAAAGCACTCATTTACGACATGAGGTACCAGGCAACCCATGAATCAACATCCAAGAGCTGTACCTGCACCACCTGCCGAATGCATGCTCAAATTATGGACCGAATTACCTGTGGAAAAAAGCCGTAGTTAAACAGTCCTAATATATCCCTCTATCTGCATACCGCTCATGTGGCTGTCCAAGAGACCCTTAAACAGCCCCAGCGTGACTGCTCCCACCACCTTACTCGGCAGTGCATTCCACACCCCCACTACCCTTTGTGTGAAAAACTGCCCTCTAATATTCGTCCTATACATAGCCTCCCTCACCCTATGGCCATGACCCCTCGTCCTATCCATTTCTAAAGGCGGAAAAAGTTTACCTCCATTTACTCTATCTATACCCCTTATAATCTTATACACCTCTATGAGATCCCCTCTAAGCCGAATAGATCTTGTTTATATGTTTATAGATCTATGGATTAAAAACCAAATTTCAGACAATTCAGGGGGAATTTATTTTGCCAATTAGCCTAAGAGCACATCTTTGGGATGTGGAAGGAAACCAGAGCACCCGGAGAAAACCCACGCAAGCACGGGGAGAATGTGCAAACTCCCACAGACACAGGCCCAAATCCATGTATCTGCACAGCACAGCAATAGTCACTGAGCTGTCATGTTGCCCATCAAATGGTCCAGGTCAAGCGTACACTAACAATGTGAAGCACTAGGAAACTCTCAAAAAAAATCAAGAGCAGCCCTCTCACGACCCATCGCGTGTATGCACCTTGTTAGACAACAAGGTGGACCAAAGCACCTGTAGGATAAAAACAAGTACATCAATATCATCATATATTTACACACTTCCCAGGGACTCCCAAGGCTCATGATCCCTATTTTAAATCAGTTTTCTATACCCTTCCATTCCCATTCTGTTCATGGGCCCATCTAAGTATTTCTTAAATAAATCCGGAGTGCCTGTCTCCACCACTTTACTTGGCAGCGCGTTCCACACCCCCACCACCCTCTGTGTGAAAAAACTCCCTCCAGCACCCAAATTATACCTTACCCCCCTCACCCTAAGCCCGTGACCCCTCGTGCTATTCGAGTCCATCCTTGGAAAAAGCTTAACACTGTTTACTCTATCTATACCCCTCATAATCTTGTACACCTCTATTAGATCTCCTCTAAGTCTACGTCTTTCTAAGGAAAACAGTCCCAATTTGCCTAACCTGTCCTTGTAACTCAGACCTTCCATACCAGGCAGCATCCTGGTAAACCTCCTCTGCACTCTCTCCAGAGTCTTCACAACCTTCCGGTAGTAAGGTTACCAGAACTGGACGCAGTATTCCAAATGAGGTCTAACCAACGTTTTATACAACTGCAACATTAAAGGCCAGCTTTTGTACTCTATACCCCTTCCTATAAAGGCTAGCATACCATATGCTTTCTTCACAGCTTTCTCCACCTGCTCTGCCACCTTCAGAGACTTGTGCACCTGTACCCCCAGGTTCCTCTGCGTTTCTATACTCTGAATAGGTCTACACTTTGTCATATACCTCCCCGCTACATTCTTTCTCTCAAAATGCATCACCTCACATTTATCAGGATTGAATTCCATCTGCCATCTATCTGCCCAAGGTACCAGCCTATGTCCTGCTGCATCGCCTGACAATGCTCCTCACTATCTGCAAGTCCAACCATCTTTGTATCGTCTGCAAACTTGCTGATCACTCCACTTACTTCCTCTTCCAAGTCATTAAGATAAATATAGAATCATAGAATCTCTACAATGAAGAATGAGGCCATTCAGCCCATCAAATCTGTACTGACGCTTACTTAGGTTTACCCCATAACCCATGTATCTACTCCGCTAATCTCTGTAATGTATACTTCTTGGGGCAATTTAGTATGGCCAATCAACCTAACCCGCATATCTTTGGATTGTGGGAGGAAACACATGCAGACAAGGGGAGAACATGCAAACTCCACACAGACAGTCAGCAAAAGCCAGAATTGAAACCAGATCCATGGGCTGTGAGGCAGCAATGCTAACCACTGTGCCACCACATCACCCATCCAGTCGCTTTCTAAGTAAAGCACCAATGTATTTTCTCATCAATTCAAACAGTCTCAATTTAACTTAGACTTTTGAGCTCTCATGTAATATCGTACTTGGGCTACACTAGGACACTGTTGTGAGTAGTCCTTTTGATGAGGCTTTCTGAAACAACTGTACAGGTGATGCCTCACCAGGTGTTCTATCCAGGTCACTCAATAACAGAAACAGACTTATATGGAGCCCAGAACAATTCACAGATTAATGTGAGAGGATTTTAAAGTTACAAAAGGGTGGATGCAGAGGAAATACTTCCAATAGGCATCACAAATATAAGATAGTCACTAATAAATCTAACAGAACATTCAAGTGAAATCTATTTAGACAGCTACTGGTTTGAACGTGGAACTCAATATCATAAGGGATGGTTTTGAAGTGAATAGCTTAGGTCTTGCTCTGTCTGGCGACCTCAGGGAAAGTCCTATCTGTTCTTTACACAATTCAAAGCTGAAATTACCAATGCTAAAATTGAATTCGCAAATGGTTTTGTAAGTGACATTAAAGTTTGATTTTTTTCATATCCTTTTGCACGATGGTAATACCAACTTTTATTTCAGGCTTTAAGACCTTTTGTAGAAGCTGCCCAATGTCTGAGCAGTGGCCAGTGTGCTACTGAGGCAGTACTGGGACTACAGAGCTGCCAGCCACAGTGGAAATTTCTCCCAGATGGGAAAAATCAATTAAGGCTGCCCTCAGCCAGGTTTCTCGTGCAATGCCATTGGACTCTTGAGGGTTGGGTTGGTGTTCTCTTCCTCATTGTGTAATAGATAACTTTGAAGTGCAGTGGCTGTTGTGCATAAATGAAGTTTAAAACAACAACTCACATTTATATAGCAACATATTTATGCAGTGTCTTTAATATAATTCAGTGTCCAAGCTGCATTGAGACAAAAATCATACTTGCAGATAGTGAGGAGCATTGTCAGGCGATGCAGCAGGACAGAGATAGGCTGGTAGCTTGGGCAGACAGGTGGCAAATGGAATTCAATCCTGATAAATGTGAGGTGATGCATTTTGGGAGAAAGAATGTAGCTGGGTGGTATATGATAAAGGGTAGACCTATTAAGATTATAGAAATGCAGAGAGATCTGAGGGTGCAGGTGAACAAGTCTCTGAAGGTGGCAGAGCAAGTGGAGAAGGTTGTGAAGAAAGCATATCGTATGCTAGCCTTTATAGGAAGGGGTATAGAGTACAAGAGCTGGCCTTTAATGCTGCAGTTGTATAAAACGTTGGTTAGACCTCATTTGGAATACTGCGTCCAGTTCTGATCGCCCTACTACCGGAAGGACATG
Organism: Sphyrna mokarran; assembly: GCA_024679065.1. Lineage (NCBI taxonomy): Eukaryota > Metazoa > Chordata > Chondrichthyes > Carcharhiniformes > Carcharhinidae > Sphyrna > Sphyrna mokarran. The sequence goes on along the minus strand of JAGIQG010000004.1, from coordinate 57,806,714 downwards.
GAGACTCTGGAGAGAGTGCAGAGGAGGTTTACCAGGATGCTGCCTGGTATGGAAGGTCTGAGTTACGAGGAGAGGTTAGGCAAATTGGGACTGTTTTCCTTAGAAAGACGTAGACTTAGAGGAGATCTAATAGAGGTGTACAAGATTATGAGGGGTATAGATAGAGTAAACAGGGTTAAGCTTTTTCCTAGGACGGACTCAAATAGCACGAGGGGTCACGGGCTTAGGGTGAGGGGGGTAAGGTATAATTTGGATGCTAGAGGGAGTTTTTTCCACAGAGGGTGGTGGGGGTATGGAATGTGCTGCCAAGTAAAGTGGTGGAGGCAGGCACTCTGGAGTTATTTAAGAAAAACTTAGATGGGCACATGAACAGAATGGGAATGGAGGGGTACAGAAAACTGATTTAAAATAGGGATCATGAGCCTTGGGAGTCCCTGGGAAGTGTGTAAATAGATGATGATATTGACGTACTTGTTTTTATCCTACAGGTGCTTTGGTCCACTTTGTTGTCTAACAAGAGGCATACACGCGATGGGTCGTGAGAGGGCTGCTCTTGGATTTTTTTTGAGAGTATCCTAGTGCTTCACGTCGTTAGTGTACGCTTGACCTGGACCATTTGGTGGGCAACACGACAGCTCAGTGACTATCGCTGTGCTGTGCAGATACATGGATTTGGGCCTGTGTCTGTGGGAGTTTGTGCATTCTCCCTGTGCTCGCGTGGGTTTTCTCCAGTGCTCCGGTTTCCTCCCACATCCCAAAGATGTGCTCTTAGGCTAACTGGCAAAACAAATTTTCCCTAAATTGTCTGAAATTTGGTTTTTAATCCATAGATCTATAAACATGCACAGGGATCGCAGGTAGAGGTGGGAACATTGGGGTGGCAGCGCGGGCGCGTTGGGCTGAACAGCCTGTTTCCCGTGCTGTTTTGTTCTTTGTTCTTTTGTTTAGGAATAAAATGTTAGGTTCAAGAGACTGGGAGGAGACCTGCAGGGAACACAAAATCAGCATGGACCAGTTAGCCTGAAAGACCACACCAGCCCAGAAATAGGCCAGGAAATTCGAGTCCAAACAATGAGTACAAGTCGACTAAAACTGTGGTGGGAGAGGCATGAAAACTTTACCCTGTTCTCACTCAATATCCCCGGCATGGAAGAAAGAAAGATTGGGTTTAGAGAAGTAATTCTAAAAGATGGGAGAACAGCAATGCAGAAGAGGCTAGAGTCAGAGGAATGGAGATTGATGGAGAAGGTAGGGATTGCAGTTCTGAAGAAGGTCCCAAAGGATGGGGCAGGATTATGAAAATATTTAAACAAAGAATTTATTTTAAATTTTGTGGTACTGGGAGCCATTGTAAGAAAGGAAAGGGTGATGTGGGAATCAGGACTTGTTGCAGATTTAAATATTCTTTCAGAGGTTGTGGGTGTCACTGGCAGGACCAGCATTTGTTGTCCATCCCTAACTGCCCTTGAATTCAGTGGTGTTCAGCCATTTCAGAACACAGCTAAGAAGCAACTATATTGCTGAAAGTTTGGATTTGTGTGTAGGCCAAAACGGGTAAGGACATTAGTGAACGAGATGGATTTTGTTTTTTTTTTTAAACACAATTGATGATAGTTTCATGGTCATCGTTACTGAGTCTAGTTTTTATATTCGCAATTTATTAACTGAGTTTAAATTCCAGCAGCGGCCATGGTGGGGTTTGAATCCATGTCCCCAGATCATTAACGTAAAAGCAAATTACTGTGAATGCTAGAATCTGAAACAAACAGAAAATGCTGGAAAATCTTAACAAGTCTGACAGCATAGAGAATAGAACTAACGTTTCAAGTCTGGATGACTTTTCACCAGAGCTGAAGAGAATGGGAAGTAGGATGAGATTTATACTGCTGCTGAGGGGTGGAGCAGTAGAGGCTGGATAGAGGGATAGGTGGAGATGGGAGAAATTGTCATTGATGCCATAGACTAAAAGACAAAGGGAATATAAATGATGGTGATCAAGGCTAAGAAAGGTGCTGATAATGGCCCACTAAGTGCACAGAGTATGCAAATAATCTGGGCAATGAGTGAGGAACATGTCAAAAGTTGTAGCAAGGCTGAAATCATCCAAAGAAGAAAATGCTTGAATAGTTTCGGGGAAAATAATTGCTTGTGCTCTGAGAAATGTCTCGCAATTTTAAGACAGGTGACTAAAGATTCCAAAAGTAATAATTAATTTTAGTAACCAAAACCACACACACTCTATCCAATGTCATTACAATTCTTCAAGTTAGACTGCAATCAGGCAAGCAGAAGCTGCTTTAAAATCATAGTTTACAATTTTCTGTGCTAAAGGATCTTGTATGTACTGACACACTCAAAAGAACCTCCACTACTGATTTCCAAAACAGTCATTTAACAAAGGAAATTCAATGCAGAAAGTGTAAGAACTGTAGAAATACAAGCTAACAATTCTTTTCTCCATTGTCTAGCTCACGAGATCACTGATTACACTCACATTGAGATACTTTGATCATAATTGGGTCAAAGAGTCTCTGAACATATGGCATTATGTTGAAAACGCAGACTCTACATCTTTAACATTAAGCTTAATACTCACTGGTATTTATAAAGATGGGTTTTGGTGCTCTGTTCTATGAAACTGCTGTTTTGCAGAATGAAGAATTTTTCTGGCACTTTTTCACCTAAAACTGATGCTTTAAAATATAAACTCTCACTACTGGAGACATTCAATCAGCTCTTCGTTGAGCTATGATCTAAAACATGAGGAGGTACACCAGTGCAGTTCTCCACAGGAGAGGGGGAAGAAAAAGGCTCTTCCACACCTTCCAGATCAAGCAGCATTGGGAACAGGCACTCTGCTTCACTGGACCATAGCCATCAGTACAGCAGCGAAGGTGCAATTTTTTCTTAAATTCATTTATGACATATGGTGACGCTAGCCGGGCCAACATTTATTGCTCAAGCTTAAGGGCATTTAAGAGTCAACCAATTGCTCTGGGTATGGAGTCACAGTAAAGTTTTACAACACCAATTTTAAATCCAACCAATTTATTTGATAGTAAATTCGCGAGCTTTCGACTCTATAGCCTTCGTCAGGCAAATGCAGTGTTCTGGTCCGCAATAGCACTCAAATCCACACAGACAGTTACAGATTGCTGATTAGAATGCGAATCCTTACATCTAACCTGCTATTCAAGTGTTAAAGTGGCTAACAATGTGTGTGAAGGGAATTCTGAGCATTGGTTAGAGAATTGTGTATTTTCTCCAGACAGCGTGTCTGGAGTCTGGAGTCACATGCAGGCCAGACCAGGTAAGGATGACAGATTTACTTCCCTAAGGGACATTAGCCAACCAGATGGGTTTTCTTGACAATGATTTCATGGCCATCATCAGTAGATTTTTAATTCCAGATTTTTATTGATTTAAATTTCACCATCTACTGTGGTGAGATTTGAATCCAGGTCTCTAGAGCAATACCCTACGTCTCTGGATTACTGGTTTAGTGACAATGCCACTGAACTACTGCCTCCCCTCGCTAGATTTAACTAAGTAGATATTTGAAGGAAAGTTTGGGTTTTAATGCAGATGGACTGACAGTTACAAGTAACTATTGTAAAGCATTCTTGAGTACATGATTATTCAGTTGATCATTATCAAGGTTTTTCACATAATTGTCATGTAAAAGGGAAACAAATTTGAAAATGCTGAACAAGTTTCTAACTGTCTTTGTTCTACTTGATTAGTGAACTGAGAGATCTTAATTTCACCAGTTATTGAAAAAGCATAATTGCCGATTTTGTTCAATATAGAGAACTCTTCTGTCAGCAAACATAGACAAGATTGACAAAGGGAATCCTTCAGGTGGAGTCTAAACCCCGAAACCAAATGTGCATTCCTTCTCTGATTTTTCCCAGCTACTAATTGCTGAAATTACGTCAATTCCAATGTAATTAACACATTTAAACTATCTGGAGACATGATTTATGTTACTACTGTACGTGGCAAAATGTGATAATCTATCCAAATTGCTGTATAACATTATTATACGTTAATGAAGTCCAAGTGTGAACACTGTTAGTGCCGGTGACTATAAATATAGGAACATAGGAATAACACATCAGGTAAATAGAATAACATTCACATCGTCAATTTAACAATTGATATTGACAATTTTATGACATTTAAATTTTTGTGCTCAATTTTATGTCTGAAATATTTATGATCTGTAAGATACAAAGGAAGATAATAGAGAAGATGCTTATGGTCCCAAATGGATACATTTGGGATAATTGAGGGGTTTTGATACTTGGGAGTACTAACTGAAGATGAGGGAGAAATGAAGATCTGGAAGATTTGGGGAAAGTGGGCAATGATGCATGGAGGAAATAGATGCTGCAAACTCTTCCTCTTCCCTTAGAACTGTATAACTTCAGGGCTTTGGGATGTCCCTGTACACATAATGGAGGGAAGCCTGCTTTCTGTGTTATCTAGTTTCGAGGTATTTGCCTTTGTGTGGGAAAGAAAAGTAGTTTGTTCGTGCTGCAGACCAGGGAGAGAATGCAGCTGTCATTCAGCCCTGCCCTGCAATCTCAAATGACTTCGAGAGACTTTGTGACTATCTCCCCCAGCTATCTGGTACGTTGTAGGGGACAAAGGAGGAGGAGTAATGTTTACAGAAAAAATGTTTTAAAAAACAGAATTTTAAGATATAGTAATTAAATCTGCTTTGTCAGAGTGTGGGAATACACATATCAATTCAGTTTATTAAGAAATATATTCTATTTACAAATCATCAAGTTAAACTCCAGAGATGTAATCCAGCCTAAGATTCAAATGTTTCACTGGAGGGATGCTGCACTGTTGGATATGCCTTTTTTTTTAGATAAGACATTAAATCTAATCCCCAGTTTTTCCACCCAGATGAATGCAAAAGATTCCATGACATAATTCAAAGAGAAGGGGAGTTTCCCCGGTTTCCTGGCAAACATTTATTCCTCAATCAGTGACAAGACTTCAAAAAGTAATTCACTGGCTCTGAAGAGCTTTGAGATGTCCTGAAGTTGTGCAGTTTAGAAGAGTGAGGGGGAAGCTCATAGAAACTTATAAAATTCTAAAAGGATCAGACAGGATAGATTCAGAAAGAATGTTCCCAATGGTGGGAGAGTCCAGAACTAGGGGCGATAGTTTGAGGATAAGGAATAAACATTTTAGAACTGAGATGAGGAGAAGTTTCTTCACCCAGAGGATGGTTATGTGCTACCACAAAAGTTCAGGCTGAAACATTGTCTGATTTTAAGAAGAAATTAGATATGGTTCTTTGGGTAAAGGCATTAAGAGATGTTTGTAAGGCGGTGGGGGGGAGCAGCATATTGAATTTGATAACCAACCATGATGATAATGAAAGGTGATGCAGACTCAAAGGACCTAATGGCACACTCCTGTTTCTAGCTTCTATGTTTCTATGAAAGGCACTGTAGAAATGCACTTAAATAACAGCTGATAGCACAAATGAATATCAAAACTAAGCAACAGTGAGACCAAATCTTATTCCATATATTACTATCTAAGTATACAGAAAAGGAAAACATTGGCAGGGCTTTGGGAAAAGAGGAGGAGAATGAGACAAATAGGAAAACCACCCAGGCTTCAAACATCTGATAGCTATGCAATAATACATTGTAAAATAACTCCAGATGGGTGCCCTGAAAGGACAGCATCAGCTGTCATCTCCCAATCCCCTCCCCACAATCATACACACCACAAACCCTCTGTCTGCAAGCTCAATTCAACATTATGCCACAGGGAGTGAGTGACACCATTAAAGCAGGAATTTTAAGTTATTTTCTTCAGCTTTACATCCCTGAAGAATCCCAGTTGACATGTGAGCCATGAACCACTCAAGTCAAACAGCAATATCTTGTAAAATAGCTCTTCCCTCAGTAATGAACAATATCATGGTGCTTTCATTTGTACATCTACAATATAGGAAATGAGGGCATGATTAATCCAAGTTATTTCAATATTTCATCAATGTACACATTGTGTAATCAGCAGCTTAAGTAACAGATGTGTAACCTACAATACTTCAGCTTAGTGTTGAAGATCTTATTCTTGGTGCTGGTTTCCTTTGCATTGTGGTGAAGAATTTGCACACTGGGTCCTTACATTTACAGTGCACAAAAACTACCTCCCTTACCCCAGCTAAAGAACAGTAAACCTGTGGGTCTCTGGTCCCATTGTTAACTTGCTGCCACCACACAGCCCATATGCAGGCAACCTGGTCCAGGAGTATTCAGGAAAGGAGGTGCCAGTGCAGGAAATGGCTGTCATAGTAAACAGAAAACTGTCTCACTGGTGCCACTACAGGGCACAGGATCTCAAACTGAGGCCTGCAAAGACAGATTGCCCTCTTTCTCGAGTTGAGAATCCTGCACATTCAGGGGATAGCATTCCAAGGTCAGATCCTTTCTACCTTTACTGAGTTTAATCAAAATATTGTAGAAAGTGGCAATTCAGCATTTGATGTGTGTGCTATTTCAAACAGTAATCTCGTTAGTTCCACTCCTCCATTCTTTCACACTGCCCCATAGTTTTTTTTCTGCAAGTGTTTATTCAATTTCCTTTCAAAGGCCACTCCTGAATGTGTATCTATCATACTATCAGGTAATGTATTCCAAATCCTAACCTCTCAATGTGTAAAAAAATGTTTTCCTTCACTTTGCCTCTGATTATTTTCAAGCACTCTAAATCCGGCTTTCCTGTCAGCTACTGGAAACAATTTTACTTCATCTACACTATTTAAATTTAGCCTTCTCTGTTTTGAGGAGAAAGTACCTAATTTTTGGTGCTGAAAAATTACTGGAGTCACAGCACTGACTATGTTTTGGAGAGTAGGTCACCAAACAGAAGGAAAGCCACTATCACAGAGGATTTTACACCACCTAACTGGACTACACCTGGTTCAAGGATTCCCCACAGCAACACTCCACAAAACAGCCAAATAAAGAAGTGTATACAGCATTGAGTGGGATTGGTTTTCAGTGAAGCTGGAAGCAATAGCCTGACTCTCTGGCTGACTTGCGGCTGTGTACAGTTGCGAAGGGAGAAGAGTTGAAGCTTTAATCATCAATATGAATCATGCTTCACTGCGAGCACTGAAACAAATCAATTCAAGGACAAGGTTATTTGTCAGCCTGACTATTTGACATAGCAAGGCTGGTGATGGTCGGCTAATCAAACAGCACATGTGTGAATCAACCTGTAAAATTAGACAACATCTGCATCTTGGAATGATCAATATAAAAACAGAAGTTATTGGAACGGCAGGACATCTGAAGATAGAATTTACAGCACAGAATAGGCCATCGAACCCAAGTGATCTACACCTGTGTTTATGCTCCTCAACTACCTCCTTCCTTATCAAAAATCAAAATTGGGCAATTCAGGAGTGCAATGGGGAAGTGCAACTTCATTTTCATGTTTGTTGATCATCATAGTGAGTTAGATCTCAAACAATGACAATACAGAGTACAAGAATGAGATAAAAATCTGATGACTTGGTGTGATGGCAATAATCTCTCCCCCAATGTCACAAAACAAAGGAGATAGTCATCAACTTCAGGAAGCATAGTGGAGGACATGTCTGTGTCAGGGGGACAAAGTGGAAATGGTAAGGAGATTCAAGTTTTTAAGCGTCTAGTTCACCAACAATCTGTTCTGGTCTGGTGCCTCTGTGCAAACACTATAGTTAAGAAAACCCAACAACACCTCTACTTTCTCAGGAAGTTAAGGAAATTTGGCATGTCCACTGTGACTCCCACTAGTTTTTACAGATGCATCACAGAAAACATTCTTTCTGATTGTATCACAACTTGGCACGATTTCTGCTTTGCCCAAGACCACAAGAAACTACAAAGGTCGAGAATGAAGCCCCGTCTGTCATGGAAACCAGCCTCCCATGCACTGTAGACTCTGTCTATGCCTCCTACTGCCTCGGAAAAGCAGCCAGCATAATCAAGGACCCCACGCATCCTGAATGTAATCTCTTCCACTTTCCTTCATCAAGAAAAAGATATAAAAATCTGAGTCAACCAACTCAAGAGCAGCTTCTTCCCTGCTACCAACAGACTTTGCATTAAGTTAATCTTTCTCTACATCCTCACTATGACTGTAACACTGTATTCTGCACTTTCTCCTTTCCTTCTCTATGGACACTATGCTTTGTCTGTATAGCACACAAGAAACTGTATACTAAAATCAAATCAATAAATTTTTTTTCTCCCACACAGAATAAATCTGGAATTCTCTCCCCAAAAGGCAGTGGATACGAGGAGACAACTGGAGCTTTTAAAATAAATCTCAATAATTCTTTTGTTGGGTAAGAAGCCAAAACAGCTCAAACTGAGTGGCAGAAAAGGCTTGAGGGGCTGAACGGCCTATGCCTGATCTTTGCATTGTTAAAGTCCTTTTACCTGCTCATCCATTTGAAGGCCAGCAGCATTCACATGGCTTTGGAACAAAGGCCTTAATCAAACAAGCAGCAGCAGTATTGCTGTTATCCTGGTGTTCATCAGACATATACAATGAAGAGGCAATGCGAGAGAGCGAGAATGGGAAAGTGGCAATAAGGGATGTGAGTGAAGGTGAGAGGAGGGGTGGTGGGGAGCGGACGTAACAAAAAAAATTTCAATAAGCAATGTTGTAGCACTTATTGTATGAGACTTATATACTAATTAATTACAGGATTTTATTTAGTCTTGCAGTGCTCTGTTCATAATCTCTTCTCCCAGCTCTTAAAACACGTGGTAACTGCCGGAACAGAAAGACAGCAAGCCACAGGTATGAGATGCAACAAAAGGCAGCCAAGCCACTCCCAACATTCTTCTGATTGACTTCATTTCTTTCCCCATTCTCAACTCAGCATCGATTTGTCAGAAGCAAATTATGTTTCAGATGGTCAATATTTCCAATTGTGGGCAGTGAGAAAGTGCAGAATTTGATCACACTGCAATGTCCGTGCTAGGTTCACAATGTTCTGTTTCACCAATTCTAAGCTTGCATATTCATCAGTGCCCGATACCTCCAACAGACTAGGTTCAAAGCTCAGGAATTCCTTCATCTCAATCCTCAATAAACACATTCGTTTAAAACCTTTCCATTGCCCAAGTTTTGAAATTATCTAATATCTTCTTTGATTCAATTCGAAATGTTGGCTGATAATGTCCTATGAGCATCTCCTTTGCATTTTTATGTGAAAGATGCTAAATAACTACAACTTTTTTTTGTCTCTGATCATTGATAAGTTTATGTTGCTTCAGGGAGATTCTGTGGCTTTGCAGCATACAAATGATTTGTCATCATCATGTATACAAATCCCCATAAAACTCTTGTCTGAGTTAATCAAAACAAGAGATTTTAACAAAGCGTACAATATATCAGTAAGGGAAGGTGGCCCTAACCAATGTTTTCTTTTCCACACTTCATTAAATGAATTGAAATATCTTATTAGGCAACCCTGATCAGAAAATCCCCACACTGTAGGAGGCAGCCATTCAGCCCATCCAACATGCACCAATCCTCTGACACAGCATCTTATCCAAGCCCACTCCCACCCTATCCTTATAACACCATGCGTTTATCCCTCTAATTCCCCTAACCAGCACACCTTGGGATACTACGGGACAATTTAGCACCTAACCTGAACATCTTTGTACTGAGGGAGGAAACAGAGCACCCAGAAGAAACCCATGGGGAGATCATGCAAACTCTGCACAGTCACCAAAGGCTGGAATTGAACCTGGGTCGCTGCCGCCGTGGGTCAGCAGTGCTAACCACCGTGCTGCCATCTTATGAGAATATTGGAGCTTCATTGTCACCCTGCCAAATGTGCGTTCCACCCAAGGTCGATGTACATTTCCTGAGCAATAGTATTCAGAATTGAATAAGGTACTCCAAATGAGGTCTGACTAAGATTGTACACAATTGAAGCATCACTTCCTCATTTTTGTACTCAATTGCTCTTGCTACAAGTGCCAAATTCAAGTAAGCAGAATAGCTTACAATGAAAGGTTCAAAAGTTTGATAGCCTTCACTGAAAGTGAGAGTTATGATAGAAGAACCCAATGTTATGAAACGGGTAAATATTAAATACTGCATCCACTAATTGGTGTCATTTTTAAACAAAAAGGGACACAGATCGAGGGATCATTCACTTGAAGAACGTGGGTTAAGGTCAGACCTTCAAATGTGGAATATCTTATTGCAATGACTGAGAACAATTAAAAGGGAGATGGATAAGTATTGGACGGATTATACTGGGAAAAGACAAGACAGATAGCTCCAGCGTGGTAGTTGACAGCTGCATGCGTGTATTGTGTCATACAGCTTCCTTGTGTGCAACATGATTCTATGGCGATGAAACAAGGTGTAACACTCCATCACTGTTCCAGCATCAAAGATTTTCCCACTTTCTCTATTTCAGCATCACAGTGACCTAAGACAACTGAAACACTTCTAAATTGACAGCTTTAAGGAAGACGTTTTCCTTAAGCCACAAGGCACATTGACTACTGTGGAAAATAAGCACAGAAAGTGACAGAATGACAACATAATCCTCAGTATATAGGCTCATAATTTCATCATAAGCAGGGCTAAACAGATGAATTATTTAAATATATCCCCAGGCAGCAGTTAAAAAAATCCAAGAAATTTGTCATAATAGAATGGGGTTGAATTCACAGTAGATGAGACTGCTCACAGTTATTTAAATAAAAGTAAAATACTATGGATGCTGGAATCTGAAACAAAAACAGAAAATGCTGGAAAAACTTAGTAGCTCTGACGTTCTGAGTCTGGATGACCCTTTGTCAGAGGTGAGAGCAAAGAGAGTTAGTGAAGATTTGTACTACGAGAGTGGGGGTGGAAGAAATGGGACAAAGGAAATGCAAATGAGAATACAGAAGGCTGTCACAATCATTGCTGGCTGAACTCAAGTGAATTCCAAACATTTTCTGCAGCAAAAGGAAAACATGGATTTACTCCATGTTTCCTCCCACAGTCCAATTCTGGGTTAGGTTGATTGGCCATGCTAAATTGACCCTAGTGTTTGGGGGGATTAGCAGGGTAAATACGTGGGTTTATGGGAATAGGGTCTGGGTGGACTTGTGGTCAGTGCAGACTCAATGGGCCAAATGGCCTCTTCTGCACAGTAAGGATTCTATGATTGTATCTACTTGAAATTAGAGAAATTAATAAAAAGAATCAAAAGAATCTTGATTTGGGACCCAAATACAGGCAAATAAATGGAAGTTAGATTTCTTAAAGGCAAATTGCACTTAAACTTGATCATGTTCTCTGCTGAAGTAACAAAGGGTTGAACAGGGTAGTACAATTGATGCTGTGCATTTGGACTTTCAAAAGGCATGCAGTTGTCTTGTAAACCAAACTGAAATCCGTGAGCAGTGACAGTTTCGACGCAATATTGACAACGGAACAGAAAGCAGAGAGTCATGGTGAACAGCTACATTTCCAGATGAGGACAGAAGTATACAGTGGTGGTGCCCCAGATTAGTATTAGGACTATGGCCTTTTAAGATATATGTTAAAGATCTGGAGTTGGGCAAGTTTGCAGATGTCTCAAAAACTCACATGTACTAAAGAAGGGAGTGAAATGCAGGAGAATACTGACTGGTAAAATGGACAGATGAAATTTAATGCACAGGTCTCAGCTGCACTATTGTGTTGAATTCTAGGCACCTCATTTTAGAAAGGATGTCAGGGGCTCATAAGGAAACAGTCTTCATCAATTGATGCATGAGCACACAAGAGATGAACAGAGACTAAGTGCACATGCATGAGCAAAAGGTAGAGAGGAAGCACAATAGTATCAAAAGTAACTTAATAGTCACCTATGTTATCCTTTTCTTTCTACCTCCATTGTTTCAAGATGCACATTTGCACCAGCAGTAATATACAAAAAACACATATTGGTGTGCTACAGGACAGTCAGACAGGAATTACAGGAAGATCTTTCTATAGAGTATTTCAAGATCGTAAGAAGTTCAGAAATGTTTTATGGCCAATGATGATGTTTTGAAATGCAATGACTTTTGGAATGTTATAGGTAGCGCAAGATATCCTTCAGGCACTTTAACACATCTGCAAAAATCTAAAGTGTATTACAACACAGTACACTCCCCTGGATCTGTACTATTTGTACCTACGTCATGATTCCGAGAAATAGCTCTCTTGCCCTAACCAAAAGGTTTTGGGTTCAAATCCTACTCCAGAGAATTGAACACAATCTATGTGAAAGCTTCACTATAGCACGTAGTGAGTGCTGCACCATTTGAGGTGCAGCCTTCTGGCCAAAGATGGTTACAGGAGTTCTCCCTAGTGTGATGAATAACATTTATCTCCTAACCAACTTTAGCAATATTAAGAAAGCCTTTAATATTTAAGAAATTTAAATATTATATTTAAGAAAGACTTGCATGTGCAATTGGCTGTTGCCACATTGCAAAGATAACTACATTTCAGAAGCACAGTATTTTAATGCTTTTGAAGAATCCTGAAATTGTGAAAGGATCTCATGCAAGTCTCTCTTTTCAACAGGACAAGAGACGCACTGGTATTTCATTGTGACTTCATTGCCAGGTTTGTATTTAATGTACGAGTGGATCTCACAAGAAATGTCTTGCTTACAATAAATCAAGCTATAGTCAGAAATATTACTCACGTAAGTTGATTATGTATTATGCATTATTTTACTATTCTGTGAGTAAGTTCGGGCTTACATTGGCTTGTATTTAAACTAGTGTATTCCTCTTAAGGCGAGGAAGTTTAAGAACTATAAGCAATCATAGCCTAAGGTCACTTCTGCAGCTATATATTGGCAGAGATCAGGATGATGCAAGACCAGAAACACTGATGGATGTTGTCCCTCTGTCTACCCAGGGATATTGTAAGCTGTCATATTGCCCCATTAGAAGACCCAACATACTAGATACAGATTGGTGACTGAACCTGTGATCTTACTAGATTGTGGCTCAAAGGGAGAGAGTGATAAAAGCTACAGAGACAATTCTCTACCATCAGATATCTTTTCTTTGGATTCAAGCCAGAGTTAAACAAAAACAAAAGTAGTAAGTCAAAGTACGGTGACTGACAAACCTCTAAACATGAGAACTGAACAACAGGGATATCATTGTTCACTGAAAGATGTGATTCAGGAAGTTACACTGTGGTTAAAATAAGTTAAATTAAATGGGAAGTTCAAGTTTGCTGAACTGGATGACAGTCAAATGTTTAAGGAAGTAAGCTCAGAATCACCCACATCCTATAAAGGTAGAGAGATGGATCCTATTACAGTCCTCCCAATATGACAGGAAATTTTTAATGTTATGATCACAGCACTAACTCATGTGACTACAGTAAACTTCCAAAAAAATGGCTGCCCCTCTACTACTCCTGAGCAGTAATTCTGATGCAGTCCAGCAAAACGAGAAAGGCACAGATGCCTTCTCTTTGAAACTCCACTGATTCAACAGGAAGGTAGATAAGAAGGGGCAGTCTGCGCTACCTACTATTCAATCAAATCACAGCTGAGCTGTCTTAATTCCATTTTCCTGCCTTGCCTCCACAATTCACTTTAGTTTTAATGGATCTTTTTGAAGGGTAGAATATCCTTTTCTTGTGTGAAACCTTTTGTGGAATTGGGAGTGTATATTCCAGTGTGTGGGACTCCTCTGCGCAGCCCCAGGGCTGCTGACGTATCTATGGTGAGTTACAGACAAGTCTCATCAGGTTGAGGAAAGCACTTCCATTGTCGCAACAGAATGATGCCAATGGAGCTAAAACATTAAAAGTTTTAAAAAGTAGTTTCCCCCCACCACCAAATACTCCAGCATCCTGAACTCCAGAGTCAATTGTTGGGCTTTCTCAATTCAAAACATGAAATGGCTGTTGTTACCAAAACAAAGTATCCCTGGCATCACCAGAGAAATAATCTGGCTGCCACACTCCTTTCACTGGCATTTTGCCGAAATACACCACTGGAGAAGGATGGTAATACTGAAGGTTGCCAGCAAAAGGCCTAATGGTAGGACATAAACTCGGCAACTTTCCCACCACAGAAATTACAAGATGGCAGATCCCTCTGACCCAATACCAGCAATATCCTTCCAAAATACAGTCAAACAGACCTGAACTCAATCCAATCTGTCCACATTTACAAGATTAACTCTAATATATCCAAGTCTTACATGTAATTTGCTCTCCTAATCCTTATATTTGGAGGTCTCATCCTTTTTCAGTCTAATGACAAATGACAAACAAATAAAAAAAACACCCTTCATTTAAACAAACCAGAACAGGGAGTCAAAGCAATCCCAACTCTGTCAACACTGAAAACATCTGGGGACCAGTACAACATAATAATAGCTACAAAATGCATAAGGATAGCAAACGCGTGAGAATAACCCATTAAATAGAGTGGATTAAAAACTAGTAAGGGCAACTATGTAGGCATGAAAACTGAGCTAAGTGAACTGAGTTGGGTGACTAGGCTAGGGGACAGATCAATAGAGAGACTGTAGCAGACATAAATGGGGATATCTCAGAATAAATATATTCCTACTATAATAAGAAATCCTAAAGAGAGGAGACACCATCGGTGGTTAAAGTAGTTCAGAAAAACATTAAACTTAAGGAAAAAACACAACTGTGCAAAAATGAATGGCAGACCAGCTAATTGTTGAGAATATACAGAACAGCAGAGAATGACTAAAAGGTTAATCAGGAAGATGGCTAAATGTTTGGTTACAGGTAGTTTTAACAAGCATCTCGAAGGAAAAAAGCGAGATGGAGAGACTTGGGGGGTTAGGTGGGAAGTTTCGTAGTTTGGAACCCAGATAGCTGAAAGCACAGCCACCAATGAAAGAGCAATTATAATTAGGAATGCTCATGAAACCAGAATTTGCAAAGCACAAAATTCTTGGTGGATTGAGGGAATTGAGAAGATTGCAGTGGTAGGGAGGGGAAAGGCCATGGAGAGATTTGAAATTAAAGATTGGAGGTATTAGTTGACCAGAAGGCGCTATGACTTCGCAAGCTTAGGAATGATTGATGAACCAGACTTGTTGCAAGTTAGAAGGCTGCAGTAAAGTTTTATGTAATCTTGCAATTAGGCAGAAGATGGGAAGCAGACTAGCAGTATATCAGAATAGTAGAGTCTTGAAGTAACAAAGGGAAAGATGAGTAGATAATGAAAAGGTGGAGGTTTGACAGTTGGGCAATGTTAGGTGGTGTAATTGAGTGGTCTTAATCATGTGCACGCAGATGTGCAGCAGGGAGCTCATTCTGGGGTCAAACATAACATCACGATGGTGAAGAGTTAGAATCAGCCTCACTGTTGCCAAGATGAAAGATGGAGTCAGTGGCCATGAAGCGAAGCTTATTATGGGAACTAAACATGATGGCTTCATAGTTTCTGCTAATCTGGTACTAGATGTCAGATAAGCAGTCTGACAAAGACAGGGTAGGGATCAAGAAAGGTGGAGGAGAGAAGGGGCTGGGTACTTTCAGCGCAAATTAGAAAATCAATGCCATATTTCTGAAGACATCACTAAGGGGCAACATTTAAATGAGAGATAGGAGAAAACCTAAGATTCTTGAGAGGCTTGGGAGGAGAAGGAGAAACTGTTGCTGATTATTCTCTGTCTACAATTAGATAGATAAGGTTGAGAGCAGTCATGCCCAGTTGGATGGAGAGCTCTTCAGGAGGATGCTCTGTCAGAAACCGTGGTCAGTTTGAGAAGGACGAGGAGGGAAAGTTCACCCTTGTCACTGTCAAACTGATCACAATTTGTGATTTTAGTTAGAAACCTAAAAGGATGGAAACTTGTTTGGAAAGTTTCAATCAAGATCTTCCAATAAAGGTGGCCACGAATTTGGGATTTAACACCATGTTTATGAGATTTGGAGAAGAAGTTTGAGATGGGATTGTGACTTGCGAGGACTATGAAGTTCTAGGATGGTTGGTTGCAAAAAGGTGCTGGCAACAGATCTGGAGGAAGGGGGAAGATAGATCAACATTAACTGTTAACATTGGGTTTCCTTCACAAGATGAACTCAGAGAAGACATGACGGGAGGAGGGAAAAGAAACTAGACAAAAATACAAATTCGAAGTTAAAGCAAAGGAAAATCTTAAAGGAAGGTAGGAACAGTGGGATATGGGAAGGGTGGAAAGTAGCTGAACATTCAATCTCAATCTTCAGAATAAACTATACAGGCTCATCAGACTTATTGTTGGAAGTAAGGATAGAAGAGGCAGGGAGGATAGTTTATGAAGATGGTTAGATGATAGCAAGAAGCTAGATGCTACCTCAACCTTCAAGAATGATTTTTGTATAGGGGTTAGTTGTAGAGATAGAGTGCAGGATCCAATAATACTTCAAGTAGTCTAGCTAGATCTGGCAATGCATGGTTCACCAGTCATTCACCAAAGTCTGCATCCCCAGCACTCAACTAGCAGAGATGGATACCAGGAGGACTGATAAAGGTGGAGTATAGTGATGGTTCTAAAACTGTTGCATAACATAAGTTAACCTAACTCTGGCAATTGCATCACTCTGTTTTGTAAATATTATCTGTTCAAAACCCAAAGCAGCAAGCTGAACTTACTTTTCAATCTCCAGGGCAGCCACTTTCCTTTTCTCATACAGCTTGTCATTGAGAGCCCGTACAATGTTGGAGGTGAGGGGCGCAAAATCCTTCTCGGTGTTCATCTCGTCAATCAAAAACGCTTAGATATCTGATCTTGCTAGTCACAAGCTGAGAACAGAAAATAAATAAATTAATGGTAGAGGAGAAATAGAGGATAGACAAAAACAGAGAGAGAGTACAAAACAGTATGAGACAGAGAGGGAGAGGCTTGAAGAGAGGCAGACAGGTGGGGCAGAGCAAGAAAGTGACAGTCAGATGAGAGAGATTATAGGAATGGAATGAGAGAAAAGATCAGGAAAATAAAGAGGACAGGTAGCTGCTGAAGAACTGAGTGCACAGGGAGTCGGGGGGAGTCAGGGGGAGGGGGGGACGAGCGGGGGGGCGGCAATCTGGAGTCTGTCTCTCAGGCTCTGAGTCGGTTCATGAGCGACTCGACAGCGAGGCCCCGACTCCATCCCGCTGCCCACTGAGAGTGAGCCCAGCCCGGGCCCAGGCTGTTCCCTATTCTTGTCTCTATGTGTGTATGTGTATTTTACCCTGTCTCTCTATCCCAGTCCCACACGCCGGCTCTGCTGCTCCTCTCCCGGTAAAAGCTAAGCCGCCATATTGAACTGATCACATGACACAGACAGACCCGAGCAGCTGAGCCTGAACGATGCGAACTCAGAGAAGAGCAATCGACTGCCGCCTCGCCAGGACCAGAGAGACGGGGCCACGGGCGGGAGGGGCCTGGCGGGTGGAGCAGCAAGTGGGCGGAGCCAGTGGGAAGAGATTATGAATCGGCGGAGCCTGAGTGTGGGGGCCAGGGAGAGGGCGGGGACGGGGGAAGTGGGAGGGGCCAGAGTGTGGGGCCAGGAAGTGGGCGGGCCTGTGGAAGAGGGCGGGGCCAGAGTGTGGTGGCGTAGGAGTGGGCGGGGGATGGGGAAGTGGCGGGGCCAGAGTGTGGGGGCCGGAGTGGGCGGGGCCTGGGAAGTGGGCGGGGCCAAGTGCGGGTCTGGGTGCGGGGGGGCGGTGAAGTGGCGGGGCCAGGGAGTGGGGGCCGGGGAGTGGGCGGGGACTGGGGAAGTGGGCGGGGCCAGAGTATGGGGGCCCGGGAGCGGGCGGGGGATGGGGAAGTGAGAGGTGTGTGGGAGTTGGTGAGTCAGGAATGGTAAGCTGAAAGGGCATGACATGTGAGGGAGCTTTAGAGGCAGTACACTGAAAGCCTTGAGAAAGAGCAAGGAAATAATTATAAAAAGGTGAATTGTGAAATTACCGAGAGAGAGAGCGTGGAAGAGTATGTGAGGGAGTGTGTAAGGGACTGATGTTGGTGGAATAGGCTGTCTAGAGAGGTGAATGTGGGAGGATTTAAATGAGGGATTTTAGGAGAAGTTGTCGCTGGCCCTCTATCCAAAACCCCCACACTGCCCCTTCCCCACAATAGTATATTTCCAGTTGCCTTCAACTCTAACAAAGAGTCATCCAGACTGGAAATGTTAGCTCTGTTCTCTTGTCACAGATGCTGTCAGATCCACTGAGCTTTTCTAGAATTTTCTGTTTTGGCTCAATGTGAATGTGATAAACAAGACAGTGGAAGGGAAGATCCTCCCAAAGGCATTTATGGATGAGAGTGTGGCAAAACTCATATCAAGTATTATTTTTACAAAGTTGGATGCAAAGGTTGGCTTCTAGCAACCTTTGAAGGAGAAATCCAGATTACTGGCCATCTTTATCAGATCCCTTGGTAGACGCTGATTCAATCACCTACCCTATAGAATCACTTTGGCACCAGAGATTTTCCAGACAATAGTCACAGGCATTTTGGAGGAATTCCAAGGAGTCATCTGCCACATGGATGAGACCCTGATCACAGATCCACCACACTGGATCCACCATAATGTAAGAGCAGTGTTGTGATGCTTGGAAGAAATAGTGTGAGTTTTCACAACCAACAATTACATTTCTGGGACACATCATTCACACAAGGCAGTCAAAGTGTGGTAACTAGAATTTAAAGTTTATTAGTGTCATAAGTCAACTTACATTATCACTGCAATGAAGTTACTGTCAAAATCCCATAGTCACCACATTCTGGTGCCTGTTAGGGCACACTGATGCAGAATTTAACATGGCCAATGCACTGAACCAGCGTGTCTTTCAGACTGTGTGAGAAAACTAAAGCACCTAGAAAAAACCCATGGAGACACAGGGAAAATACACAGATTCCATATAGACAGTGATCCAAGCCGGGAATCGAACCCAGGCCTCTGGTGCTGTGAAGCAGCAGTACTAACCACTGTGCCACCATGTCATCCAGATGAGCCCACAATAAAAGCTAGTCAAACGGGTTGTCAGAAGAACAACCTTATTTATATAATAAAATAACAAAGTTTACAGCGGCAATAACTGATCAACAATAACTATGAAAACAGGAGCACTAGTAAAACAGATCTTACTTGCAGAACAGCCTCTTACAGACTGAAAAGCCCACCAAAGCCTTCACATGCTCAGAACCTTCAACAAATGCAAGTAAAACAATTAGATTAGAGAAAGGCTTATAAGAACACCCTGTATTCAAAATGACTCTCTGTAAAAAGATTTTCCACTACCTTACCACACTACAGAACTTCAACACTTCATGCAGATGGTCAGCCAAATAGGGAAGTACCTCCTAAATCTGCAACTCCAACAATGGCTCAAGCAAACAAGCACACTGTTGGGCCAGGATTATCTCATTGCAAAATTTAAAGCAGAAGTTAATTTCACCAGATATACTGGTCTACTCTCACCCAGAACTGCGCAGAATAATTGCAGCAGATGCATCAGTGAATGGACTAGGAACGGTACTTGTAGAAATCCAGAAAGTTTGATCATACAGATTAATATATTAACCATCTCAATCATTGACTAAAATAGAATAAAGGTACACTGGAATTGAAAAGGAGGCATTAGCAGCCATATAGGCCTATGGAAAGTTTGCTAACTACGTCTTAACCTGTGGTTTATCAGGGCGAGAGACCACAAGCCATTGATTACCTTTCTAAATACCAAAGCATGTGTGAAGATGCCACCTAGTGTCCATAGAACAATAGAATTACTACAGTACAGAAAGAGGCCATTCAGCCCATCAGTTCTGCACCAAACCTCTGAAAGAGTATTACACCCAGGCCCTCACCTCTGCCCTAACCCTATAACCCTACATATTTATCATGGCTAATTCGCCTAACCTATAAATCTTTGCACATTAAGGGGCAAAGATCCTTAATCATCTGCACATCTTTCGAGTCCAGCAATTCCAACTAAGATTCATGAGATTCAATGCCGCAGCCAAATATGTATAAAACAAATACTAAACCACACCAAATGCATAGTTACACATTCCTGTTGAGAAGCCTGATTCCAATTACAGGACATAAATCTTGTTGAGGATGTGGATTCATTCACTTCATTGAGCATAAAATTCCTATCAGTGATGACACAGAGACTGAATGAAATGAGACAGCAACAGAAAGCAGATGAAGAATGTGCTAGAATTAGGTAATACTACAAAATGGATGGCCAGAATATGTTCCAAAATATTTCCTCTGAAACAATGGTCCATAACTTTCAATGTTCAGGGCATTGTACCATTGAGAAGGCAGCGGTGGCCTTCTTCAATCGCTGCAGTCCCTAAGGCGTAAGTACATCCACAGTACAGTGAGGAAGGATGTTCCAGGATTTTGAACCAGTGAAAGTGAAAGAATGGCAATATGTTTCCAAGTCAGGATGGTGAGTGACTTGGAGGGTTACCTTCAGGTGATGGTGTTCACAGGTATCTGCTGTTCTTTTCCTTCTAGATGGCGTTAGTCATGGATTTGGAAGGTGCTGTTAAGAAGCCTTGGTGAATTCCCACAGTGCATTTTGTAGATGGTACTCACTTCTGTTACTGTGCATTAGTGGTGGATGGATTGATTTTTGTGGGTGCGGTGCCAATTAAGTGAGTTGTTTCACCCTGGATTGTATCAAACTTCTTGAGTGTTGTTGGATCTGCACTCACCCAGACAAGTGGAGACTACTCCATCACAATCCTGATTTTTGTCTTGTAAATGGTGGCCAGGCCTTGGAGAGTCAGTGAGTAGGGGTTTGGCGGGGGTGGGGGGGTGCAGTAGATGGAATTAATCACCATAGGTATAGGGAGTTAACCACCGCTGCTCTAGTAACCTTAGTATTTATCTAGCTTTCTCATCAATTGTAATCAATTGTAGGATTTTTTGGGGATGTTGTATGAAGGATTAATCTTAAATATGTAAATATATAGTAACATGTCATTAAATAATGAAAGAAATCATAAACTATGTAAATCAAACTTTATTCTGTTTTCCTTATGAAATCAACATTGCCGAACCAAAAGATGACCACCACTCGTCATCTGTTGTCAGGAAATATAAGATGACCATTAAGGCATTTAATGGATTGCACTAGAGACATATCTTGATATGTTATTCATGGAATCTCACAGCTGGACTGTAACAGTCTGCTTGAACTATTGAATTATTGAAAGGAAAAATGAACTATTGAAAGGAAATAGAAGTCATTTGCATCTTATTAAGCATAGCTAGTGGAGTTCAAGGTTATGCTAAGACAGTAACTACCTGGAAAAGAGTGATTAATATGGATAATGACTGGGACATCATAAGCAACAGAATAAAAGCCAGTCCAGACACCAGATAAATGGCTCTCAGTGACCCGAGTGATCCTTTTGAAATCTTTTTATCCAATTGAGAGTCTCACATCTGTGATGGGTAAGTTGTTGGAAGGTATTTTGAGACACAGGATCTACAGGCATTTAGAGACACAAGGACTGATTAGGGACTGTCACGGCTTTGTGAGTGGAAAATCATGTCGCACAAATTTAGTTGATGAGAGCAGTGCAGTTGATGTTGTCTAAATGGACTTTAACGAGGCGTTTGACAAGGTAGCACATGATAGATTGTTGCATAAAGTTAAATCTCACATGATGCAAGGTGAGATATCTAAATGGGTATAAAATTGGCTTCTTGACAGAAACCAGAAGAGAGCTTTTCAAACAGGAGGTCTGTGACCAGCGGTGTGCCTCCGGGATTGGTGTTGGGCCCACTGTTGCTTGTCATTTATATTAATGATTTGGATGAGAATATAGGGGGCATGGTTAGTAAGTTTGCAGATGACACCAAGATTGGTGGCATGGTGGACAATGAAGAAGGTTAACTCCAATTGCAGTGGAATATTGATCAATTGCGCCAGTGGGCTGAGGAATAGCAGATGGAGTTTAATGTAGACAAATGCAAGATAATGCATTTTGGTAGATTGAACCGGGGCAGGACTTACTCAGTTAATGGTAGGGCACTGGGGAGAGTTACAGGACAAAGAGATCTAGGAGTATATGTTCATTAGTTCCTTGAAAGTGAAGTCACAGGTGGACAGAGTGGTGGAGAAAGCATTTGGCATGCGTATTTTCATTGGTCAGAACATTGAATACAGGAGTTGGGACATCCTGTTAAAGCTATACAAGACATTGGTAAGCCACAGTTGAAATACTGTGTGTAATTCTGGTCACCCTATTATAGAAAGAATTTATTAAACTAGAAAGAGTGCAGAAAAGATTTACTAGGATGCTACCGGGACTTTATGAATTGAGAGGCTGAATAGATAGGATTTTTTTCTCTGGAGCGTAGGAGGCTAAAGAGTAACTTTATCGAGGTCTATAAAATAATGAGGAGCATAGACAAGATGGTCAGTATCTTTTCCCAAAGGTAGGGGAGTCTAAAACTAGAAGGCATAGGTTTAAAGTGAGAGGGGAGAGATGCAAAAGTGTCCAGAGAGATAATTTTTTCACACAGAGGGTGATGAATGTCTGGAACAAGCTACCAGAGGTAGTAGTAGAGGCGGATACAATTTTACCTTTTAAAAAGTAATTAGATAGTTACATGGGTAAGATGGATATAGAGGGATATGAGCCAAATGTGGGCAATTGGGACTAGTTTAAGGATTTAAAAAAAAGGGCGGCATGGACAAGTTGCGACGAAAAGCCTGTTTCCATGCTGTAAACCTCTATGACTCTATCTCCAACTTAGCAAAATCAGACAGCAGCACTCCAGGCTGACCAAGCAGCCTACAACAAATCCACCTTGAAATATGTTTATCAGGAAGCCACTGGCCATCGCCTGCAAGCAGACCAAATCTCTGCATATCAGTCTCATCTCACTGCATCATAAACACCTTCAATAGAATTTTACACTTCTGCCTCCTGGAACCCAACTCTGGATTTGAACTTTCTGGACTCTGGAAATTAATCTCTGACTCTTTTTATTGTTGTTAGTTACAGAAACCTCCTATTTCCTATCCACTTTACAGCACGTGTGTGTGTGTGTGTGTGTGTGTGTGTGTGTGTGTGTGTGTGTGTGTGTGTGTGTGTGGGTGTGTGTGTGTGTGTGTGTGTGTGTGTGTGTGTGTGTGTGTGTGTGTGTGTGTGTGTGTGTGTGTGTGTGTGTGTGTGTGTGTGTACACGCATGCACGCACATGTGAGTGATTTTGTGATGTTCCAAACATCCTTTGGGTTTAAATGTGTGAATAAACTAAACTTCCAATTTAATTGCTGCCAGTTGCTTTAAAAATTGACTACACAAACCAGGGGTTCTTGGAATAAGTGGTGAGTCATTTTTGAAATGAAATCACCTCTGCTTACAGACAAAAATTGACAGAAAAATGTTCAGTTTTTCCCCTCCTGACTGAAAGAATGATCTACATTATTAGTGGCATAAGATTACCTAGCAACAGAGCATAGCGGGATATAGCTATAAGCAGAGCCTCATGATAAATCTGACATTGATATAGTTTTCAATAGAGTTAACCAACAGCCTTGCATTGTAAATCAAAGTCATGAACACCTCTTCCAAGACCCATAATGACAATAACAGGCATAAGGTCTGAAATTCTCTCTCTACATCTTTCCACATTGCTAACTCTCCTTCCTCAAGATGTTTCTTAAAACCTTCCTCTTTAACCAAGCTTTTGGTTGTAATATTACCTGTGGTTTGATGTAAAACCTTGGGTACAATTGGGTGAA
This sequence comes from Sphyrna mokarran, assembly GCA_024679065.1. Lineage (NCBI taxonomy): Eukaryota > Metazoa > Chordata > Chondrichthyes > Carcharhiniformes > Carcharhinidae > Sphyrna > Sphyrna mokarran. Next base: position 57,782,928 of record JAGIQG010000004.1, on the reverse strand, counting down.
GAGCCTTGGGATGTTCTGCTATGTTCAAAGTATGAATGCAAGCTGTTGCTGTTGAAGATGTTATTATAAATGTGAGTTTTTGTCTTGAAGCCAGAGAACATGCCACAGCACTGGGAGAGGAAGTTCCTGTTTTAGTCTTTCCTCAATATCTTGTAATGTGGAAGCACTTAATCATCCAGTTTTTCCTCAAAAACCAAACAACTAAACTCCTCCCTGACCTCAGCCCTCTTGTCTGATTTTAGGTTTGGCAAAAATAATTTCCAATAATATACTGTTCATTAGTGAATTGTAAATTACCATTTCTTCTCTTTGAATGAGACTGGGCTTTGTAAAGTATGTTTGATTTGTACATTGTAGTGTAAAAGACACAATTAATATGCCCTGGATTACAAAAATGTCAACTGACATTGCACAAATTACTTGTCAAAGTTTATAGATTGCAAAGGGATCGTTTCCTAAAATAGTTTACAACATCAAATTACCTACTCAACAATGTATATGTGACTTTTTTGTCTGTCTCATAATATTGCAATTAATCTCTAAGTAGAGTAGTTTGTTCCCTTGAAGACATTTTAGTGATGTCAGTAATGTTCACATTGAATCACTGGACATATATACTGGCTTTGACATGGACTTTACACAAGTTTTTTGTAGCACTGAACTAACTGATTATAACTATCAGAAAAAGAACAGAACAACAGAGGAAGCTCATGATTGCAGAAGAGAGACTGAGGTGTGATCTGATCATGAAGGAATTTGATAAAGTCATCATTTCGTTCCTAGGATGAGAGGGCTGTCCTATAATGAGAAGCTGAGAGAATTGGGCCAATCCTCTCGAGAGTTTTGAAGAAAGAAGGGTGATCAAATTGAAACATTCAAGATCTTGAATGGGGAGCGTAAACACTCAGAGGTTGTTTCCTCCCTGGCTGTGGAACCTAAAACACATTAGGGAAATCTAGGGCACAGTCTCAGGATAAGAGGCCAATCACTTAGGACTGAAACAAGGACAAATTTCTTCATTCAATGGGTTGTGAATCTTTGAAATTCTCTGTCCCAAAGGGTTGTAGAAGATCTATTGGTTAATGTATTTAAGGCTGAGTTAGACGGAATGTTGGTCTTTCAGGAAATCAAGATATATGAGGCTGATTTTAATTATCGTGCTGCAGGCCCCGCCTGCTGTTTGCACTAAACTGGCCATTCCTGGGCCATCCCTGGGACTAGGCCTTAGCAGCAGAAATCCTGTCCATGGAGAGCTGCTGACCGATCAGAGACTGGAGGCTCTCCAATATTGGCAGTTCGGCTTTGAGGAGTGGCAGCTGCCGGTATCAAGGCAGGGACTTCACCAGGAATCACTGTTGGACCCTTGGAGTCAGTTAGATACAGAGTGGGGGTTGTGGGGCAGGGTGAAGGATGGCAGAGGGAGCTGGAGGCAAAGCCTGGGCAGTGGTCTTCACCAATCCCCTGCAGAGAACACCTTAATTCTTTTTATCTATGCTGGATCCCTTAATCAGACACGGAAGGCTTGATAAAAGGCGACCACTCCACCTGAGAACCTCAACTCACACTAGATCCTCAGAAACCACAACCAGGTTTGCCATACGGCCTTCAGGGGGCACAAGAAAATCATGTGACTCCCATTTAACCTTTGACCCAGGACTACATTTCATTATGCTCAGGGATAATTGATATCAATTGGCTCACTAATGAGCTAAATGATACCCCGCTATGTGCAAGTCAGTTACTCGCATGGACCCATTCATGCCTCCAACTTAATCACAGAAGATTTTCCTGTCCTTGGGTCCAGCTGCTACGTCTCCCATTGCAACAGGCTGGATCAAATTTCACTCATGAGGAGTGGGCAGGAATGTACATTTCTGCAGGAGTTCCTCAGAGTAGTGTCCTAGGCCCAAACATCTTCAATTGCTTCATCAATGACCTCTATCATGGTGCTGATGATTGCATAATGTTCAGCACCATTCACAACTCCTCAGATACTTCATCAGTCCATGTCCACATGCAGGAACCTCTGGACATATAGGTTTGTGTTGATAAATAACAATTAACATTCATGCCACGCAAGTGCCAGGCAATGACCATCTCCAACAAGAGACGACCTCACCACCAGCCATTGACATTCATTGAGTCTCCCATTTTCAGCATCCTGTAGGTTATCATTGACCAGAAACTGAACTGGAGCAGCTTTTTAAATACTGTCATTAGCAGAGTAGGTCAGAAGCTGAAAATTCTGCAGTCAGTAACTCACTTCCTGGACTTCCCAAAGTCTGTCCATCATCTACAAGGCATAAGTTAGAATTGTGATGGAATACTCTCCACTTGCCTCGATGAGTGCAGCTCCAACAACATCCCAGGAAAAAGCTTGAAACATACCAGGACAAAACAGCCCATTTGATTGGCACATCATCCCACCACCTTCAATATTCACGCCTTCCCCCACCAATATACAGTAATAGCAGTGTGTAACATCTGCAAAATGCACTGCAGGAGCTAACCCTGGCTCCCAACTCTACCTTCCAAACCACGACGTCTACTGCACAAAGAACAAAGCAGCAGATACCTGTGATCACCACCACCTGGAGATTCCCCTCGAAGTCACTCACCTTCTTAACTTGGAAATATATTGGCCATTCCTTCGCTGGATCAAAATCTTGGAACTCCCTCCCTAAAAACACAGTAGGAGTACCTACACCACATGGACTGCAGTTGTCCAAGAAGGCAGCTCAGCATCACCTTCTCAAGGGAAATTAGAGATGGGTAATAAATGCTGGTTCTGCTAGTGATGCCCACACCCCATAATAGAATTAACAAAAAAGGCTAGCATGGACCATAAACACTGGCTTGGATCGGTTGGAGTAAATAGCCTATTTTGTTCTATGCATCCTATTTTATTGTGTAAAAAGTGGCAAGAATCATAATGTTATGGTTCAGGTCAGAAACTCCAAAGTGTTGTATGGAGCCGGTCTCAATCTTAAGCTTTGCATCTTGAACTTGGTTAGGATAAGCATGATAGGTTTCACTTCAGGTATGATTCAAATGGCCCACCAGGGAGCTTTTGTCAAATAAAGTTTATTTAAGAATATAATGAACATATATAGCAAAAAAATTAGCAAGAACTTTTATCAGTTACAAACAAGAAACCAAAATGACCACTATAATACAGAAGCTTTAACAAATATATGTGATATGTTCCAAACAAAACCAGGCCCTAAGGGGACCTGGGAAGGCTTTCTTCTTTAAAAAGTACTTATCTTCGAAGTTTAGACCTCTTTGTTCCAGCGGACCAGGCAGTGAGGTGATTCTTGTGAGGAGAGTTGATAAGTGATTAACTTGCTTTTTTTTCGGAGTTTTTTTTTCTCGACAACCAGAAGTAGGCCCTAGGGAGACCTGGGAAGGTTTTTTGATTTTGCCCAATAAATTTGAACAGGGAGGAAAACTGAGATAGTAGATGTGTAGAGTCTCCCACCCTCCTCACTCCTCTAACCTAAAAAAAACTTAGTATGAGAGCAGGTAAGCTTTTTTCTTTTTCTCTTTCATTTCTTGTTAAGGAATTTGGCAAGGATGACAGTGCAGGCTGTGCAATGTTCCTCCTGTGGAGGTGAGGGACACCATTAGAGCCCAGCTGAGTACATCTGCATAAAGTGCACCCAATTCCAGCTCCATGAAGTCTGGAACTAGAGCTGGAACTTGATGAACTCAGGATCATTCGGGAGCCAGAGACAGTTTTAGAAGAAAGCTACAAGGAAGTAGTTACCCCTAGAAATGAAGATACTTGGGTGACTGTTAGAAGGGGTAAGAAGCAGTCAGTTCGTCGATTCCCTGTGTCCGTTTCTCTGTCTAACAAGTATACCATTTTGGATACTGTTAGGGGGGAATGACTCACTGTGGGTACAGGTCTCTGGCACAGGGTCTGCCCCTGTTGCTCAGAAGGGAAGGGGAGAGATAAGTGAAGCATTAGTCACTGGGGACTCCATATTAGGGAGACAGATAGGCGATTCTGTGGGAACAAGAGAGAATCGTGGTTTGTGTGTTGCCTCACAGATGCCGTGGTCTTGGATCATATTTTCGGGATCCTTAAGGGGGAGGGGGACAAGCCCCAAGTTGTGATCCACTTAGACACCAAAGACATAGGTAGGAAAAGGGATGGGTATTAAGGCAGAAATTCAGGGAGTTAGGTGAAAGCTTAGATCTAGAACAGAAAGAGTTATTGCCTCTGGTTTGTTACCTGTGCCACGTACCATTGAGGAGAGGAATAAGGAGAGAGAGAGAGAGAGCAGCTGAACATGTGGCTCCAGGGAAGATTAGAAGGCTAGATTCAGATACCTGGATAATGAGGGATCATTCTGGGATAGGTGGGACCTGTACAAATGGGATGGTCTATACCTGAACCTGAGAAGTACCAATATCCTGGAGTGGGGGGGGATGGAATTTGCTAATGCTCTTTGGGAGGATTTAAACTAATACAGCAGGGGGAAGAGGACCAGAATTGTAGCTTCAGTATATAGGATTGAAAGTGGTCAAGTCATGAATAAGGTTCAAGGTCGCAGGAGTGTAACGGCAGCCAGGAAGGTGATTTGAAGTGTGTCTACTTCAATGCTAGGAGCATCTGGAATAAGGTGGGTGAACTTGCAGCATGGGTTGGTACCTGGGACTTCAATGTTATGGCCATTCAAGGAACAAGCTACTGCATGTTCTTGATAAGCATGTATCTGTCAGGCAGGGAGGAAGTGGTCAAATGAGGGAACTGTGGTTTACTAAAGAAGTTGAATCTCTTATGAAGAGGAAGAAGCAGATTTAAGCCAAGATGAGATATGAAGGCTCAGTTAGGGTGCTTAAGTATTACAAGTTAGCCAGAAAGGACCTAAAGAGAGAGCTGAGGAGAGCAGGAGGAGACATGAAAAGTCTTTGGCAGATAGGATCAAAGAAAACACTAAAGCTTTCTATAGGTATATCAGGAATAAAAGAATGACTAAGGTAAGATTAGAGCCAGTCAAGAACAGTAGTGGGAAGTTGTGCATGGAGTCCGAAGTGATAGGAAAATTAATATTTTTCATCAGTATTCACACAGGAAAAAGACAATGTTGTTGAAAAGAATACTGAGATACAAGCTATTAGACTAGACGGGATTAAGATTCATAAGGAGGTGGTGTTAGCAATTCTGCAAAGTATGAAAATAGATAAGTCTACTGGGCCAGATGGGATTTATCCTAGGATTCTCTGGGAAGCTAGGGAGGAGATTGCAGAACCTTTGGCTTTGATCTTTATGATTCCTATTGTCTACAGGAATAGTGCGAGAAGACTGGAGGATAACAAATGTTGTCCCCTTGTTCAAGAAGGAGAATAGAGAGAACCCCAGAATTATAGACCAGTGAACCTTACTTCAGTCGTGGGCAAAGTTTGGGAAAGGATTATAAGAATAGGATTTATAATCATCTTGAAAGGAATAATTTGATTCGGGATAGTCAGCGCAGTTTTGTGAAGGGTAGGTCGTCCCTGACAAGCCTTATTGCATTCTTTGAGAAGGTGACTAAAGAGGTAGATGAGGGCAAAGCAGTTGATGTGGTGTACACTGATTGCAGTAAAGTGTTTGATAAGGTTCCCCATGGTAAGCTATTGCAGAAGTTACTGATGTATGGGATTGAAAGTGATTTAATGATTTGGATCAGAAATTGGTTAGCTGCAAGGAGACAGAAGGTGGTGGTTGATGGGAAATGTTCATCCTGGAGTTCAGTTGTTAGTGGTGTACTGTATCTATTTTGGGGCCACTGCTGTTTGTCATTTTTATAAATGACCTGGATGTGGGCGTAGATGGATAGATTAGTAAATTTGTGGATGACACTAAAGCTGGTGGAGTTGTGGACAGTGCGGAAGGATGTTGCAAGTTACAGAGAGACATAGAAAAGCTGCAGAGCTGGACTGAGAGGTGACAAATGGCGTTTAATGCAGAAAAGTGTGAAGTGATTTGCTTTGGAAGGAGTAACAGGGATACAGAGTACTGGGCTAATGGTAAATTACTTGGTAGTGAGGTTGAGCAGAGAGATCTCGGTGTCCACGTGCATAGATCCCTGGAAGTTGGCATTCAGGTTGATAAGGTTGTTAAGAAGGTGTACGGTGTGTTAGCTTTTATTAGTAGAGGGATTGAATTTAGGAGTCGTGAGGTCATGTTGAAACTGTGCAAAATTCTGGTACAAAAACTTGGAGCATTGTGTACAGTTCTGGTCACCGCATTATAGGAAGGATGTGGAAGCATTGGAAAGGGTGCAGAGGAGATTTACCATGATATTTCCTGGCTTGGTGGGAAGGTCTTGTGAGGAAAGATTGAGGGACATGAGGCTGTTTTCATTAGAGAGAAGAAGATTAAGAGATGACTTAATAGAGGCATATAAGATGATCAGAGGATTAAATAGGGGGAACAGTAAGAGCCTTTTTCCTCAGATGGAGATGGCTAGCACGACAGCTTTAAATTGAGAGGCGATAGATATCGTACAGATGTCAGAGGTAGGTTCTTTAATCAGAGAGTAGTAAGGGCGTGGAATGCCCTGCCTGCAACAGAAATGGATTCGCCAACATTAAGGGCATTTAAATGGTCATTGGATAAACATTTGGATGATATTGGAATAATGTAGGTTAAATGGGCTTTAAATTGGTTTTCACAGGTCGACACAACATTGAGGGCTGAAGGTCCTGTATTGCAGTGTAATGTTCTATGTTCTATGTTCTCTGTGCATAAAAACCATTGAAACATGTTCGCGTAGCAAAAGCTAATACTCAGATGATATTGGAAATTGAGTCTTTGGTTGAAGTCTGAAGTCCTCTGGATTTACTCAGAACAGTTTGAAGTCAAAATGTCTTCTCAGACCCCAGGGAGAGATTCTCTGGTCAATTATCCAGCTGCAGAACCTTACTGCAGGAAGGTAAGACCTTGCTTTCAGATAACCAACAGGGAAAGAGAGAAAACATTTCTTTTTAGCTTGCTGTCCTTTCTAAGATTCAACTGTAGCTTGGAACTAAAAATGAAAGAACTTCTGTCACCTAACCTGCCAACCAGTTTTTTCCTTCTAACAATGCAGAATTATGAAAAATCCTGAAAGTAAAAACAATCAACTCCCATTCAAGCCATTTAAGAAGAAATGAAAGGATTTGTGAGCCAAAGTGGCATCATAATGACATCAGATAAGGCTGTGAGCTGAGAAAACATTGCAGCTGTCTCAGCTGCAGAGACCATGATTTAAAAAAAAGCTTTCTTAAAAGCTAATGTCATAATAGGAAGAAGAATTATTTGGGACTCATTGACCCCTCCTCCCACAATACTTTGTGACCAAAATTGGACTTGGGCAATGGTGGGAAATAGTGGAAGGGAGAAACTGCTAAGTGAAGAATGATTGTGATCCAACAGGTCCTAATATCAATACTCTGACATGCTGATGGAGACTAATGGGTGAGACTTATTCTTCAGAGGGCATTTCTGAAAAGTGATTTAAATCATTGATCTGGAGTGAGCGTCAATAAATTATTACGTATTGACAGGCCTAACAAAGATGCCCACAATCTTACAGGCCAGCTGTGCCGATCGATCAGTGTGGCATGATAGGAAAAGACCAAAAAGTTGGTTTGCACCAGTTTGACACCAAACTCCCATTTTCTCAACTTTATTTTGCTAGTGGTATCAGCTTCATGCCTAATATTCATAATTAACATGGCATTAGTGAGTCCAGCATGCCTGTTTCTGACGTCCTGGATGCTTCCTCCTCGTTAGCTAGACATCTCACTGACAAGAATCATTCATGGTCCTCACCAACAGGGTCCACCAACATCCCGATGGTCACATTGGAGAGATTGAAAGCCATTGAATCTCCCAGATGGTTGACAACATGGCCGGGCAATTCTCATCAGACATTGCCAGCCTGGCAGTGCCCATTGGGCACCATAACTGTGCCTGGGACTGTGTCAAGGAGATAAGGCCTGAATATGGGTAGGGTGAGTGAGGGTGAAGATATGATGGAGGGAATTGGTATGCAAAGCGAGTATGCAAGGGGGGGACATCTGCAAGTGGATTTGCAAAGTGAGGAGCTCAGCGGCAGCATGCAAGGAGGGGGGGGGGATCTGCAGGAGAGTGGTGCTCTGTAGTAGAGGGGTGTGCTGGTGGGAGCTCTCCGGGGGGTTATCTACTAACGGAGCTCCCATAGGGGTGCTCTGCAATGGAGGGATATGCAAGGAAGGAGCTCTGCAGGGGGCAGGTATGCAGGCAGAGATAATCAGCAGACTGGGGATGATCAGCTGACAGGAGAAAGCTAGCTGCAGGGGGCGGGGTGGGAATGGGGTGGACAGAGTATGCATGCAGGGGAGTGCTGCAGTGGGGCTGGGCCACAGAGATCATGATGGTGGACTCATCGGGAGAGTCCCAACTCTCCCATGCCAGTGACCATGTTGCCACCAGGATGGGAGGGGCGGGGGGGAGTTACACTGCCATTGATGATGAGGGGGGAAAACATTCTCTTGCATACCTCCAATAGATCTGAGCTGATCCAATTTCCTCAGCATTGAATATAACTCAGTCAGTAAGGTATGGCTTCCAGCAGTTTATTCATCTCAAAGGACATTATGGTCTTTGTCAGACCTCATCCATGTTAACTGTCTAGAATCTTCCACATTCTCATATCTAAGACTTCTGTGATAGAACACAGGAAGGGCTGGGAGGCTACGTTGTCTGTGGGCTTCATATGGTACAACCTGTCCTAAATGAATTTGCTGCCCCTTTGTAGGTCAGATTGTGATGACATTAGCAAGCCATCCTCTTCCTCCAGGCTGCTGATCACTCTACATCTACCTTTCAAAAGAAGAAATATGAGCCTGTCTCATCCTGCTCCATAGAGTGGACTCTGGACTAGAAAGTGATCTCAGAGGCCTTCCACACCAAAAAATGATTCTTGCTGGCTCTTCACCTCTTGGAGATTCTGCTTAACATTGATTCTCCTTAACATTGATAACATTTGCTGTTATCAACTGCTTTGTTGATAACAGCAAAGCTAATTCTGCATGCTTGAAGAGCTCTTTAATATTTGCTTTGAGTGCTTCCACCAGTGTGTCAGAGGCTATAAGATGTGTTCCATGATCTTACAACTTTTGTAATTCCTTGAGTGTTTTCTAGGATCAAAGTCCATGCCTCCTTGCCAGCCTTTAGCCTTCCCGTATGTGACATTCAGCCAGTAGAAAGTCAGTGGTGAGAGAAGAACTGCTGGCTTGATGTTGTGAATAATTGGAACATAGACAGGAAGTTTATTCTGGAATGGAGGGAGTCTTGTGGCCACATACCTGTGCAGTAATTGCTGAAGAAACAATTTGGACCAGTATTCTCATTTCCCCATTTTACCAGTATTACATTTTAAAGTATACAAGACCAGTTCATACCAGTATTCTCACTTCTGTTTTACCCCAGCTCGATATTTTTATGGATTATTAATATAGATTGTTTACCTTGGCTAATAATATTTATCCTCTGACAGTATGAGACTACATGTTCAGTTTTTTTTCTTTTTGGATGTAGCTTGGCATCTAGTTCCATTTCTATCAGGAGTCTGGATGTGATGTTCAATTTTCTGTCAGCCTGTAGAAGCTTTTTCAGAGACTATGCATTACATTGGCTTTTAGGGGGAGGATTTCCTCTCTTAATTACGGCTGAACTAACACAAAGGCTCACAGAGACAAGTACTCTGGTTAAAGACGTTTTTTTATTTTCCAAGCTTGGTTCAAAGTCTAAGAGAGAGAGATTTGGGACAGTTTCAAATCATTCTGAAATCACATGTCTTTCAGTATTACAATTACAAATATACAATTTCCAAAAGTCATTTGCCCACCCCTTCCTCACGCCAGCTTGATATGAGCCAATCATTATTAGTATAGATTATTTACTTTGGCTAATAACATTTACCCTCTGACAGCATGGGACTACATGTTCAGTTTGTGGACTTTGAAAGTCTTTCTCACTTTACACTTCCCACACCCTCTTATCTGGTGTAATGTATTATCCTGTTCCTTAGAACTGCCTGGGATCTGTGGTGTGTCCTTGGTTAGTGAATATCCTATTTATTAGGGTTGTCTAGGTTCACTGATGTGAGTTGTTCTTCTCTTTGCTTGTTCTGATGGATGTTTTTTTCTAACTTGACTATGTTCCACCATGCCTTAGAGCATTGTGCTATTGACCAAGGTATATGTTTTTAACACAGAGTATGTTTTCAAAAATGCATGTCTAAATTCTGCCCCTATGTGCCTCTATTGAAACAGTATTTTTCAGCCACTGTGTAATTTCTCTATACTCTATTCACTCTGATCTAATCTACCCTGATCTGTTAGTCTTTTAATCCTAAATTATTCTAAATTCCCTCTTACATAGCCCTATTGGATCATTCAGCCCCTTCACTCATGCAGATCACTCTCTAGATTGAATGGTCTGAATGCTGGCAGCAGCAGTGGGAGCTCCTGGAGACTGGTTGGTCATTCATTGTTTAAAGCTGGGATGCACATCAACTGGGAGAGTTTCATGTAACACATACTCAAGTAGCCCTTCTCCTTCTCTATCTCTTAATATTTGTGCATTCTGACCCTTGCAGGGTCCCTTCAGATAGTGAAGCTCCTATAATCAGATATCAATCATCACCTTACTCACTAATTAACCGGGAAGCCCTGGAGCAGGATGTATTGATGTGCCTTAGCTAAAGAGATACTGAAAATCTCATTCCCCAACTTTGCAGGTCCATGACTCCGTGCTGCACCCTCCACACCCCACAACCCACCCTCTCACCCCACCCAGCTACAATTTGATTCAAATATTAAAATTCAGCCTTAGATATTTCTAGGATTTTTGTATCTCTCTCTCAGCTCTTGTGGTCGTTTCCACGTGTATTTGGGGTTTGATTTCTTGCCCAGTACATATCCAGTGTGATAGTTCTCAGTGGCAAGCTGATTGTTCCTGTTTGCTTAAGTGCAGCAGGCTGATTTGCTACAGTCTAAAAGTCCTGAAACTGCTCTTTCATTATTTGTAGAATTGGCACCATTATTTTCACACCAGATTGCCACTTATTTGCAGCATCAGCTTACTTGACCAAACTCTAGAAGTACATTAGCGAAAATTACTTCCGAGTTTTGAGAAATGTTTCTTTACTTTGCCAGTAGCCTCCATTCAGGCTATCAGCATGGTGTTCTGTATGACCCGTGCTCTTCAGCAGCTCTTCTTTATGGACAACTTCCCAATCTATTTTGAAGCTTTGTTTGAAGTAACTGATTCTGATTCAGCTGAAATATTTTGCTCTCATAAAAGTTCTGATTTCTGTGAGTGGAGGGGCAGGTAGAGGGAGTTGTCTTTGTGAGTGTGAAGAGATAGACAGGGTTTCTGAGTTAAGTTGTTGGAGGAGAGTGTAAATGAATTGGAAAGCTTTAGGGATAAATTGCCTGTGTGAATTATAACACTTGAACTGTTATGAGGATTTGGACTTGAATTGAATAAGTATTAACACTGGCAAAGGATATCAGGATATAAATTGCACATTAATAGCTGATGAACAGGTGAATAATAGAATGCAATGAAAAACAAAAGTTATAAACTGATCTCTTCCAATTCAATCATGCCTTTATTTTATTAATACTCCACAGAAGCTGAATCCACCCAATCTGTGTTTTGTCTTTTAAACTCGAAGACAACTGGTCTCTTTCATCCAGTTCCCCATCTTAGTTTACACTATGAGATCATAGGTTTACGTATTAATGATTTGAATCTTCCACAAGACCCCAGCCTTGGCCTTCAATATCTTTATTTTACCTGAAAATAAAAAAATTGACCCTTCCCATCCAGCTTTCAGTACGAACTCAACCAGGAGACTGAAGAGTTACATGTTCCCTGAATGATGCTCACAAGCTTTCCTCTTACCCAGTTCAGCTGGTCCCGTCTAGTCGCTGTTCACACCTTGAATGGTGACCAGATGCCAGCGAAAAAGATATAACTTCTAATGGGTTGGCCATTGTATGGCTGTGTAATGAGAAACCAAGAAAAGATATGCCATTCTTATACGTCTCTATACAAGTGTTCAGAACCTGTGGTGACTAAGGAGAAGTACTCTTTATGTGGTAAATTTTGTGAGTAATCAAAGAATGATGTTATTTCTTATGGACAGAGTTTCTATGAATTGCTTTAAATGCCCTTTTTGACTGTTACAAGATCCCCAAAGACGCCTAGTATTCCATATGGTTGATAAGCACCAATGAGGTGTATCTTCACACTGTTTCAAGATTCCTCACTCCCCTAACCACAATAGAATCAGAAAAAGTTTTGAAATTCCCTTAGTTCATCCTGTCAGCATCTTGATAATCGTAGGTATTTGTTCTATTCCAATATTCACAGACCTTTAAGTACAGGTTTTTGGTAATTTTATCACATCGTGTCTTTTTCAGTATTTTCCATACTGCAGTGAATTGACCAGGTTTTCTCTTCCTGTATTTTTACTCCCTTAATCCATGCACTCCCACAAAGATCAACCTAACAAAGAGGCCAATTTGACTTAATATATTATGCCTTATGTATGTTCTCTTAACAAACCAGAACTATAAGCATAATTATAGTTACAGTGTGCAACCATTTCAGACTTTTTAGTCCATGTTAATGACAATAGATCCAGTTAGAAGGGGGCATGTGTGTCACATACTCACAGAATTGTTATGGTACAGAAGGAGGCCATTTGGCCCATCATACCTGCACTGGATCTCCAAATGACCATTATGACTGAGTGCCATTCCCCTGCCTTTTCCCCATACTCCTACAATTGTTTCTATTCAAGTAATCATCTAATGTCTTTTGGAATGCCTTGATTGAACCTGCCTCCACCACATCTCCAGGCAGTACATTACAGATCTGAACCACTTGTTGTGTGAAAATATTTTCTCTTACATCACATTTGCCCCTTTTGCAAATTACTTTAAATCTGTACCCTTCCATTATTGATCCTTTTATAAGTGAAAGCAGTTTCTCCCTATCTACTTCCCTCATGATTTTGAACATCTCCTTTTAGTCTTCTTCTCTCCAAGAAGAAAAGTCCCAATCTCTTCAATATATCCTCATAACTGAATTTTCTCATCTCTGGAACCATTCTTGTCAACGCCTTTTCTACACTCTCCAGTGTGTCTACATCCTTTCCATAGAGTGGCATCCAGAACTGTACACATTATTCCAGCTGAGGTCTAATTAATGTCTTGTATACTTTCAGCATGACCTCCATGCTCTTGTACTCTGTGTCTCTCTACAACAGGGAGCTATAGGCCAGTCCCTGTCCTGCTCAGGTGTAACCCATCCAGTTTCTGCTAATCCCAATGTCCCAGGAATCTAAACCCCTCCAGCTGTCACCATTTTTCATCTTTCAATATATCGTTCTGTTTCTACTCTGACTGGCATGTGGCATTGGTAGTAACCCTGAGATAACTTCTTTTGAATCCTACGTTCACAAGGTCTCACATAACAGATTACTATATAAAGTTAAAGCACATGGGATTGCACGTAATGTCTTGAGATGGATAGAAAGCTGGTTAACTGATAGGAAGCAAAGAATTGGCATAAATAGGTCATTTTCTGATTGGCAATCAGTGATGAGGGGGCTTCCACAGGGATCTGTGCCAGGACCCCAACTGTTCACATTATAAATCAATGATTTGGAAGAGGGAACGGAATGCATCATCTCCAAATTTGAAGATGATACAAAGTTGAGTGGAAAGTTAAGCTATGAGGAGGAAGCAGAGATGCTTCAGCACGATTTGGAAAAGCTGAATGTGCGGGCATCTGCGTGATAGATGCATTATAATGTAGATAAATGTGGGCTTACCCACTTTGGTAGAAATAATAGGAAGACAGATTGTTACTTGAATGGATGTAAATTGAGAGAGGTAGATATACACTGAGACCTTGTTGTCCTCATGCATCAATCACTGAAAGTAAGTGCACAGGTATAACAAGCAGTAGAGAAGGCAAATAGTATAGCGAAAGGATTTGCATATAGGGATGGGGATGTTTTGCTGCAATTGTATAGGGCATTGTTGAGGCCACACCTGGAGTATTGTATGCAGTTTTAGTGTCCTTATCTGAGGAATGATGTCCTTGCTCTAGAGGGATTCCAGCGAAGACTTACCAGACTGATTCCTGGGTTGGCAGGTCTGCCATATGAGGAAAGACTAATTCAGTTAGGATTATATTCACTAGAGTTTAGAAGAGTGAGGAGGGGATCTCATAGAATCTTATAAAATTCTAACAGGGTTAGACAAGGTAGATTAAGAAAGAATATTTTCAATAGTAGGGAAGTCCAGAGCTATGGGGTCTTGGTTCGGGGATAAGTAGTCAACCTTTCAGAACTGAGGTAAGGAGAAATTTCTTCACCCAGTGAATGTGTGGAATTCACTATCACAAAATGTAGCTGAGGCCAAAATTTTGTCTGATTTCAAGAAGAAATTAGATGTAGCTTGAGGGACTAAAAGGATCAGGAGCTATAGGGAGGGAAGGGGGAATCGGGATATTGAATTTAGTGATCAGCCATGATCAAAATGTATGGCGGAGCAGGCTTGAAGGGCCAAATGGCCTAGTCATACTTCTATTTCCTATGTTTCTATGCTTATTTTTCAACTTTCTTCCTAGCGCTCTATATTCTGCTTTTAGTGCCTCATCTCTTTTTAATCTATATTGTTTGTACCAGTGTTTACCACGACCCCTGACTGTTCACCTTCTCCTTTCAGAATATACTGCAGCCACTCTGAGACATCCTTTAGCCTTTCACCAGGGAGGCCTGGGATCTCATCTGCGGCCTCAGATACAGAATGTGTGTCTATTCCCCTTCCAATTGAATCCACCGTAATTATTGCATTCCCACACTTTTTATTCAATGCCTATGCGGTAGGGCCAACTGTGGTGTATCAAATTTGGCTGTTTCTGCTTTCCCCTGAGAGGCCATTGCCCTCAACAGTATCCAAACTGTTTTGCGGGGGAATGGCCACAGATTTCTGCACTGCCTGTCTAGTCCTCGTAACTCTTCTTCTTTACTCTGACTTCACCTATTAACTTACTATTCTCTATAGTGGTGTTTATCATCCCTTCCAGTATTTTATGCATCCTGGTATTCCTCTCTAATATTTCCTCTTGATTTCCATATTCCTGCTGAATTAGGTTAAAGCCAACCCACCCCCCCCCCCCCCCCCCCCCCCCCCCCCCCCCCCGCTCCGCCCCCACCCCGCCACTCTACTGACAGCACAAACAAAATGTCCTGCACTCCGAGCTCTGATCAGATACAACCCATTCTGTTTGCCATCTAGAGATTAATACATTAATTTCTTGCCAGCTCCCTAAACTCTGATTGCAGAACCTCCAGCTCCCTTCCTACCTAAGTCACTGGTCTCAATGTGGATGATGACCTTCCCCTCACCCTGAAGGGTGTCTTGTAGCCACAATGTGACATCCTTGATCCTGGTGCCAGGAAGGCAACATACCATCCTGGAGCCACGTTAATGGCCACAGAAATGCTGGTCTGATCCCTAATTACAAATTCCCTATTAGTATTGCTCTTTCCTTCTCCTCCCTTCCTGTACAGCTGCACTGCTCATGGTGACACAAACCTGGCTCTAATTGCACTCTAGAGTGCTAGTTCTCTTGCCAGCTTTCAAAACGGAGAACTGATTTTGGACGGGACCCCAGGGAACCCCTGCGCTACCTGCTAGTTCTCTTAGACTGCCTGATGATCAGACATTCCCTCTTCGTTTTCAAACCCTGAAACTGTGGTGTGACCATCTTTCTGAACATGACATCCACGTAGATCTCAGACTCGCCATGTGCCATAGTGACACTTTCTGACTTTTTCAGGTGCCACTTGAGCTCTGAAATCCAGATTCTGAGTACTTAACAGGCAATCAACTTTCCAGTTTCCTGTGACATCGGGGTTGTCTTTATTCCCCAGTGGTTCCTCATTCAGTTGAAATACTCACCACATAACCAGCCTCAACTCCTGAAGCAGCATAAAACCACTTTCTCAAGGGTGAAAAAGTTAGAAAGCAAAAGTGCACCAAATTCTCACTTTTCTCTAAATTCCCAAATATGCTTGGGCTGTGTCTCAATTAGGTGATGTCTCTCCCAGTGCTCGTGATATGAGGGAGGGATGACACCTTATTGAGAATGTGTATACTATTTGTGGAGATTATGGCTAGAATTCTCCAACATCGCCTGCAGCTGGCATTCTCCGGTTCTGCTGCAGGGAATGGAGATATGGCTGAGCACTAAATTCTCTTGTTCTTGCTGGCAACAGTGGTAGGACAGTAATAGCTGGAGAAATCTGGCCCATGTCTCTTCTTCTCCTAAGCACCTTTCCCTTTCTTACTTTCCATGTCCTTCCTCTTGATGACTTCTTTGGTGTAAATGTCACTGAAAGATTGAGGAGGCGGTTGAAGTGTAAGTGTGTGTCTATGAACTGGGGTTTAGATTTGAGACTTGGACACATGGAGATGGATCAGGAGTTGCTGTAAGAGAAAGAGAGTGAGCAACTCTTCAGGCAGTTTTGGGATATTGTTGACCTGGATGGAGGTGCCAACATACACGGATTATCCTGGAGTCTCCCACAAATATATTTTCTTACCCAAAACTTCAACTTAAACAAACAAATAAATAAAACCAGAGTGACATGCAGCAGGCATCATACAGTGTTAACAAAAACTCATCAGAATTGATCACCATTCAGCTACAAAGTCAGTTCAGAATTTGTATCCACCAGAACTTGACTTCAACTGAATTTCCCTGGACACTTTTAGCAGCAACTCTGGGAGTATAATCATGGGTTTTAAACAATAAAGTGTGTGTGTGTGTGTGTGTGTGTGTGTGTGTGTGTGTGTGTGTGTGTGTGTGTGTGTGTGTGTGTGTGTGTGTGTGTGTGTGTGTGTGTTGTTGTGTGGTGTGTTGTGTGTGTGTGTGTGTGTGTGTGTGTGTGTGTGTGTTTTATTTTTATCATTTTTATTTCATAGTTCTAAAAATCATTGAAGCTTGATGCAAACAGGATGATTGGCAGGTGGACAACTTGCCAGAGAAGATCGTGTGGTCAAATGTCGAGGAATATGCCCAATCAGAGGTGGTAAGTCCACACCTGGTGATCAGATTCAAACAGAGAAATCGAAATAAGACTTCATTTTCGTGTTATAGTTTGTTAATCCATTTTAAAGATCAACTCCTCATTAAACAGGAAAATTATTCTAAAAATACCATTTACTGTGAAAAAATGTAATATTTTTCAAAGGAACATGTCCTGGGCTAAGAGCAGATATCAGATAAAGCAGCAGTGAGTGAGGCTGGCCACTGGGAAGTGTGTGACCTTAGTCCTTACAGACTAACGTTCCCTGAGGCAAAGACAGCCTCTCCCCAGGGAGGCACTTCTCTTTCTCCCCAGAGGGGCACGATTCTCTCTCCCCAGGGGGGCACAGTCTCCCTCTCATCAGGGGGGCACAGTGTCCCTCTCCCAAGTGGGCACAGACTCCCTCTTCCCAGAGGGGCACAATCTCCCTCTCCAGTAGAGGTCTTAGATTCCCTCTCTCCCAAAGGGCACAGTCTCTGTCTCCCCAGGGGGGCACAGTCTCCCTCTCATCAGGGGGTTACAGATTCCCTCTCCCCAAAGGGCACAGTCTCTGTTTCCCCAGGGGTGCACAGTCTCCCTCTCATCAGGGGGTTACAGATTCCCTCTCCCCAAAGGGCACAGTCTCTCCCCAGGGGAGCACAGTCTCCATCTTCCAAGGGGGCACAGTCTCCCTCTTGCCATGAAGCACAGATTCCCTCTCCCCAGGGCGCACAGTTTCCTTCTCCCTACGGGGATACAGATTCTCTCTCCCCAAAGGGCAGAGTCTCTGCTTCCCCAGGGGGGCACAGTCTCCCTCTCTCCAGGAGAACACAAATTCCCTCTCCCCAAGGGACACAGTTTCTGCCTCCGGGGGGTGGGGGAGGGGGGGGGTGGTGTGGGGCAACACAGTCTCCCTCTCCCGGGGAGCACAGACTCTCTCTCTCTCCCCAGGGGGGCCGAGACTCGCTTTCACCAGACCAGAAAGTCCTTTGTCCTTTCCTCACACCTCTCCCAGGACAAGGACCACCCCTCCCCAGGGTCATAGACTATCACATACCCCAGACACAGTGTACAGGAATGAGAGGTTGAATGGATTTTGAAATATGAAAAGCTTGCTTTGTCTAAGTTGCATCAATACTTGTTTCCAGGAGAGGGAACTAGTACAACAGCTATCCCATGTGAGGACCTCCGAAAGCTTGTGATGCCAAATAAATCTGTTGGATTTTAACCTAATGTTGTGAGACTTCTTACAAGATACCAGTATACACAACATGTTACACATTTCCAGTAAACTTTGCAGCCTTGGATCTTCAAAAAGAAAAGAAATAGGGAATTGTTTAAAATTAGGGAACAGCACTTAGACAGTGCAACTGAGAGCGAACAGGACGGGGCTGAGGAACAGAGGTCATGTAGAACAGAGATCAGCTAATGTAACATGAATGAGAAGGTGGCTCAGGAACCTCCTTATTTTGTTAAATAGTGCAAGCAGTGCTTTTTTAAACCAAGCCACCATCAACCATCTGACCCAAATATTAGTTTTTTTATCCATTCATGTCTGCCTGGGCCAGTATTTGTTGCCTGTTTCTAATTGTTTGAACTGAGTGGTTTGCTTAGCTGTTTCAAAGCGCAGTTAAGAGAGAAACACATTGTTGTGGCTCTGGAGTCATATATAGACCAGACCAAGTAAGGTGGCAGATTTCCTTCCTGAAAGGACATTAATGAATTGGATGAGTGCATGTTATTAATGACAATCAACAATTGTTAGATTGTTAATTCCAGATTATGATTCAATTCAAATTTCACCATCTGTCAAGGTGGGATTTGAACCTGGGTTTCTGAATTACTAGCCTGGTGACAATACCCCTACACCACAGTCACTCCGATAATTTCTCCTTCTTAGAAATCAGCTGACCACATGAAATGTGACTAAGGCTTATTCTGGACTCTGAAGAATGGCAAGACTTTGAAAGTACAAATTGATGTTGCCTCCAGGAGGGATGGTGATATTTCTTGCTGTCATATTTAGGTTAATGCACATAGCTCATAGATAGAGCCAGAAAACTTAACAAAGAGGGAAGCATGCCAATGGCCACAAACCAAAGTAGTTATAATATGTTACATTACACCATTGGTGTATGGTAGTTGCAGTATTTACTGCTTTATAATGTGACCCTCAGCTGTGTTCATTGTGCAACTTCCGTGAAAGCTTAATAGTGGAAGACTATGGAGGGAAACCTTACCAAGTACTAAGTTACTGCGAAAGCACCCCATAGTTTTGATGCCTACCATAGAGAAGATCAACATCACCCACCTCATGGGAGCATCATCACCTCCAAGTTCATCTCTAAGTCACACACTGTCTTGACATGGGTAGATATAATCATCTTTCTTCCAGCTGTGCTGGGTCAATATTCCACAATTTCATTCTTAGCAACACAATGCAAGCACCATTGGCATACAGAGTGGAACGATTCAAGGAGGAAGTTCACCAACACTGTCTCAACGGTAAGGTGCAATGGGCAATAAATAATGCCCACATCCCAAGAAT
Source organism: Sphyrna mokarran (assembly GCA_024679065.1). Lineage (NCBI taxonomy): Eukaryota > Metazoa > Chordata > Chondrichthyes > Carcharhiniformes > Carcharhinidae > Sphyrna > Sphyrna mokarran. Next base: position 57,763,257 of record JAGIQG010000004.1, on the reverse strand, counting down.
GAATTGTGTCTATCTGGGAATGATTAAGATAAGTTTGTTACTAAGACTGAGGGGCATTTTTAAATGTTGATAATGACAAGCAGGGTGATCTGGCATAGGAAGAATAAACGTCAGATCATTGTGAATTTCGATATGAAAGATGAATCCAATATACAGGATTGATTGTTGCGGGGAGCGTGCGCAGTTCATATCAAAGCATGTGATCTTTGGCGAGAAAAGGAAGTACTTCATGTTTGTCTGCTGAGCATGGGCATGAGGTATGTATGTGTTTCAGCAGCTTCGATCCAAACACTTCATTAGCCACAACACAGAAGAAAGGCCCCTGGACAGTGCTTCCCAAATAGTTACAATACCTCAGAATTTGTGTGAATCCTCCCTCCCCTGAGTGAAAATTTGTTGGAAGTGGGTGGGGTAACAAGTGCTGCTGATTGAGATGGGTGGATGGCAGGGGTTGAGCATTAGAGGAGTTGATGAAAAAGGCAGAGTTGAATTTGCAGGAAAACTGGAGTAATTCACGCTGGTTTTTTCAGTGTGGAGTTCAGACTAGAATCTTCCACACTCTATGCAACGCAGAGGTCACCAGTGTGACTATCATTAAATTTCTGTGCCTATTCCCACTGGAGAGGCTGAAATCAGCTGACCTCTGTGTATGTACAATGGTCCCGCACTGATAGCCTCCTGTTTGCTGGCCAGCAATCGAGCTGGCCAGCCCAGCACTCTCCCGCGATGCTACCACCCACCCAACCTCCCTCCCCATAACGCCACGGTCCAATTGCAGCCTTTCGGCCAGTCCTCAACCCCTGTCCCAAATCTCCCAAATCTCCAGCACCCACCCCTCCATCCTCCCGCAGTGCCAATCACCCCCAACAGACTACCCTGGCAGACACCCATCCCTCCTAGTCCACCCCTATTGCTGGCCTCCCTCCGACCCTCATTGATTCTAATACAGAGTGTCAGCAGAACCCCATCCCCCACTGTTGGCCCCCAAGACCCTCTCCCAATAGGCCCTGCCCCAGACCCAATCCCCCATATTTTGCACCTCAAGGTGCCCCCTAGGCATGGACACTTTGCCCCTCGGGCAATACCATGGGACACAGATTGGAACTGCCAGGATGCCCATGATGTAGAGATGCCGGCGTTGGACTGGGGTGAACACAGTAAGAAATCTCACACCAGATTTAAGTCCAACCAATTTATTCGATATTAATCCTATAATCTTTCGGAAATAGTGTTCCTTCGTCAGGTGTGTGGAAGGTTCTGGTCAGAGAAAGGCATATAAAGACATACACAGTTTGCAGAATACTGATTAGAATGCAAGTCTTTGCAGCTAACCTGCTTTTCAAGTCTTAAAGGTGCAGACAATGTGAGTGGAGATAGCATTAGCATAGGTTAAAGAGATGTGTATTGTCTCCAGACAGGACAGTAAGTGAGATTTTGCAAACCCAGGCAAGTCGTGGGGGTTACAGACAGTATGACATGAACTCCAGGTTCCGGTTGAGGCCATCCTCATGTGTGCGGAACTTGGCTGTCAGTCTCTGCTCAGCGACTCTGCGCTGTCATGTGTCGTGAAGGCTGCCTTGGAGAACACTTACCCGAAGATCAGAGGATGAATGCCCGTGACTGCTAAAGTGTTCACCAACAGGAAGGGAACAGTCTTGCCTGGTGATTGCCAAGGATGCCCATGTTCAGGGGGCACCCCCCCCCCAGCTGCCCAACCCCCTAGGTCCCCGATTACCCTCTCTTTCACTCCAGCGGGGTCGGGCCATTAACTCCCTAAAAGTGGGGAACATTTAAATGATAGGTAAAATAGCACTTAAATGCCACCCCCGCCTCCTTGTTGATTTCCAGCGCAGTCTGCTCCACACTGAAAATCTGGTGCTGGGAGACATTAGTAGAGCACAAACACTTATAGGAATGCCATGAATCTCCTCCTGCACAATTCTTGTCACTCGTTATGCTAATTTTCTAGTAATGGGAGAATTGCCCCCAGTGTTTCTGTAAAATTAAATGAACATCCACCTCTTCAGCAGGAATAGACCTTCGAGACCAAATCATAAAGTCACACCCAACGATGGAAAAAAAATCTCGAGGAATTCACAATTCAGTCTGAGCTTTACCATCTTGGAGCTGGCGATGCCAACATCTCATTTTGCGGCTCCACTTCCGGATGCCAAAGGGACACGGATTCAAATCCTATCACGACAGATGCTGAAATTTGAATTCACTAAAAATTGCAGGATGGAAAAGACTATTAAGAAGGCCAATAGAATCCTGTATCTAGAGGCAAAGATCATAAAAGCAAAGTGGTCATATTGAACTTAATTTAGTTGCAATTGGAGTCGCGTGTAATGTTCACAGAGAGATTAGAAAAGTAACAGGAAAGTACAGATTCAATCGGATGTTGTCATGAGTAAGGGGTCATACAGGTGAGGAGAGAATGTAGAAGTTTTTTCATAGGAAGCTTAAGGTTTTTCAATGACCCAGTTCAGGTTTTTGGGATAATGAAGAGTTGTGGTAACAGGACCTCCATCCTTCCATCCCAGGTCATCGACATACACCCCACCCAACTCCAGGCCTTATTCTTCAACAGAATGCTTTCTCTTGGCCCTGATCATGAACAGACTACTTCCTGAACCTGTTCGCAGACAAGACAACCATTCTTTTCCAATGCTAGGCCCCAAGCATGATTTAGCCCCCAGGATCAGCCTATGGCACACAGTTTGGGTGCTGATCAGACTGGCTGTCAGGTGGAAATAACAACATTTTATTGTAAGTGAAATTCCACCACTGAGATTGGCAGGGTCTCCGTGTATTAGGCCTTTGCTGGAATCCTCAGCTGATTATAGCCTCCCCTTCATCCTCCCCATTAATATTGGAGCCTACAGCAACAAAGAGTTTTACAAGAGAATCATGTAACTAACTGAAAAAGGCATAGAACATAGAACCCTACAGGGCAGAAACAGGCCCTTCGGCCCATTGAGTCTGCACCGACCACAATACCTCCCAGGCCCTACCCCCCACATCCCTACATATTATACCCACTAATCCCTCTAACATATGCATCCCTGGACACTAAGGGGCAATTTCAGCATGGCCAATCAACCTAACCCACATATCTTTGGACTGTGGGAGGAAATCCATGCAGATATGAGGAGAATGTGTGAATTCCACACAGACAGTGAGCCCTGCTGGGAATCAAACCCAGGTCCCTGGAACTGTGAAGCAGCAGTGCTAACCACTGTGCTACTGTGCTGTCCATGTTAACATCCATGTTAGTCCATGTTAACATACCATGCCGGCACGTTAAAAAGTACAGAGAACTGTAATGGATGTTAGACTGGGTAGATGGAAACAACATATTCTTTGGACTGTATCTGACCTGTGATCTGATCCCATACTCTGCTCCAATCCAGGCCACCCAGAGATCATGGACTGCTATTCTTTAAGTTGTGAGCAGTTTTTTTTTGGGTCGGCAGTAATTATAATGACGCCAATTTTCCCTAAGTCTAATTTCCTTGCAGTTGGCAGACATTCGTCAATCAGCCTGGGCTGGCGGGTTGAGCTGCGAATGGGAGTTCTTCTCATTTGCTATTCCACGAGAGTGTATCATCGAGGAAGCAAAGTTATTTTTACTGAGCAATGCCTTTGGCCAGAGCAGAATCCAGTTCTCTAATACATCAACTGGTTGACAGATACGGAAAGGAAGGCAAAGTGAGAGCTGAGATGTATAATACACATCTAGGAGCTGTCAGGATACGGAGAGGATGAGGCTGAGTGATTGATAGTGCAGACAGAGGCCTTAACAGCGCAAATGCGTTACCACAAGAGTAATTCACTGCAATGTTAATCGAGTTCCAATCAGATTATCTTATCCTTTGGTGTGTGCAGTTGTGCTCTGTTTGCACTCTGCCCGCACTCCGGGCAGGACTCCTGCACTCCTATCACATGACCCACTTAGTGACCACATGTGAACTCCAACGATAACTGGGTTTGATCCTGGCATGGTGTCAGTGAAAACAGCTGGGCTGCAATGGTTGCCAACAATGACCACTAAGTCATAGAGGAAGATTTCAGCCATAACCTCCCATTTCTGATTAATTCCAGACAACCCTGACCCAAAGGTCACGTGGTTGGTTTCCAGGCAAAGGCAGAATTGGGTTCCTAACTAGCTAATCTACCAACTCTCACCATGGTGAGTTAAAAAAAAAGCAAAATGTGCACCAGACCAGTTTGGGAGGGTGGTGTCAGGATCGACACACTGTGAAAGCTGCTGGTTTATGCATCTTCTGGCTGAAGAATGATGATGATACAACTCTTGAATTTGAGAGGGAAGCAGAGGAGGAGGCAAAAGGAAGGCAATGATCTATGAGAAAGGGCAGTAATCACATCTGTATAATTACAATTATGTTTAACGTCTTTCATGTGCTTAATGGTCTGTGTTGATTTCCAGCCAGAGTGATGACAATGGACTTTATGTTCCTGAGGTCAGTTGTTCTCAAACTGGTCCTGCTAGTCATGGGGTGTGAAGGGGGTTGTGGATGACACAAAGACATGATCAGCTCTGAAGGCCCACTCCACTGCCTTACAGGACACTTCCAATCACTTCCAGTCACTTGGTTGAGGGAGTCAGAAGGCGATTGGAACCTGTGATATGCTAAGCCAAAAACTCTTTCAGGGAACAGGAAAGTATGGTAACAAAGACAAGATCAAATATTTAGTTACATTAGTCTTTTGTTGGAAAGGAAAAAAGATTTGGAGACAAGAGTTCATTGTCAAACATTTTTATTGATATTAATACAGAACTAGTACTGTATGAAATTAATTAATTTACGTACAAAACCTCAGGAAAGAAAAGGCAAACACCCAAAGGGATCAGCAGTAGCCACACAAGGCAACAAAGCTAGTGTTTCTCAATGTTGTCATTTACATGAACACGAAACAATCGTACTCAAATGTCACAATTCAAAGTCTTAGAACAAAATGAAAACAAGCCATAATCTAGGCTCCAAACATTATGATCTTACAGAAATCCTTCCCCAATCACACTGTTCAGATCTCCAGTCTAACTGGGGTGGGGGTAAGGTCTTTCTAAGCTGGTTCTTTTTGAACAAGTAAATTGGATTGGCTGGTGTGGAATTCTGTACACGACTAAAGTATGGAGGGGGAATGGGAGATGGAGAGCGGAAAATCACTTTCATAAGCTCATTCAGAATCTCTTTCGCCATTGTCTGGTTCAGGCTGATCCGCATTCCATATTTCATTTATGCAACAGTCCAAGTGTGAACAGATAAACCCGCTCTATTGTTTGCGGTGCTGAATATAACAAAAACCTTCAGGAGGCTCTGCAGGGACCTGCTGAAAGATCAGAACAGATGGTGACATCAGCAAAGACTCACTCTCACACAAGATATCTTTCAGGTTTACCTCCAAGAAAGGTTGCCTTCACACATTTGGGATACAAAATCATATTTGAATCTTTCCTGTGTCTAAAAGCTATATAATGCAGGTTGATAGTTGTTCCCTCAAAAAGGAGGATAGTTGCAATAATTTTGAAAAGGAGCATTGTCAAATGTGTCATAGCTATTGTTAGAGTTATGCCTCTAACCATCTACCAAATATAAATATACTGTGCAAGATTAGGCTTCTCCCACCAATAAATGGGCTGCTCTTTTCCCAACAGGCTAATGTTGGGTTTAAAATTCAGCTGATAGTCTCCCCTCACTGGCCAGATCACAGCAGAAGGCACTGCGAAAGCCAGATGAGTTTAAATCTTCTAGATGAGCTGTTGCTAGTTCCACACTCCCCTATTCCATGAGAAAGTTTAAATGTGAAAAGATTAAATGTAAAAACTAGGAAACAGTTTCTGATTTTTAAAATTTGTTATTATTTTTGAATATGAAATACATGTGTACAATTACATACTTCAGAATGGAATCAATCCCACTCACTGTCTTGGCTCAATTCACAGAGGAAAATTCTTGTTGCTAATGATTGTATTTTAATATGTCTGTACAAGAGATTGGCAACAATGAGACCACACAGATTGAAGATCATTTTGTAACTGGTGGGAGGTAGGACTTAGGGTTTGTTCTCTGATTGGCAGGATGTGACAAGTGGCATTTCCTAGAGGCCCCTTGAGCCTCAGTTTTGCACTGTCTTTATCAAAGACTTAGAGTTAGCTGTAATTGAGAGTCAAATATCAATGTTTGCAGATGACACTAAGTTAGTAGGCACAGTGGGTGATTTGGAATCTAGAAAAGGATAAAGACATATTAAGTTTTCTCAATTCATTTACGGGATGTGGGTTTCATTGACTAGACCAACTTTTAGTGCCCATCCCTAATTGCCTTCGAGAACATAGAACATAGAACATTACAGCACAGAACAGGCCCTTCGGCCTTCGATGTTGCGCCGACCAATATAAAAAGCAATGCCCTCCAAACTAAACCATTCCCTTCTCTTCCATATACTTATCAACTAACCTCTTAAACGCCACCAAACTTGGCGCATCTACAACCGCTGCAGGCAGGGCATTCCACTCCTGAACCACCCTTTGGGTAAAGAACCACCCTTTGGGTAAAGAAGGTTGTGGTGAGCTGCCTTCTTGAAGTGCTGCAGGCCCTGAGCCTGTTGCTACGTCCATAGTGCTGTTAGAAAGGGAATTCTTGGATTTTGACCCAGCAATGGTGAAGAAACAGTGATATATTTCCAAGTTAGGGTGGTGAGCAACTTGGAGGCGAACGTGCAGGTGGTAGTGTTCCCATGTGTCTGCTGCCCTTGTCCTTCTAAGTGGTGGTGGTCATGGGTTTGTAACATGCTGCCTAAGGAACCTTGGTGAGTTCTTGCAGTGCATCTTGTAAATGGCACACACTGTGTGTTGTGGTGGAGGGCTTGAATATTTGTGGATGATGCCCAGTAAGTGGGCTACTTTGCCCATAATGGTGTTGAGTTTCTTGAGTGCTATTGCAGCTGCACTCATCCAGGCAAGTGCATTAGTGCAGCTCCAATAACGCTCAAGACATTCCATCACACTCCTGATTTGTGCCATGTCGAGAGTGGATAGGCTTTGGTTAGTGAGGACATAGAATTATGGCTGACAGAGTTCAATGTGGGGAATGTGCAAATTCATCCATTTTGGACCTGGGACAGACAAATAGGATATTTTCTTGATACTGAGAAACTGGGAGCTGTGGACATGCTAAGGAATTTAGAGAACCATGTACAGGAATCACTGAAAGCTACTAAACAGATATAATTAATCAAAAGCAAGGATATTGGTCTTTATCTCAAGTGGATTGGAAATCAAAGTGGAGGAAGTTATGCCACAGTTTGTATCCTCTTCCTGCAGGTGGTATGCTTTAGGAGGGCATTGACAATCACGGATTTTCATTGGATTAGTCCAAAATGTTATGGATTCTGGGTCAAGTGAAAGTTCAGTTCATTTTTGGTGGGTATTGGAAACAATGGATGGGGAATCAACACAGGTCAATAGAGTGGAGGGAAAGATCGGCCAACTATCTGAATGGAGGGACAGGTTCTATGGGCTGAAAGATCTACACCAGTTCCTACGTTCAAATTCAAGACATAAGGAGCTCTACTGAGGTAAGATGAATGACTAGGTGGATCACATTAATGTTTGCTGTGAAGATTCGTGTATAATTTTGAGAGGAACATATCTAGTTGAAAGAGTGGTTCTAACATCTCGTCTCTCTTCATTACAATTTAAATATTATCCTTCCAGTCATTATCATTGGATGACAAAATGTTATTCAGATGATTTTTATTGACTCATCTTGTTACTGAACTAGAATTTATTACAAACAAATAACACAACTACAAAAACACAAGTGAAGTGAATAAAACTCAAGTATGAATGCGAGTACAGAAGTCACCCTATCAGAACCAGCACAGAAAGAGGTTAATCAAGGAAAGGTCAGTGTGTGAACAGGACAATTCAAAAGTTCTAAATACTGCTCAAATAGCATCATCCAGTGTTTGTACACAAGAGTGCATGGAGTTTCCAGGATCTTGGAATGGGTCAGTTGCATTGTGGAGATTGGAGTTCAGATTCATAATATCCAGATACCATTGGCTTGATAGGGATGCTCTATGTCCTCTGATCTTCCCAGATGCTGCCTGAGTTAAAATATGGCCTTGGTATCCTGGGGCCTTTATTGAATTACTGAACCTCCAGGAATTGAAGATTAATCTCAGGGACACTGTTCTAGGCAAAGCATCAGAAAGATTATAAAATGTACTGAACTAAATTGTGTTCTTTTCTTTGAATAGTTTTATTAGATACAAAAATATCGGACACCAACAAGAAATGGCTATTTGACTAACATTCAGGAATCATCCAACTGCGTAATGAAGAGTCATTCACTTTCCAATTGGCTTAGAAGGCAGTGGACCATGATAAGTGACCAATCGCAGCTGTGGACAGTTCAATACAGAAGTCAAATGATAAAACCTCCAGTAACATGCCAAACCTAGTCAGTGGCTTCGGCTAAAGCTTCTGAAACTGTGGGTTATTAACCCCTTTTGGGTCATATGATGGATGGTGAGTGGGTCACTTCCCTGATGAAGGAGCAGCGCTCTGAAAGCTTGTGCTACCAGATAAACCTGTTGGACTTTAACCTGATGTGGTGAGACTTCATACTGTGCCCACCCCAGTACAACACCGATATCTCCACATCCATTTTTATATAGGGCAAAATGCAATGAGGAACATGCACAGCCTCTATTTTTATAGGGAGTAAAGTGCAACAGGGCACATGAACAGCCTACATTGCCATAGGGGGCAAAGTGCAGTAGGGCACATACACAGCTTCCATTATTACAGGGGCAAAGTGCAGTAGTGAGTATGCACAGCCTCCATTGAGAAAAGAGGCAAAGCGCAGTAGGGTACATACACAGCCTCCATCATTATAGTGGCCAAAGTGCAATAGGGCATTTACACAGCCTCCATTTTATAGGGGGCAAAGTGCAGTAACACAAACACAGTCTCCATCATTATAGGGGGCAAAGTCCAGCAAGGCTCATGCACAGCCATCCTACGTAAGAGCCAACATAAGAAAACCTTCTTTGAGTCTTCTGGCACTGGGGAAAATAGTGACTAAAACTGACATAGGTACTTGAAATAATCTGTTTTTACAAAGCAGGTTAAAATTTCAAATTTAGATGAAGTATTATTTGTTGATGTATAAAACGTGAACTTTAATAATTATATACTGAATGCTGCCAATTTGTTGGCATCTGGAAGGGGGGTGGTGGTGATGTTAACTGTCAATAGTTAAAATGGAGTCATATTGGTAAATAGTTTGGGAAGCATGGCTTTAGGCTTCTTTGGGGGAAATTATTAATTAATGCACCACTTGATGATGAATTAGCTGCTTATAAACTGAGCGCTAAACAAGAAGAATTCTGGTCCATTGAAACTAGAACACAGAGAATGCTTTCCCTTCAATTTGGGCTGCGTTGCAGTTTCTCTCTCTAAATTAGTTTGTTTCCAAGCACTCTTGTGAGACTAGCAGAATGATCTCTGGCTGCTCACAGTTACTTACGCCAGGTCACACATGAAGCATTTCCTTGCGGAATTTGGAAGTAGGCCCAAACGTTTCTTAAAGCAAAAGCATGCCCTGAAAATCTTGGCAGCTGACAAAAGCTCTCGGTGGATTCAGTTAAGGAGAGGAGTTTGGGGATTACAGGGTAGGAGACAGGCTGGGGGATGAGCCACACGCTAAAACAAGCACTTCAAAACTGTAAGTAGTGAACTTAAAGGAATCAACACTGAACAGTATAGTACATTCAAATATACATAAAACATATACTCTGATTTTACATCTCCTCCACCTCTGCAGTGTCACCTTGCTGGTGATTATGGCTAAGAATACAATGATGCTTAGATAAGAGAGCAACCTCATTCAGGGAAGTTATTACATTGTAGAGATGGAAATTGTGGACCAATTTTAGTTTTAAAAAGAGAACTTTAAAATGGAATTCATCAGCAAACACCACATTTTGACTGGAGACTACTTAATGCTTTGGTTCCTCGAGTTGTGCTCTGACATACACTGGTACTGTCTAGGGAAATACACAAGACAGAGTGACAGAACTGATTTACCAAACTCAGCAAACACCTTTCATCTGCAACCAGCCTCTACCATTGATCCATGCTAATCACATCAGATTGTGGACTGATCACATATTGGGGATGATGGAGTACGTGATGCTCAGCTCATTCTTGTAGCCATGATAATTCTTGGTTCTTCTCTTTTCCACTGCCGTGGAATTCCTGCCAGTTCTTACCTATGCCTTTCTCCTACTCATTCAACCATCCTGATCTGCTAGCTGGTTTCACCAACACTGGCTCCCTGTCCAAAATCACCAGTTCTCATTCATTTTCGATTTCCAGTGGACTACTCTGGTACGCAGAGGTTACACTGGCAGGGTAAGCCTTTGGCAAATGACCCCCCAAATTGTGTTCAGCTTACAGTTGAGATTCACAAAGAAATCCAACATCAGGTGAGAGTTGCTGACAGGAAAAAGAGTTACATACTCTTTGACTCAAATACTGCCCAGCACTGCACTGACTTTCCTGGCTTTGCCTTACAAAGAATTTAAAGCAAACAGTATAGAAAAACGACATTCGATCTATTGTGCCCACATCAATGTAACACATTGGGGTAAGCCTGCACAATAAGATACTGTCAACACACTGCATGTATCTATGTTTGAGAAAGGACAGGAAACATTTTGGAATAGCTGATGGGAAAAGATGAATAATGTTCATTCCTTTATTACCACCATTAATGGTCAACTTGGTTGTAAGGCCAGACTGTGGACTTCGTGTTTTTAAAATATTTTTTATAGTAGTGTGGAACTTTAATCCAGAATACTGCATATTTTTTATTTGTTTTGGAATGTGACTATCGCTGGCTGTACAGCATTTATTGCCCATCCCAAATTGCCCTTGAGAAGGTGGTGATGAGCCGTCTTCTTGAATTGTTGCAACCCACGATATGGACCCTTTGTGCTGTTAGGGAGGGAGTTCCAGGATTTTGACTGAGTGACAGGGAAGGAACGGCCGACATAGTTCCAGTTTGGGAGCCTGCGCCTCAGGAAGGATAAACTGGCTTTGGGGGGAATGCAGTGCAGATTCCCCAATGATAAAATTAGGAGAATAGGTTGCATAATTTAGTCTTGTATTCCAGCAAGTGTAGAAGATAAACGGAAGATCAAATTGTGATTTGAAAATGATTGAAGGATTTGTAGGGTAAATAAATAGAAGCTAATTGATCTGGAGGGACAGTCCAGAAGAAGCTAAAGGACATGATAGTATACAAGACTATGGACCAAGTGCTGGAAAATAGGATTAGAATAAGTTGGTGTTTTTAATGGCAGACACAAACATTATGGGTCAAAGAGCCACCTTCTGTGCAGTAAAACTCTATGATTCTATGACAAAAAATTAGCTGGGCCATTTCACAATGTGGCCAGGGGTGTAGTGATATTGTTGCTGGATTAGCACCCAGCTACCCAGAAGGGTTATCCAACCTCAAAACATTGACACTATTCTCTCTCCACAGATGCTGTCAGACCTGTTTTCAGCATTTTCCATTTCTGACCCAGAGTAATGCTCTGGAGACCTTGGTTCAAATCCCACCATGGTGGATAGTGAAATTTGAAGTCAATAAAAAATCTGGGATGATGATCATGAAACCACTGTCAATTGTCATAAAACCCACCCAGTTCACTAATGTCCTTTAGGGAAGGAAATCTGCTACTTTGGTCTGAACTACATGTGACCTCAGATCCACAGCAATGTGGTTCACCCTTAAATGCCCTCATAGATGGGTAATAAATATTGGCCTGCCAGTGACACACACACCCATTAACAAAAAAAAGATTGCACTTAAGGTAATGAAAATCTGGAACTCTCCCCTGTGGGCACTAATGGAAAATCTCAAAAGGGAAATGGATAGATGTGTGTTTGGTACTGTATGAAGGAATTTGGAACCCAGGTAAGTGGATTTATACAGTTATGATCTATTGGATCTAAGGGGCAGAACAGTCTCCTTCTGTTCCAACGTCCCCTCCTCCTTATTAATATTCTCCCCTCAGGGAGCTGTGCACCAATGGCGTTGCCTCTAAGATCTCATCATCCATGCATATGCTTCCATGACTGCTTGGAGGTCAGGAAAGGCAACCCTAGCTGATGTTAGTTCCAATCACACTCTTCCCAGGCCAGGAAAGCCACCCATCCACCCTTTCCCTCCCACCCCTTGCTAACAGTGCAGACTGAAGTTCAAGCTAAGGCCTCTCTGATCCTATGGTGCAGTTAATCATCGCCTGGCCAGCAAAATCATCAGGAAAAAAGCAGAACTTGTCAGGAACAATCAGCCCAACACAGTCAGACCATACAAATAACTATCACCAAAACGGCAGCAAAGTGAGCAGGTCAAAAGCATCATGACTTAGGACAAAAAGATTTGCATTTTGACAGCATTTATCAGAACCTCAGGAGATCCCAAAGCACCCTAGAGCTAATTAAATACTTTATGAAGTATGGTCACTGTTGTAATGGAGAAAATGCAGCAGCCAATTGGAGCACAGCAACCTCCTACAAACAGCAATGAGATAAATGACCAGGTGATCTGTTTTAATTGAGAGGTAAATACTGAGGACACAGGGAAGAACTCTCCTGTTTTTCTTTCAGTGAGTGGCTTTGGGATCTTTTACATGCGGACAGGGCCTGAATTTAACATCTCATTCAAAAATAAAACAGAGCCTCTGCCAGTGCTGCATTCCCCCAGCCCTGCACTGGGAGTGTCAGCCTAGATGCTTTAGTGTCTGGAATAAGAGCTCTCAACTGCCTTTTTGATTCATGCACCAGCTCTGAACACATACACAGACGAAGAGGAGGAGATGCCCAAACAGGAAACAAGACAGTTAAAAAGATTTTCTTTTGTAAAGTGTTACATTCTCTCTTCACATCAATTTCTGAAACTGTCCCCGTTCCCCACTATAAACCAAGAATGGTCATCGTTGAAAATAAAAACCCACGGGAATCTGGGGGAGTTGGGACGAGTTGGGAGTGGGGGGAGGGGGGATAATTTACAGCTATAATACAAGTGGGACATCGGTCATCCCAAACACAGTTACAATCGGAGAAAGGAAGTGGCGGAGTTTTCAAAAAAAGGCAGTGCGCGCACCAGAGCTGATAATGAGTTGACATCAAACTGTCTGGAGGATTCTGGCTGTGCCTTGTTGAGTGGAGTTGATGAAAGCTGCAGCTGCCTCTTTGCTTCTTATCTTGTTTGTTGTCTGGTTTTCCTGTTGGCTGTTACTCACTGCAAAAAGAAGAGGGGACTGTCAGTGAATGGAAGTTCTACACATGATGGGGAGAAACAGAGAAAGGGACTACAGTGCATTATGCCTTTTGCATCCCCTTGTAGCATAACGAGTGGGAGTTATGTCTTGGTTATACAAGGCTCTGGTTAAGCTCCAGCTGGATTACTGCACTCACTGTACCTCAGGAAGGATGTACAGGTCCTGAAGAGTATGAAGCGCGAAGTTGACAGGATAATTCTAGGCCTCAGAGTTAAATCATAATGTCGAGTTGTATTGACTAGGCTTGGAGGTGATGTATATGAGGTATTTAAGGTGATTGAAGGATTTGCTAGGGTGAATAGAGCCATTTCTTCTTTTGCGGAGTGGTGGGGTAGTGGGGTGGTATCCAGACAAATGGAAATAATTTAAAATTAGAGCTTGGCTGTTTAGAGGTGAAGTCAGGAAATGTTTCCCCCCATTAAGGTTAATGGAAATCTCAGATGCTCTTCCTCAAAGAGCTGTTGTCTCAGGTCAATGAAACATTTCAGAACTGAAATTAATGGATTTTTTGAAAGGCAGGGATATTAAAGGGCACGGAAACTAAGATGGATAGACAGTTAAGAAACAGATCACCCATGATCTAATTAACTAATTCGAAGAGCTGAATGACCTCCTTTCGTTCTATCAATACCGCTCTGCCTTCTGTGTTATCTTCTTGTTCATCAGTGAGTTATGAGGTAGATTGGGAATAAGTGACGATAGTGAACAGCATTGGAGACAGATATTGGAAACCAGAACTGAAGAGCAAATGCTCTTCAGTTGGCCTAGCCTCATGGCTCCTCAATAGTAACTGCTGTCTTTATGAAGTTATGTTACTTTTTTTGGGCATGTAGTTATTGAGCTGTGCCCTTATCCCCGATTATGCTAACATTACTATAATGTTACAAACCACACCGATAATAAATGGGATGG